>VYXG01006146.1:2277167-2330848 GCA_013397235.1 Lanius ludovicianus
TAAAATTAAATTAAATTAAATTAAATTAAATTAAATTAAAGTTACATCAGCTTAGAAGCACTGAATGTCTGTTGGTTCTCACTATATGGACTGTGATTTAGAAATTTTTCAATTCAACCCTCCTGAAAAGAAGAAGGAAAAGAGTAAATATAAAGAATATAATGCAATATATTGCAGTGCATATTGAAAGCTTTAGAAAGAAAACCTATTAATTAAATTAGAAACTATATATTTGAATAATTTATTTCACAAAATCTTGAGATGAATATCTTTAAAATAGAAGTAAATGTCAATTTCCAGGATTTCTATGCACTAGAAACCCATTTCTTAAGTGTGTTGCAATGCACAAAATTTATAAAATTTGATAATGCTTTTAAGTACATAAGAACAGTAATTTTTTTTGTTTTTTTGGGTTTTTTTCTGTGGTAGGTATCTCCTCCATAGGAAATTTGAATTTGTAGTTTTATATCCCCCATATTTATGACTTAGAAAAAACTATTAGCAAGGCTTTCTGAAATCAGAGATGATGTTGACTATGGTAACTCTACAGTAATAGATGACTAATCTCATGCTAAAAAAGTAGTATTTGTTTCATATTTAGTTTCATTAAAAAAAATGACAATATGAAAATGTTCAATTTTATGAAGATTTATCAAATACATCTCCTGAAAACACTTTTACAACAAGATTTTTTAAAATATTTTCTGAAATATTAACAAATTTTCAAACATTTTGTATTTTGCCACAAACTATGGTGCTTTTTTAAGCACTTTGAAAGGATAAGAAAAAGAGGAAAAGGAAAGGAGAAAATCCCCCTTGCCCTAGGTTTTCTTAACCTTACTTAAAAATGTGAGGCAGGGACAAGGTCTCTGCCAGATTGGAGTGGCTCAGGGGATTGGTAATGGGCTATGGACTTATATACCTCTAGGTCATCATTTCAAATCTGGAGTGTTACTAATTAAAGACATAGCACACTCTGTTATTTGTATTTTTAAGGCCTATAAACTTCTTTAGGCTTCTTGGTTAATGACTTGAATTAAATTGATTGTGAAAAGGAACGTCTGTCCTTGAATGACTTTACTGAAGCCTGAGGTAAGAGGTAATTTCTCAATAGAATAGTAACAATTCTTTTGTTAGATCTCAAAAATAAATATTTCAGCTCCTAATGCTTTAGTTGGACTGATGAGGGGGTGATTTGTTCAGAAGCAGGCAAGTAGGAATGCCTTGGAATATTTATAGGCATCTAATGTTACTTGTACAGTTACCCCCTGCTTTCTTCCTATAACATTAATTACTCATTTGCACAAATCTCATATTCTTGTAACATAATGCTGAATATGGAAGCAGAATCCAATCCAAAGGGGGATAGAAGAGACTGGAAGAAAACATCAAGCAGGGAAATGCCTTCCTGTAAACTTACAGAAAAAGGGATACTGAGAGAATATGAAAATTCCAGTGCTCTCGGTGTAAACTTATTTTAGGTTACTGCTGTATCTTATGAAGTATTGAGAGTTTGAGGTTAAAATAGGCAGTTTTTCTCAGACAGGAAAGCTGATGGAGGGGAAAACTGTATAATTTTAATTGCCTCAGACCTCAGAGTAATTAGGAACCCAGCCTTGCACACAATTACAAAGTTGTCTCTGGTCACACAGAAGACTGAATTCACAAGTCATTTCAAAAGGGTTTTGATTCACACAAATGCCAAACTAAGAAACTTCTTAGATAAATGATTATAATACCACTCCTTTGCCTGTCTTTCATGTCACTAACTACATCTTTTATGACAAAAGAAATATTTCATCTCTCTGTTGGAACATCTGCTTTTGTAAAGAAATTTCAGGGTTTGACAGAAGATCATCATGAGTCCTCTTTGATCCCCTGGGAATATGAGGTATCTCATCTTCCAAAAGCTGATTGAAATTACATGTTTAATTTAAAAGGGCCAAAATTAATAGAAATTCTCAAGTAATAAATAACATAAGACCTGAATAACATGATAGAACTTATTGCATTTCCATTTTCTAGAGGGTAGAATAGAACCTGAGTCACAAAATCAGGAAATTCGAGCCCTTAAAGATTTCAAATTCATCTTTTATATGTGGTGGATGGGGAAGTGAAGGAGAAGGAGGGGCACTTGGGACTCTACGTTTTCCATACTTTCCCCAAACATATTCTCTTCCTTATTCTGATTATTTTTACTAGAAATGTTCACTTCTAGCAACTTAATCAGAATGCAGAACATTTTTACTGAAATTTAAATACTGCTCTAAATAACAAGAAAAGCCATCCAAAATTTCCTGTGTCGGTTTCCTCAAATTCTGGGTCATTCTTGAATATAGGTCTACCAAATTACTCAAAACTATGCTCTAAAATTTCCTTTCTCTTAACTTGAACTCTTACATCATCTTGCCCTGAAATTTTCAGTTACAACCTGCTCTACAGTAGGTATCAGTTCTGTTCCTGCCATTCTTTAGCACTGATTTTCATCCACAGATGCTAAGATAAAAAGGCTATTGCAACCTTTTCCTCCATGCTTTTGGAAGCATGAAGATCTTTGAATAATGTTGATAGCTCTTGATGGTTTGCTTCTGGGAACAGATTTTGGCCCCTTCTGAAAATGGCAAAAAAACCCCCAACCATTCTTGCTCTGAGTGGCCTTGCCTGTGTAGAATGAAAAGACAGGAGCAACTACCATATGTTGCATCAACTCAAATGTTCTCTGCTAAAAGAGGAAAAATAAACCTATTTGCTCTCAGACATTTCTTGTTCCCTTTCATGGGATCCAGGCAGAATCTGTCACAGTGAGGAATGAAGACAACATGTTCCCCTCTCCCCATGTCCAGCTGGAACCAGCCTCTGGACTCTTCTTTTTGTCAGGTCATATCTTCCCATCATGAGTCCAGATGGTACAATTTTTCCCCTCTTGCATTTTTTCCTCAACTGAAAAAAAGGAGCCCAAAGCAATGTTCTATTATTTTAGTGTGAGAGCTCTCTCTAGTGGCAAGGATGTTTTTTGCCTTCATGTTTGTTTCAATTACAAGATAATCCAAAGGGCTGTCTGACTTTTGTCCACACTGGAAGCATTGGTACTGCATTAACACGGCCCAGGTATTTTAAAATATTCTCCTAAATTTTCACACCACTTTATTTTTTTTCAGTAACACGACTACAAACAATTTTCAACTCAAACCAGTAAAATGTATGTCTGTTGAAGCCTCAGGCACTAGACCTTTGACTATTTTCAGTTTATAATCTAAAACACTCTGGTGTGGAGAATGAGAGGGCACTCAAAATACAGACTGGCATCCTTTGAGGCTTCATGGGAAAGTACAAAGTGAGTAGGTTTGAGAACAGCCCTCATTTTACAAACAGGAAGGTTTGTTAGGATTCTTCAGTACAGGTCAAATTAGAATCAGGAGAAAGATTTCAGATAGATAAAAGTGGACCTTTTTTAACAGTTGTTGTTGACAGCCAGGATAGAATTTCTCCAAGAACATTGGAAATTTAGTCAAAGCCTATCACAGAAAAATGTTCACCACGTGTAATAAGGGAGAATACCAAAATGGGAGACTGTTGCAAAAAAACAATGATAAAGTTAGATACAGCTTTAATAAACAGGCAGAATAGTTATGCTTTAAATTATACATAATTAGACTCCAGTCTTTTATTTGGGGCAAACCAAATTTAGAAAGTATTTTTCTTGAAAAAGAATAAAAACTTGGAAAAAATGCTAAAGTTCCATTTCATTCTCTTAACACTTGAAGTTTCTGTTTCAAAATAGAAAAAAATGAAAGTAAACCCCAATAAAATGTTTAAAATGTAAAAATATTTACATTTACAAAACAGTTATTCTGAAATAACCTTTTTCACAAAATTTGTTTGAGGAACCAGATCAAAATGCAATCATGTAAATAGCTCTTTATAAAATATAATTTTAAATAACTTCTGCATTAGACCTACATATTGCTATATATAATTTAAACTTTGGACTTCATTAAAATTAGTGTGGTCTCGTTCAAATAATCCTCTACAGTAGCAGTTGAATGGAAAATTACCTGAATGTCAAACTGAAATTTAGCTTCTTGACTTCACACACAAACTACAATCCCCCAAACCCTCAGCAACAATGCCAAGGAGTGCTAAGGTGTGTGCACAGCACTAAAGATAAGTACATTTGGATTGTATTTCACAAATCATTTTCTTATTTCAAGAATTCTCTTTGTGCTGTATTTACCATGCATTTGTTGATGTTCTTTAAACATAGAAGCATATTCCCTTATATATATTCTCCAACAATTCTGGCTGCAGTGACCAGTTACCAGGTGTGGGTTAAGGCTTGCCAGGAGGAGGTGGTTTGTGAATGTCTGGGCTTTGCTCACTGGGGAGCTCACGCTGCTGCATTTCCCTCCCCAGAGCTGTTACCCCTGCTGCTGTCCCCTTTGGCAGGCACTGCCCTAAAGTAATGAGGCTGGGGGTTGGTCGGTGCTGGTTGGGGTCTGAGGCTCAGACCTAAGGAGCCGTGGCCGACCCGGAGAGGTGATCCCGTGAGGAACCCTCTGCAGAGGTGATCCCGTCAGGAACCCTCTGCAGAGGGGATCCCGTCAGGAACCCTCTGCAGAGGGGATCCCGTCAGGAACCGTCTCCCAGGGGGNCAGAGGGGGGTGTGCAAGGGTGAGAAACCAATGGGTATTTGGGTATTTTACATAGAGTTTCCAGAGGATCAGGGGTCTGTCTTCTCTCGCTGTAACCACAAAGGCTCTCTCTTTCCCCAAGAGGGGCCTGCAGGGGGATTGTGTGACCTCCTTATCTCCAGGCCTCCCTGCCAGGACAGGGCCTGTCAGACCCTACATCACCCAAGTCCAGTGTGGTGGGTATGGATATCCCTGGAGGTTTCATTCAGAAGCCCCCAAAGACTGAATTAGCTTATTCAAAATACGCTGCGACCAGTGAGTGTCTCTGACTGACATATTCTCCCTGACAATAGCAAATTAGCACATTTTTATCTCTAAATCATCTCAGATATTTCAATGATGAGCAAGTACTTGCAGTTTCATTTCTGCTTATCCTTGCTGACTCTCAAATTATTCTGAAGCCACCAGCATTTCTAAAAGGAAGACACATTGATTTCCTCATTATATTAGGAAACGGCAAGTTAAGCAAATTTCAGAAGTCTTTTCAAACTCCAGAGTCTGTTCAGAAGTGATAAGACAAGACATCATATTCGGCTCTGTAAGCTTTTGTGTGGAGATAGTTCTCAGTAAAAGTATTTTTGTCCTAAGGAAAAAAAAAAAGAAAAAAGAAAAGAAGAGAGAAAAAATGAAAAAAGAAAAAAATTATTTCCCTCTTCCAGCTGGAAAAGGAAGGGGAAGATGGAATCTTCAAATTTTAATTCGTGTACTACAACTGCTTTACTTGCTTTTTTCTATGCAAGGGAAACTGGGAATTTTGTATGCTAAAATTGACTTTTGCACTGGATCCCACCATGCAAAATTGTCCTAACATCAACTGTGCTTATCAAAGACATACAGGCAAAATAAATTTAAAAAAATATATATTATCATTGTGGCAAATTGCTTCTGTTCAGAAAAGCAAAAGGCAAAGACTTTTCACCAATAAAAAATTCTAGTATTGTACGTGTGAAAATCCTTCCAACACATGAAATCTTTCTGTATTTGTCCAACAAATGGCTTATAGCATGTTCATTTATTTTATATCAATTCTCCAGTGAACTCAAATAGTTACTGGTTGTATCACATATCAATGACTGGCTATGTTCAGACTCTATGTTACAAAACAAATACTTGCTCCCATTTCCTGCACCCAACCAGATTGTAGGGCAGTGTGTTGTACTTCAGGAACTGGTACATGGTGAGCATAAAGTATGGAGACTACTGTGGAAATCATAATAATTCTTACTGCAACTACAAAATCTCCCAAAATGGAATTATTTTTTACAAGGAAATCTGTGGGAGAAAGATAACTACCAAAAAGACAGCCTTATTTTCTATTTTTATTTCAGCTTATTCTACTTATTATGTTCCAAATGAACCTCATAGTCATGGGTATAAGCAGAGACAACACCATCCCCCCATCTGTTTTTTGGGGCTGGATTTTGGGTTATTTGTGTGTGTGTGTGACTGGTGTAGCTTTGGAAATATATTTATTTATCTAAGTTTACATGTGAAATAACAAGTGATCTCAGGTTTCCTAGAGTCATTTGCCTTGCTGTGGATTTTCTGTGACCTCTGTGTGGAGAAGGAAATGCTACCTGCAGCATCTACAGGGTCACTTTAAAACCACATACTGCAAAATATTTTGAATAACTTCCTATGGAGAATAATTCTGTTTAACAATACAATGTGTACAAACAAAATAAGAGCAGAGTATATGCAAAACAATATGTCTGAAATGAGCAAATTATTCCAAAGGGAATAATACAGCTGTCTAAGCATCTTTCCTCCAACAGTTTGACTTGTAAAACAGATGTTTGAAACCTTCTGGTTAAAGCAAACTGATCTTCTTTTGGAGTAAATACATTCAAAACCTTGTATTTATCTTGCTCTTTGGATGAATACTCACTCCTTGAAATAACAGTATGCACTCATTGGTTCATGCAGTTGGGTAACTCCAGTCCCATTTTTATAGACAAAGACACCCTCCCCATCAGTTTACATTGATTTACTGGAAAAAAAAAAAGGATGTGTTGCCCTGAAGTGACAAACATAACAGGATACAAGGTTGTCCAGAGGCAAAGCAACCTTCCTGCAGGCTTGAATGACTCAGTGTAGCTCAGGTAAAACATTCAGCTGCACACACTGCAGGTACAGCAGCCTCTGCTCCTGGAGGCTGTGGCATGTGCTGGGCACAGCAGAGGAATGTCTGCCACAACATCAGCCAGGGAGAGACAGGGCTGGGCTGACAACGAGGTCAGTCAGTCCTCAGAGCCAGAAATCTTCACAGCAGAGGTAACCAAGAAACAACAGCAGCTGAGCTGGAAGAAGTTTCACCTACACATGTCTGTGCTGCCACTGAGTCTTAATTTTAAAGGATAAAAACGACAGTCTGGGAAAAGATAGCAGTAACATAACTATAAATTACAAGAAGGCTGTGAGTGATCTGAAAGGTCAAAAGAATAAAAAATTGTTGTCTTTAGTGAGCCATATGTTTCTGAACTGTGGGGGAAATTCTGCACCTTAAGCAAAAAATTTTGACATTAGTATCATTTTTTTTGACAAATTGGTCCTTCATTTTTGATTAGTGAAGAACTTAGTGCATTCACCTCTTGATTTTTTGCATCTCTCAATGTTGCTTCAAAAATGAAAATTTCATTAACACCTATTTTCTTCCTTTGCAGAGCAGAATATACACAAAGACCAGAGATTTAATAGGATTTAGTTTACTTATAACTATATAAAGTTTAAGAACTTGATATGCTAACAGTGCATAAAGAACAAAAATAAACTCCACAATTACAAAATTCTAAAAAAACCAAAACAAAACCAACAGTGAAGTTCGTTTTTCTCCATGTCATGTCTTAAAATGTCCATTCTTCTGAAGGGTTGCTTTTTAAGACTTTTCTTACATTAATGCAGATCTCAAAAGTAGTTTTAACAAATCACTTTATTTTTACTAAAGTATTATTCTTTGTTTTCTGTTTTAATCCAAATCTACAACACTGATTTCAGGTACATGGCTGTCTTTAATCAACTTCATGCATCTTCAGTCAAATGACTCATTTTCTGTTACAAAATAAAATTACTTTCTGGGCACGTTCTTCACTCCTAATGAAAGAAAAAGGATCAGGCACTGGTTTTTATACCATTGGGTGGTCCACCTATTAATGTAAATTTTGTTACATTATATTATAGTTTTGCATGCAAATTTCCAGAGTTTATGATTGTTTGGACCATAAGTTCTATCATTGCTTGATCATTGCTATCTGTTTTTCTCATTTAGATGGTACTTCACCTTTTTAAATGACATCTTCCTTCCCTCATCTCATTCTCAAGTCTTTCCCAACAGCTTTTCTGAACTGCCATGATGAGTTTGGCATCCTCAGTAACTTTAAAAACTAAATATAGGGTCCCAATTATCTTAGCTATCATTTAGTCTTCTGGGTTTCCACATCCTCTTAGTGAAGTTTAACTCACCTGAGGTTATTTCTTTTGCTTCTGTAGGGTTATTTAATATGAGCCAATTGTGGTGGCATTTTGGAGGTGGTCCTTTGCCCATGTGGTTTTAATTCCCTATAGCAGCAGGAAAGTGCTTTTATTATTTTTTTTATCAGATTGGTGTTAAATCTTTAGAACCATAGTATCAGAATACCTTGGCTTGGGGCCAAGTCCTGCAGATTGCTGTGAATCAAGTCCAAGGCTGTGGTGCTCTTCTGGACCTGTTATCTGGACACCCTGGGACAAAAATTCAATCTCCAATTCACATTGCAGTGTGACATTTGACCAGCTGCATGGGGGTAATTGCAGTACAGCTGTTTTTTCTGCCCTTGGTATCTCTGATTTCTCTCAGCATATCACAGTCAATGAACCCATCTCAGTCAGACAATTGGTAATACAGACTCTGCTTTATTTGTTCTTTGGAGCCTTGAGATTTCAATTCACACAGTTTCTCTGCTAGTTACTGAGGTAGTTAAGCTGTTTCTTTCCTTTGCTTTGATCTCAAAGCCTTTTAACACACAACAAAATTGTGCTGACAGCAAAATTACGTGTCTTTCTTGTATGTTTGGTATCATGATATTACAGTTCTCCTTGCTCTCTTCACACAGCTTTCTGACAGGTCTTGGATATTGACATCTTCATTCAAGGCTGAAGAGTCAAATTCCTCTTTCTTCACTTACATTTCTAACACTTGTAGAAAACCACAATCAAGCTGGGGATGCTTACTGACTTTGATTAAAAATGGCAATATGGATAGTCCTGGGTACATTATCCTCCTAATTTGACTGGTTGTTCTAGCAGCAGACAGTCAGCTGCTTAAAACTGATACAGAGAGCCAGAAGTGAATTCTCTTTTTCAATCAATAACAAAAGGTGCAACAACCATTTCCTGAAAGCAACTCAGTTGTAGTTCCTGGTGTCTTCTACTCCAACAATCTCATATTATATGCTAATGTCAACAGAACCTACGAATCTATTAAGCATCCAAAATTGTAAGAAAAAATAATTCTAGGCATGGTAAGTAAAGACAAAAATACTGTATCCACTAGAATTTATTTTTATTTTTATTTTTATTTTTATTTATTTTATTTTTATTTTTATTATCATCTCATCTAGGCTATTTCTAACAGGTAGTTAAAATCAAAAACATAATATGCCAGTGCTCATAATTATTCTGCATGTCTTTCAGATGTCTGCTTTATCAGCTTATTATTGATCTTTACAGAAATAGAGGTAAGAATAGAATTATCTTCAGACCTGAAGTAGGACATGGCTGTGAAGAAAAAAAAAAAAAAAAGAAAGAAACTTATAAAAAAATTAAGAAGTAAAGAAATATTGGCATAGATTTGGAGGGGAATTTCATCCTTTTATTTCAGCCTCTAAATACTCAGGAAGCTTTTCTATTTTAAGAAAATCCATCATTTTTTTGTAGACTTTTTTATATTTTATTAGGAAGTTGGAAAAATTATAAAAGCCCAAGATAGATGGATAGATACACACACACAGATATATAAATATAGATAACTATTGAAAAAGGAATGAAGGGGCTTCTGAAGTGCAGCATAGAATCCTTCAGAAGGTTGAAAGAGAACCCCCCTTTCCAGGGGGCACTCCATGCATCCCAAACACAAAGCCAGGTCTGCAGCACAGGCTCTGCAATCAGCAGCAGCTGCAGGCTGTTACTGAGGCAAAAAACCCTTCCTTTGCTCTTCACACAGCACTTTAAAACTAATTGACAAATGGGGTCTTAAAGTCCATTTCCCATACACCATTCCTGTGGTTACAAATGTCATATATTTGACTCTGGTTGGGGGTTAGGGGTGCAGGGGGTGCTGGGGTGCACAGGGGCTCTGCTGTCCCTACCAATGCCCAGGTGGCTGGGTCCCAATCCCTGCATCTCCTTAAAGGACATGCAGATGTGGCATTTAGGGACATGGTTTGGTGGTGGATTTGGTAGTGACAGTGTTAGGTTTATGACTGATCAAATGATCTCAAGGGTCTTTTCCAACCTGAATATTTCTGACTCTATATTTCTCTCTGAGAACTCCAGCTTGCCCTGAACCCATCTGCTCTAACACACAGAAATGACAAAACTATTCCCATATCTCTAACCCTGGAAATTCATTTCAAAGTTTCCTATGTTTTTATACCTCAATGTTTGTTTGTTATTTGTTTTAATTTTGCAAGATGTAGCTCCCTGAGTCATCCATCCACTGAGGCCAGTTACTCACAGATTTTCTTAGGCCACACTCGTCCTTCATTCCTTTCAAGCTGCACTGCCATGGTTTCCAGAGATGGCTCAGTTTGTAATAAAGATATGCTCAAGCATGGAAAGCAGGCATGGCCCCCTGAAAAGATTGTGTGAATGTTTATTTGACAGTCAAATGCTAAAGGTATGGAGGGAACAATCAAATGAAAATGAAAGAGAGCAGAAATTTTGAGCATGGATCTATGAACCAAAGTCTAGCTGATGGCAGATCTTCTTTTACAGGTCTTAATCTGGTTTAGGTGCAAAGAGTTTAATTAAATCAAAAATCAAATAAACCTCATTGCTCATTCCAAATTCACAAGTTACTTTTTGGAAAGGCTTAAAATATTTTCTTTAGAATGTATCGAGCAGGAGCTGAAAGAGTTCTGCATTTGGACAGGAATCTCAGCTGGTTTATACCCAGCTTAAGCAGCTCTCCAGAATTCCATTGCTGGATCTAAAATTCACCTCTGATGTGTTTCTAAGCAACAGAATTACTTAAGATGTTTCTGAAAATCTGAAATATAGACTACCCCAAATTACTTAAGAAGCAAAGGTAATAAATGAAGAGCAGCATGAACGTGTTGGGGTGTTTCTGTTAAACAGATTTGCTCTTGTGGACAATTTTTCAGACTCATGGATTCAGAATACCTGAAGTTGGAAGTAACCCATAAGGATCATCGAGTCCAAGTCTCTGCTCCTCACAGGACCCCCCAACACTAAACAGGATCACTAAGAGTATTCTCTGGATTCTCACTGGGTGCTGACTGGTTTGGTGCTGCAGCCACTCCTTTTGGGAGCCTGTGATTAAGCACCTTCTGGGTGAGGATCTCCTAATGCCCAGTCTGAGCTTCCCCTGCTGCAGCTTCAATTCCATTTCCATGTGTCCTCTTGCTGATCACCAGAAAGAGATCAGCACCCTTCTCCTGGCTCAAGGAAGCTGTAACTGCAATGAGGAACCACTCAGCTTTTAGTTCTGCTTTTACTGTGTGCCACTGTAGCAGCATGGCAGTCTCAAAGCAAGACTTCAGTGTAGTCTTGTACTGACATTTCAAATTTCATTGCTGCCTGTCATGCTGTTTCAAATTCCATGTGCTGCATGCCAGGGAGAGTTTTTTTCATGTGTTGTTGGGTAGATGAAAAAGAATGCAAGGTAGTTGAGGTGGGATTATGGCCTTTGTAAGACTTGCTGTGTAGTCAGAATCTACTCTTGCCTTATGTACAGATGCTGATTCTTGTCATTTCCATCTTGCCCTTGAAATGATCTCTAATGAAATGCAGTAGAATCTTATTCCCATAAGAGGTTGATTATTGTGTAGTTTCACACTCATTTAACTCTTCCTTTCCTGTTAGAAGGGTATGAGCTGATTATTTGCACCACTGTCCATGACCTTCTGCTTTCTCCATCAGGGAGCTCCTACAGCTTCTGCAAATTTCTTCATGAAAACAACTTCTTGTTTTCTGAGATAATTTTACAATCATTGAGGGGAAAAATAAAGTTGTTTCTCCTTTATAAATAAAGATAAGAAATTAGTTGGAATAAAGTATCTAATATACCTCAAGTGAAAAAACAGTTAGCATATAACAGGCAGGAAAGGCAGAGGAAAACAGTGATGATGGACAGTATGGGAAAGGAAATGGAAAAAAAAATATAAGAAAAGAGAGAAGGAGGAATGGGAAGGAAAAGAAACCTTAATCTTATAATGAAATTAAAATCAAGTTGCTGTTAATACCACTTGTTTGTATTCTGCCTCTCTTCATTGAAATGTTGATATGACTGACTTGATGAGGAAAGCTGCAGAAAGAACATTCACAGCAAATGAAATAGCGAAGGCATTTCTGCAACACAGGAAAACATATCTCTTTAAAGGGAAAAGAGGCAGGAGGCACTAGGGGGATAGGAGAATTTAAGGGGTTTGGGACCCAGTTGTGAAATCATTTGTGGAAAAAGACTGAATTCCAGATAAAACTGTGCCTAAATTACCTACACTCTTGATTATGCAACATGTGCAACCCAGGGTATGCATCCTGAAGCACACCAACTCTGTTTAAATCTTCATATCCTATAATCTGCAATTTAATCATTTAGGTAGTTCCACAAAAATTTACTGTGCATTACGAACAGGAAAATTTACTGGTGCCTTCTTCATGGTGACTGAACCGTGGTATCCTGACAATTCAAGTAGATATTATGTTTGTATAATTAGATTATGTAAAACACTATTGGTTATACAATTTATAACTGTTTATTGGCTAGCTTTACTGTAGGTATGTATGGATATCATTATATATACAGGGTATTTCACTCCTACTCAAGGCTGGAATCTCCCTCTGTGTTCTGTATAATTCCAGAAGTCTTATTTCAGAGCAGATATTGATGGATTCCAACCTCATTAGGACCCTGCCATCTGCTGCCTTGATGACTTTGCAAGGAAGACTGAGTGATTTAGGATACTTCTTGACAGTATCAAAGATTTTCTTTTAACTTCCTTGTTCTGTGCTCTGCTCTATTGATGAATCCCTCTTGCTTTGCCTCATCAGTTGTATCTCCCAATCAAAGTCCCCACAAGCCACTCATTCATTTTCACTCTGTGGTGTTTCCTTGATTTCAGCACTTGTCTCTCATTCACAATGCCTGATCCCTCATACATTATCCATGCTTATTCCATGTACCTTATTTTTGATCCTGGCATATGACAGCCTGTTTTCTTTATTTTTTTCAGCATTGATGTAACTTGTTCCCTTTTTGATATCTTAGATCACTTATAAATGACTGCCCAATAGTTATAACATACACGCACAAACATTTTCTGACCAGTTTTTCTTGTAGTTCATAATTTTTGCAGATGTAATACTGAAGCTGTATTTTCAGAAACTTATGAAACAACTGTACAACCAGATGTAACAACCAGTTTAACCTTAGAGTAAAATGGAATAATCCTATGGATTAATAACATATAAAGGCAAGTGCTGTTCCATATATAAACAAGTCCAGTTTCTGGGTTTGTTGGTTTGTTGGTTTGCTTGGTTTATTGTTTGCTTTAATTTTAAAAGGGAGATGGATGAAGGCTAGAGGGAAACACAAAATGACAACAGAGCCATTTCTTTAAATCACAGCTGAGTTCTTATTGTTTTTTATAAATTTGCATTTCAATCAAACATGTGTTTTAACACAGCTATTATTTATACTATTTCTGTAGTACACCTAAATATTCTAACATATACTTTTCTCTAAGGGAGGAAAAAGAGAGGAAAAAAATCTATGGGAAATCTTCAAGTAAAAGACCCATACAGCTGTATATATTACCTAAAATTTTAAATGAAATTTAAAATGAAATATTTGAAATAGTTTACTATCTTAAGACTTTTATCCTCCCTTTTCCTGACAGTGTAAATGATGAAAACTATCAGAAGACAATGCATAAGAGAACAAAAACAATGATCAAAGAACTAGAAAACATTTTTTTCTAAAAGATAGTATGAGCTAGGTTTCTGTCATTTCAGAACTGGACACACAGGAGAAATATGACAGGTCTTCAGAAGTGTGGAAACTTCCAGTGGGGACAAATGGGAATAAAGTTTTATCTTTGTTCTTTTTAGACAAAAGCAAGAGGTAAGGATTTTCAATCACTTCAAAGAAGCTCTACATTGGAAATTACAATGAAAAACATCTTGCAACCAGAACCATTCAACATCACAGGCAGGATCTTGGAACGGCCCAGAATCTGTATTACATAAATGTTTACATAAGACAAATACCTGTCAGGAAAGAAGATTTCTGTGATGATCTTCCTTGTGGGGCCAAGAAAGAAAAAAATGCCATGGCAATATTTGATTCTGTAAATACAGGAAGAATAAGTGACATCTCAATCTTCTGCTAAAACAACTGAATGTAATTAATAAAATAACAAATAGATTCAGATTCAATTAAAAGCAAGCAAAACAAATGTGTTTAAGCAGAAAAGGTAACATGCCTGTCTTGCCTGCTGTGTTGCTGTATATAACCTTGAAATTCTGGAAATGAAAATTGCTTCCACAGAGCTAGCAGCAGATAACTGCAAGGATCAAGAGATTTGTGGCAGGATTATCCATAATACGAAATATGTAGGCAATAATGTGGTCCTTAGCTCTGGTACCAAAAGTGATCAAAGCAAACTATCAGAAAAAGAAACTTCAGTGAAATATGAAACAGTCAATCCAGGAATGACAAATAATGAAGACCTCAAAAATCCCATAAAAATGGTAAGGAAAGAGATACTCAAAGGGGTTCCAGAAGGATCTGTGGTATAAATTGTTATGTAACCAGCATCAGTATACTTGTTCTTAAACCGTGTCAGAAAGTGTTTGAAATTATTCAGAATTTTAAAATAGATTTGATTTATCAAGCTAATGAAACGGAAACTTAAAATGTCATTTGATTTTGTAATGTAATTGAAAACCATATTTATTAAAATGTCAGCATGTGCAAATAGCTATTAGTTTAGCTGTTACTGAATATTTTTTCACTCTACTCAGCTAAAAGGTAAATATTTGCCTTACATAGTGCTATATAGATACTATTTTTTTCTTTATAACTATGCTGAGAAAGAGTTGTCCTGTCAGGCAAGGGTCCACTTAGCCAAGTATCTTGAATTTTGTGATTACTAGGATTGGATGCTTGAGATTAGCATATAAAATCTAGTCAAATACAGAGAAATGCTTTCCTTCTAGCATGATTCCCCAGTTTTCAGAAAAATTCTGTCTGAAAGAATTCCTAACATTTTTGTTTACAAGACTTTCATGCATTTTTCTTTCAGGAATTTGCTTAATTACTTTTTGAAACTACCTAATCTGTGGTACCAAGAATATACTGTGACAAATGTTGCACAGTGTAATTGAGTGATGCTGACATTTTTTTTAATGGCTACCTGACAATTTTATACAAATCATCTCCATCCCCTTCATCTCTGTTGGTAAAACAGTGACTAAATGATTTCTTAAATAGACTCTCCATGGCTCTAATTTCTTTCCTCTAGTCATGTCATATTTCTAGTCATCTCTTCCCAGACTAAGAGATTAAAGACTCAGTTTAATATTCCCTGCTGTAAAAATACTGGATTCCCTGTCTTTGATCATCCTCTTCACTCTTCACTTTATTATTTTCAATCTACTCTTTTGTTTTTTGATATGTGAGAATTGCAGGTATTCCTGAGATGTGATATCACCACAGAATTTCACATAACTACAGACTTCTAGTAGGAAAGCAGCTCTGTGCCAGTGTAGAAAGGTTGTTCAAGAACACATTATTAGCTCTTGCTATGCAGACACTGTTAAAGAATAAATCAAAATTTAAAGTATTTAGACCTGTAATATCAGTTACCCATAAATTTTTACAAAAGCCTTCAGAATGTGAAAACCAATTGCATTTCTTGAGGTACCAATGCTTCTTAATTCAAATCACGCACAAACTATGAATTATTTTCTCTCCTACTACTCCCCATTATGGCTCCATCCTTCCAAAATGAGTGAGCATCTACTTCCAGCTATTATCTATATACTACTGTAAATAACAACAGGTTTTCTTGACCTTCTTGCTCAGGATAACTGCAGCAAATCTACTTTGAAGTCACATGCTATTAAACAGAAGCAACGATATGTGTACCTGGGAAAGGAAGAGTAAAAAGAGAAAAAACCAACCTTTCTCTGGTTTTTAGGCTTTGGAATAAGTTGTTTGAATTTTAGCTGAAAGCATCTCTTGTTAACAGTTTGTTCAGACTTATTTCTCAAACCAAAGTTTTAGTTTCTGGTTTTCTTTATATTAGAAAATTGTATATTGCACCAGCTTTTTGCTTAGAAGAGTGTCTCTCTTCTCCTGAGTTTGCATGGCTGCTCTTGTGGTAAAAGGTTCTCTAGGAGCAGCCCTATTTATCTGAAATAGTTCTGTTTATACCCTCTCTCTTGCCAATTTTGTATGTTCATTTTTCTCTTAATGTTTTGTTCTCTGCTTCTGGTAATCTTCACTCCTCATATTTTTAGAAAATTCAGCTATGTCACTGTGAAGTCTCCTCTTCTTAAATAAGGAAAAAAAGCTGAACTTCTTTAATCTTGCTTCATAACTAGTATTAATTTATCTTATTTCACCTGCATTCCTCTAAAGCAATTATAGTCACTCTTTTTCTTCTTAGGTGTAGATGCAAATTAGGATAAAGGCAGTAGGGATTTTTCCTCCCCACTTTTTATTCCCAGAAATTTGTATTAACTCTACATCCCTACTTTTCTCTTTCCATGACTCAGAATGAAGCATATACTGCATCTTAAATTAGAAAAATGTAATCTCTAACAACCCAAGTACAGTACTTAAATGTCCTTAATCCCTGCTTTTACATTCCCTACAGCAGTTGTTCCCTTAACAGAGTTTCATCTGACAACTTGGATATCTGGCTCTTAAACATCCTTTCCAAAAACACTCATGCTTTTATAGTCAAACTTTTAGCCAAAGTTTCCAGTGACAACGTGATCAGCATTCAGATTTTATTTAAATAATGGCCATTTCTTCCCTGCTTTCTTACTTTCCTTGCTTAGTTTTTCACTTACATCAGAACTAACAGGTGTCTTACAAACTTATTCACCCTTAGCACGGTATCAAGCAGGTATTCACAAAAAATGTCTGTAAACTACTGTTTGAGAACATCCCATGTTCAAACAGGGGAAATTTAGTTGCATTCATTTGTTAAATAAAATGTTTCAAATTAATACTTTTTTCACTAAAAAAAAAAACAAAGATGAAGCTGGAGAAAATTTTGAATTACTTTTCTGGCAATTGAAGTAATTTCTTTCATCAGACAATCTAGATATGCTTTTTTAAAGTAGTTGGTTTTATTTGGTTAATAGCTTAGCATTCACCCATTGTTACTTCTCTACACCATACATTTTGAATTTAAGAATCCCTGACAAGAAAATCAAACAAATGCTGACCTATTTTCCCTCTGGAAATAATTATTAAAGCAATTAGATTTTCTTGTCTCAAAGGAGTAATTTTGATCTATTCCTCATTTTAAAATATTTAAATATTTAAAATACTAAAATATAATCTCAAAGTTCTAAATAACAGCATTGTTCCTGTGAAGGCAGTTTGAATTTTATTTTTTATAAACTTACTCTAAGCAGTTAAATGTCAATGGGCAAAAGAAAAAAGTCATAACAAAAAAGCCTCTTTAAACTACATGACCAAGGCATTTGATATGCATTTAATTAAATGCTATTAGCTTATGGAAAATTATGAGATTTTAACTACTTCCCTGGTTAAGAAACAATGTATTTTTTATTACCTTCCTCCTCCAGACATGAATAGGCTGGGGTGTATAAAACTAGGGTGTCTTAACTATTTATATTCAGGAAAGATTTTGCCAAGGGAACAATTTTAAAGTTAGCCTTCCTAATTAAGGCTGAGTCAGGGAGGAACAGCCCCTTGAGTCTTGTGCCATTATTAAACTATTGGCTACCAGCAGTGTGTCCCTTCCAGGCAACACAGACCAGGTGTTTTCCCTCCTCTTGTAGTCTCTGCTCCCCCCTGTCCCTTGAAGAATTGTTTATCACCTTCGTCCTTTTGTGATGTGGGTCAGCTCAGCAGCAATTCACAGAGCTAAGTGTGTGATTCACAGCAAGCATTTCATTAACACACGTTAGCATTGCTATTATTGTCCTACTTTGGTTTTGTTGAAAAATATGTCCAACAGAAACAGCTGGTGAGTATGATATAAAATAACTTGCAAACCCTCTTGTTTTGAGCTTCATATACTTTTTAAAATGTTTAAATCTTCACAGGGTAGTTGCTAGAAAAGGTTTTTTAAAATTTGCAGTAACTAGATAGGACTAGACTCCCATTTCATTTTTTTAAACTCAAATAGAAATATTTGAAAGCTAAAAATTGAAAACTCTGAAATTTTACCCTGAAACACGTTGCACAGAGAGAGGATACTTTCAGTAAAGTGCCTATATAGTTTAGCAGAAATAGATTGCAAAAACCTTGCATGCTAAGCCTATACAATATTTCACTTCTTTTTCAATTAAAGTAGTTCTATTTTTGCACAAGTCAGCATGTAAAGCATGAAATCATAGAAAAACTGAATAAATATACAACGTGCCCTATGAAACTTGTGATGGTACAAAGTGTTGGTTGAGGAGTCCTTTTGAGATGTAGACATGAACTTAAACTCACAGTTGCCTCATCCCACAAAGTTATCTATATTAAACATATCTCATGGGGCATTGGATCTGCTCATAATTCAGTGCATACCTTCCCCACTCATAGAAATTCTCATTCTGATTAGATCACCTACACTAGACAAAGCCAGAAATCCAATTCATCCTTTCTGTTGTTTATCACTGCAGTCTTGTTGGTAAATCAAGAGAAGCTGTCAACTTTTGTAGCAGCAAATATTCATTTAATTTGGGAAAACTGCCAAAAAATAATAGAAATTGTAATACTAATGGCAGTGGTAATTATGGGTAGCGTTATTCAAATTGCCATAAAAATAATGTTACAAAAGGCCTACCTCATAAGAATGAAAAAAGAACTTTAGAGTTTCTACCAAAAATCTCAGCATCAACAAAGCACTTTAGGTGACAAGAAGCTTCTGCTTCATGCAGATCCCTCCATCCATTACACAACCCCAAGTCCACTATCACCAGTGGCAGAATAGTCTTGTTTTAAGCTGATGCACTGGAAGAGAGAATCAAGCCTTGGCCCCAATCCTCACTGATTTGCCATTAATAATATTATTCCCAGTATGCCTGCTATAATTTCCTTGGCTGAGTAATTATTTTCTGCCTGCTCTTAGCAAGATACTATTAGATATTTTGGTTTTGATAAAGGCTGTCTGAGAATGGGGCCCTAAGCAAACTGATCTAGTGGGTGGCATATCTTCCCATGACATGGATTGGAACTAGATGGATTTTGGAGGTCTCTTCCAACTCAGATCATTCCATGATCCTTTGATGATCCTGAGCTTTTTAACCTCAACAGCCAAAGTCTTTTGGCTCTGACTGCACTGAGTCAAAGCCAGTGCTAAAGGGTTTGGGTTGCTTTCTCTGTAATGATTTTCCAGCAATTCATAAAGCTAGTAAGTGCAGTAAATATACACCACCAAATAAGCTTATGCTGAGTGCCCAACCCATTTGCAACCTGACAAATATCACAGATCACCTCATGCCTGTTTTCCTTGCAGCTCTGTCATTCCTCTCCCAAGCAGGACTGATGGTGTTGCATAGCCCTGTCGTGACACGTGGCCAAAGAGCATCTCAATCTGCGGTGTACATGGGACACAAGCACCCCAAACCTCCCACTGAAACTCTCCATGGGAATTATATTTCAAAAGAGACAGTTTTTGAAATGAAACAAAATATTTTTTGTATCCACTGATCCCAAGTGTGCAGTATTTCACAGTGTAATTCTCTCAACTAATACACAGTTCAGCAGCAAATTTAAACAGTATTGTGATAAAGATAATTTCAGGGGTCCTAGTTCAATTTCTGGTGTCTAATTGAGTATATTTTTAACTTTCAATTTAGCTTAATGGGAACTAGTTAGTGAAATCTAATTAGATGCCTACTAACAATTTCTGATTCACTGTTTCTTCCTGAAGTCTTATTTTATGTCACTAGAATCTTAGTGGGAAAGCAAGTGACCTTGAAAGAGATGGGACTATTTGAGTTTCCAGGTACTACTCTATATCAGTAAAGCCTTAAATAAACTATTAAGATCACAGGCACATAAAAAACATATTAAAAATTCTAGCCTGAGAAAAATGTGTCTCAAAAAATATGGCTGCTAATGTTTTCTTCTATTTCACAATGGTTCTGACCAAAGACGTACCTACTGTTTGAGTTACCTCTCTCTTTTTTTCATAAAACTCTGACTCTAAGTTACTGCTGCAGAAAAGGCCACTTTCTTCTGTTTCATTATGGGTGCCATATCATCAATAGAGTATCACTTCAAAAGGCTTCAGAGAATCAATATATTCTCCCTATAGTTTGTTGGGTTTTTTCACAGACTGTTTTTGGAATGACAGAAATAATAAGTTCGTTCTAGGTGAGAAAAACCCAAAACTTCTGATTCTCTTTATTATCAGCATCTAACAACTACTTTTACCTTAAAATTTTTTCTGTTGTTATGAATTTTTTTTGTTTTTTTTTTCTTTTTTTGTTCCTTCATTGTGTTTTTCATTTCTTCTAATCTGTATATCAGATTAGAAGAAATCTAATATCAGCTAATGTGTAGCTGTCTTTCACCAGATACTGCTTCTTCTTCTTGAGGTTCTCAGATGTTGCTGCAGCTCACTGCTTTGTGGTTAATGGGCACCTGTTCAGGTGCCTGTAACTGTGAGCTCTGCTCTGGTGGGAGCTGATGCTCACTCTTAATAAGTCAGCAGTGAGGGTACTTAAGCCAACAAAAATTTAGGAGAATCATAGATTAGAGGCATTATTTTGTGTTTCATGTTGCTCCCTCAGCAGTGCAATACCAAGAATCTATCCAAGTTTTTATTACTTATATTGTAGTTACCAAAAATTCCATACCTCTAAGGACAATAAAATTATTAAATAATACTATATTCTGTATATGCTGTTTGGAAAAAATAATCTTTCACTCAGGTTATTACTAACAGACATTCTGCACTAGGAAATAGGTTTATATTAAGGTTGTCTGATGTATTCTAGGAAAAACCCACAAACATTAATTCCAGTACCCAGATTCTCAGGAACATTGCTGCATTTCTAGGTACATGACTAGACTTGCAATGCCAGCTGTTAGCCTGTGCTGTAACTGAATTTCCCTTTTTAAGTGATTCAGTCTGACTCAGACTGGTGTCCAGCAGCTTGGAAAGGCTGTTAATGTGATGTGACAAACTTGACATTAGCTGCCTTGGTTAAGGCCAAGAAACAAATCACATAGAGCTTAACAGATCAGAGACAGCACCTTGAATTTTACATAGAAATGAACTGAAAAAAATGGAGATTCTGGCTAAATGAAACTGATGCTTCTTGGATGGGTAAATGTATTATGAAGAGTTTTGTTGTTCTTGCAGTATCTGCAGTAAATTGAGCACCTTGCAGTCATGCAGTATAGCACTCTCAATGACTTGGAGGCATCCTTTGAAGGCTACATTTGACAGAAAAGATGATAAATACCAGGGTAAGTAGAGATTTAATGAAGCTTTTAGGCAATAATGACAATGGATTTATGGAAGAATTTTAATTCCATTGGCATGTCCAAACTTACTGCATGTCCTTTCCTTTACTGTATGTATAATT
This sequence comes from Lanius ludovicianus, assembly GCA_013397235.1. NCBI lineage: Eukaryota > Metazoa > Chordata > Aves > Passeriformes > Laniidae > Lanius > Lanius ludovicianus. The sequence continues at coordinate 2,298,875 of VYXG01006146.1, forward strand.
TTATTTAGCTACACTCTGCTGACCAGAGGTTTTCAACCCCATCATGGCTTAGTAGGTGAGACCCAAGAGAGATGCAGACATGGGCATTTGGCAAAATGCAATTGGGCAGCCTGCCTGCAGCCATCAGCAGTCACTGAGCAAAAACTTAAGGGAAAACATGTTCTGGTGAATAACAGGGAGATGATCATAGGCCATGAATTGCACAGGACACCAACCCTGAAATCTTCCCAAGGAGGTGAAGGCAGAACCACTCCACCAGGCTTCACACCTCCCTGCCTGTCACCTGCCCCACACTGACTCTCTCAGCCAGGCAGGCTCCGGGCACGCGTGGCTCGCTCCAGCCCCATGGGTTAGATGTGAAAACAAAGGTAAGTGACAAAGTGGCATCATAACTGCCTTTTTTTTAATTTCTAAAACAGGACAAAAAGAAGAATATTTAGATTGTTAGATACTGAAAGTCTTCCCATTTCATCCTGACATGATGTATTGTAGGGATGCACTTAGGTCTCAAAACCTGGGAGATCTAGAAATAATGGATCTGAGTGGCAAACTAGAAAGCTAGGAAATGTTCTGGTATTTCTAACTGTTCTTTATTCTTACTCTGGAAGACAATAACAGTGACAGGAGGCCTTGACCTACAAGGTTTCATTTCTATGCCACTATTCTAGCAGCAGGGAAGTAGACTGGACTGCAGTTCCGTGGTTTGTCTCTATTTTTTTTTCAAAGCCTGGATGCCCAAATAAGCATAGATGATAATCTCAGCAGAGGTGCAAGTGCTAGAAGTACTGTGAGGAAATATATTTTATAATTAGATTTTTGTTTATCTCATGGAATTCTGAATATTTCTTTCTATTTTTTGAGTCTGGTATTGTCTGCAACAGTAAGATGAAAGCAAATGAAACTGGAGGCCTTGAGCTCTACAGATTGGGGCTGGGGGCAGGCATGTAGGTGTCCATAAATCATCATGTGACATAACAACTAAGGCACAGACTCAGACTGGCAGGGAATCTGGGACTTTTATTCAAAGAAATGAGCTGCTTTTATACACTTCTTCAAGACACAGTAGTTCCTTGTATGATATTTTTCACTAAGTGACCTATCACACATGGCCACATCACAGTACTCTTTCTCCATGTGCCTGCAGAGGGTGATCACACACTGCCCACCCCTTCAGCAGCTCCTCCCAAGGTCAGGCAGAGACAAGAGCCCTTGGGCTGCCATGGCATTCTGCAGACACATGCTACAGCCTCCAGCTCGATTCCATCCTCTCTCCACAAGCATGTAACTTCTGAGGGGTTCCTGGTGCTGGCTGAGAACGAGAAAGTCCAAAGCAGTGTGTGGCTGTGGCTGTAGGAGTCTCATCTGCCATGACACCCTTTTAAAGGGAACAGAGGAGCAACTGCTGCTGTGGTCTGAGCATTGCTGAGTGACAGATGTGCAGTTGCCAAATGCCACGGGTCCTTCACAATCCTCAGGGATTTGTAAAGGGTAAATAAGAAAACCTCTGGAAGCCAAATCAAACATACTGGGAGTGTGGTTCCTCACAAAGCATTTGGCCACAAACACTGTTTGCACTTTACTGACTTTATTTGACCATGAACAACTGCAGTCTGATTGTTTTGTCATATGAAAGGGTTTCTGACTTCACTGCTACGAGCAGAAGTGACAGGAGGGCTGGATCTCTCACTGTCTCATCAGCTTCACTCCTTTGTAACAGCAACATCCTTCAAAACTAGGAAGTCATGTTTTGGCAAAAGCAATTAGGAATTTCATCAGCTATCCCATGAGGATTCAGCATTCACCTCTAGGTCCCACCATCTTAAGAATGAAATATTGAAAACAACAGTGAACATGACAGCGTGGCTTTTGCTTGGCATAAGAAATCACACTCCTGTATCACATGCAGATGTTGAGATTGTTCTTTAATTTATAATTTAAAATCATACAGCTACTTTAAACCCTGGGCAAGGCTACTTCATTCATGCTAAATAAAGTGATCCTTCTTTATAAAAAACTATATTGACTCTGGCCATTGAAAAACACATGTGTATGGGAAAAATGTTTATACAAGAAAATATAATAGGACAAACTGGAGAAATAAATTCATTTATCTGTTCCCAGGTAAAGATGTAAACAGGAAACTAGAAATTATACATTTTTTTAATTTTAATTGAATATATCATTGAAGTGTTCACAACATAAATCTGCTATTAATGTTGACAGTATCTGCATTTTTATTATATTCACATATATTTATAACAATTGAACGTTAATTATATATGCAATGTGTTGAATTCAACTCCTTAAGGAGAAAAACTTTTCCTTGTAAAGGTCTTTCATTAAAGAAGTGAATAGCAGGGTGAGAAAAGAGGATATAATGGGTGATGAGAGTTCAAAAGGTAAAGCTGATAATCTCACTTATTATAACAGTAGGAAAGGAAGCCCTTTAAAGACTATAATCAACATTGATGCATCTCACAAGATTTTTGGTGGAAAACCAATATGAAAGTAAAAATCAGGTTTAAAGAAAAAAAACAAAAAATGCCTAACAAAATAAAATCCTAACAATGAGCTGATCTAGGAAAAAAAAAAACCTCTGCGATTTCAAAAAATGTCAGTTTTGCAACTTGTTTGTTGTCCTGTGGGGAAATAAATTTCAAAAATAGTTTACTTTGAACTGGCCTAAATTTCAAAAATAGTTTACTTCGAACTGGCCATTCTTATAATTGATTTAAAGGACTTCACAAGAAATCTTTTGTGGGGGTTTTTATAGTAAAAACTATGACTTGTCAAAAGGATTAAAAAAAGAATTACAATAAACGCCACTCCTTGTAGCTACTAATAAAGACTCCCAATATTACATTTATAATACATCAGAAATTCACAAAGATCTAGCTCAATGCTGATTTTGACATAAAGCTCCAGAAGATACTGTATTGTGTTCTGTTATTTGCAGTGATAAGCTATTACCTCCATCTAAACTATATAGGTTGGTTTTTAGAAAGTATTATAGGTATTAAGGATTGTAAGGCAATTTCAAGTATTTGGAAATATTTATTTCCAACAAGAGTAAATATTGCTTGCTTATATGTACTGTATATTGTATGTTGGAACCAGTGGCAAGAAAACTGATAAGGAAATGGGTCACTTCTTCCACCTAAGTCAGAAGGATGTTGAAGAGCTATTGCAAGCCCACAGCCTGAGTTACTCTGAGTTTGTCTTCTGGAAATTATTGGAAAAAGAATATGAAAAGACCTATAGGTAAGTCCTTAAGGTCTCTTTTTGTTTGGTTGGTTATGGATTTATTTCCTAAATAGTGATTCTGCATTAATTCATTTAAACAGCCCACAAGAACCTGGCTATTCTCTAAATATTCATTTCACACAACAATTATATCTTTCTGTGTATACATATTTATGCTGATGCTCCTGTCACTGAATTGCTCTGAACTGGTAGGTAGTTATTGGCACCCTCTTTCCAAACTGTGGAACCAGGTCCCTCTGACCTTCTGATGGAATCAAGTCTAAGCATGCAATGGCTCTCACCAAAAGGTGCAAAGATCTGCTTGTGTAAGACATTTTATTTATTTTCCACCTTTCTCATAAGTTGTAGGCCAAAACTGCACCAGTAAGTGCCAGCAGGGATGTGGAATTTGGTTCCAGTATTCATGTCTATGACCATTCTAAGCTGTCCTAAAGTAGCCTTCTAAAGCAAATACATTAAATATGGGTCCACAAAGAGGACAGAAAATTCTACTTAATTTCTTCTTCTCATTACCACAGTGAAAGCCAGCACAGCCTGTGATGACTTTTCTGCATGAAATGCTCATGAGATACAACCCTTTGCACACAGTTCTCTATTATTCCATTTTTTTCACGTGGAAGTGAGGAGATTCTTCATTTTTTAGTTTTTTTTTTTCACAAGAAATACAGCCAGCTCTATGAAATTTCCCATGACTACTCCCATGGACTCGACCCAGAAGGCATCCTTCAGAGAAGCACGGTGACCTTGCAGTTCCTCTGGTCCATGTGATGTGAAAACTCGTAGGCATGGCTTGGCACAGCATGCTTTGTTCCATATGGGACAAGGAAGCACTGCTGACAGCCTTAGGGTAAATTCCTTGCAGCTTAAAGAGCTGTGTAACAGTGTCATTTTGCTCCTCTCACACTGCTCTAGTTCCTTTCTCACCTGGGCTGCCTTGCTAACATGTGTTAGACAGACTATTTTTCTTTTCTTTACAAAAGGAGGCATTTGGCAAGATGTCCAGTAGTTTTTGCAGACATCCTGGAATGAAAGCTTAGTTTTTGTCTGTACATGACATGTGCCATGGAGACAACTCCTCTTCTTGCTGTATCTCTTTGCTTCTGTGGTATCTTCACTTAGATAAACAAACAATAAAAGGGACTCTGCTGCATTGGTTTAGAAAGCCGATTATGAAAGTTGACTGTGCATATTCTCAATGCAACTAAAAATTATTTTGTACTTGATGATATGTAAGATTAATGCTGCTACAAAAATAGGACACAACGAGATTAAAAAAAGCCTGAAAGCACTTTCTTTTACATTTTATATGACTGTTCTAACACTTATTCTGTTCTTTCTTTCCCATTTAAAATTTTCCCAGTTGTCTCCAGAACAGATGAAATGGAAATAAGCATGGAGGAGAAGTTTGGAGAACACTTAATTTTTTTTCATTATTATTTTTAGGAAAAATCATTCTTAAAAAAGGGAGTATAGTTAATTCCACATCCTTACAAGTGACACAATATTTTCAGAAAACAGCATTACTAAGAGTAAACTATATGCAAAAATTTTACTACCAAAGCAATCTTCCATAATTTACTTCTCATATATATTCATACACATGGGTATAACATAGGTAAATTACAATGGACTAAAATATATATATCTACTCTATTGAATAAATCTCTATGGATCTTCAACTTGCTAAAAAATCATATCCATGGTCTTTTAGGGGCTTTTAAATGGTCTGTTTTGCCACAAAAATCATCAATAACATTTCAAACAGAGAAGTAAATGAATTTTAAATAAATTTGAAAGAGAATTGAGTCACGGTGTGTGGTCTCATACTGAGAACATGTTCTCAGGCTTTGGCCTCTTACCCGACTGTTTGGAAAAGTCCTGTGCGAGAAAGCTGTCAGATAGTTAAAGATCACCTCCTCCATTTTCAACAGTAATCCATGCTAACAAATATGGAATTAGGCAAAAATGCCAACAGGCCTTTGCAAATGAACAGAGCTTGTAACCAAACTCAGAGACAAGAAGGCATACAAAAGGAAGGAAGCAAGGATAGGGGATGTGGGAGAAATACAAACATTACCTGAGCACGCAGAGATGATGTTAGAAAAATTAAAGCACAAGGGAAATTAAATAAGGCCAGGGATTTCAATGTCAAAAAGGAGACCTTCTACCTGTACACAGGTGAAGAAAGGGAGACTGAGGAAAATGTGGGCCCACTGTTTAGCAAGATGGAGTAACTTGCTGCACAGAATACAGAAAGGCTGATTTACCTTGAAAGCCAAACCCTCTCCCAGGGATCTCAGGTCCCAGAGACTATGGCAAAGGATGTAGCAATGAAAATTTGTCTTTAGCAAAGAGGATGAGGTCAGGGAATGCTTAAGTGAGCTGGACATGCACAAGTCCAGGGGTCCTGATGGGGTGCACTTACCTGTGTGGATGGAACTCAGACCACTGCAAGGCCACCATTGATAATCTTTGCTCAAATATGATCAACATTTAACTCAAAATGCAATATAAAACTAAAGTGCAAAATAGGATGGTGTCACCCAGGCAAGCACAGGTCGATCTGAGGCGTGCACTGAGGATGGGAGCTGGTGGCCCTCATGCAGAATGAAACCTTCCATTCCCAAGAGTGAGCTCTGAGCTACTTGTGATGAGTTCTCCCAGTGCTCAGTGCAACCCAGGGCCCAGCAGGACTCACATACAGCCCTTACTGCACCTCAGCATTCAATGTATGTTTGCTACCACGTTTCTTTTGTGGTTTTTAATCAGGAAAGTAGAGTCTACAACCACAGTACTACCTTAAAACCAGCAAAGCTAGAGAAACCATAAAAAGGTTTCAAAAACAAAAGGAATTATTTTTTGAAGATTGCAGAAAGGTTTATAAGAACTGCATAGAGCTTCTCTTAGTAAATGTTGTAATAAAGGTTCATTGATTAAAAGAAATTGGTTCTATTGCTCATAATAGCATCTCATTGATTGAAAAGCATTGCCTGGAATGGTTTCCTCCAAAGCAGCATCTGTTCTGTATTAACCTCTCAGCCTTCAGAATCACGGGATATGAATTTCTTGCTCAAACTACTGGTCAGATGACCCATCCATGACATTTAATAAATTGCAACTCTGCAATAGATTTAGGATTTCATAAAAACAGGGAAAAACACATTATAAAGAAGGCACAGTTTTCATGATGCATTGTACAACTGCATTCTTTATGTTAAAAAACCAAAATTGTCTAAACTCAGAGTGTAAATTCTATTTTATTAAATGCATGAAACAAATTTTAAGATAATCATCAAGCCATTAATGATAAACAGCAATGTAATGACTGAACATTGAATGAAAGAAAATCTGTCATATCTAGTTTGTTAGCAAAAATGATACAAGGACAAGGCAGCTTTGATTTTCATCATTAGTTAAAATGAATGTAGTTGCCTATCACACATTAGCCATAGCATATGTAGATGATTATAGGAATATATTCACAGTTTTCTCTTTCTTTTACTATTATTTAAAAAATCTTTAAAGATTGCTGAAGTTTATTATTATTATCAGATTTCAAGAGAGAAAACTTATGAAACCACAATAAGGATAGTTTTATTAAAGAGATTTGATTGTTTTCAGTTAATCTCTAAAATATGTTTTACGCATTTGTTTTTCATTCTGCATAGGAGCTACTTGCATATCTTGGACTGGGATCTAAACTATCTGTACTGGAAATTAAGTACTGTGTGAAGAGAAAGATTTTATTATTAAAAGACTATTTATTTTCTTATCTAATGAGACGTAGTTAAAAGCAGTTCACTGGCAGTCCTGCTGTACAATTGTGGCATAAATAATAATTTAACTCCTAAAGATATTTGTATTTGTCCCTTTACAGTACAATATCTGACACAAAACTATGTATGAGACCATTTGATAAAATAGTTTATTAAAAATTAAGTCTTACAAGGTATTCCAGTGCTTCCAGTTCAGGAGTTAAATGTAGTCTTACTTTAATAATGGTAAAGCAGTGTACAGGCAGATAGGTGTTAAGCAATTCACAGATCAGTAGTGTCTGAGTCACACAAGAAGGAAAACCAGCACTGGGCTGTTAATGTGCTTTGGTGCCAATTTCATGGCTAATACTACCTGTGTGGACTGTAAGTAAAACCAGCAAAAAATAATAATAAAAAAACGGATATCTCACCCAATAATACGTAGCAAATTTGAGAATATGAGAAATTAAAAGGATGCTGAATAAGGAAGTGGGAGGCACAAAAATTTTGGAGGACTTATATATCCTCAAGGAGGGTCAGTCAGTGCAACTTCTGGTCAAGCAGATTATCTGTGTGCAGCATAGCCCAGAAACAGATAATATTCCCAGCAGCACATCCAAGGCTCTAGGTGGGAGCACCAGGGTGCTGAGCTCTTATAAATTCCTAAAGTATAAGGTCCAGAGAGGCAGTAGCATTTATATTCTTAAAGTGAGGTGTAGGCTGTTAAATCTAGTAGTATGAGCCTGACCTCAGTGCTCAAACATAAGTTAATGATAGCCATCCAAACTCCTCAGTGCCCACTTTACACATGAAGATTTTATAAGTGCTCAGGATTGTTGATTGTTCTCTGTACCTAAAATTGTCTCTTGAAAACTCTGAAAAATGTGATCATTGCATTGGGTTAGTAAGCACACAGAAATTACAAATTTTTCTTACTGAGTCCTCTAAGGTTTCTGTCCCAAGATTGAGCTCAGAGACACCTGTCACAAATCTGAAGATTCGAGTTCCTCAGCAAAAGCAATTGCAGTGGCTATATCTTTTATTAGACAGCAAAGAAGGAACAGACTTGGAGAAAACAGTGTTGCTTTCCATATTTTATAACTGTGCAGCAAGGAGCAACTGATTCTATATCACCCTCTCCTTTTTGAGGTTCAGGTCAACATACCTCAGCTGTGAGAAGAACATTTCTAAAGCCATCAGCCTGTTGCATAGTCTGGCTATAGGTCTGGCATGCATATGTCTGCTTTTCCTGTCACACCTGACTTTGTTCCACCATGCAGGATACATTTTAAAATATCCTAGGCCATAAGAGCACCCAAAGGTGTTTGTTTCTCTGTATGCTGCTCCTTCAGTTAGCTTGCCCCAAGAACAGTCGTATCTCACAATGACAGTTTCATTTAAAATGAGGAGACAATATTCAGAAGACAAGATATATTTGAAGCTTCCTCCTTACTTTTATAACCTGTTGAGTACAGGTTATAACAGATGTATTTTCAGAGCTGTTTTCACTAATGCTTTGTCCTGGAGGTAGTGAGGATGGCAAGTAAAACAGGGAGGCAATTTGTTCTGGCTAACATAATGACTCAAATTCTTTATTTAAACACCGGTTAGAGCAGTTACTAAAAGTCTGAAAGAAATAATCTAGTTCACCCAGCTTGCATGGTTTTAGTCACTTTGTAGGAAAATCAAATGCTTCCACAGAGTAAGTAGTAGGTGTCACTTCCCTTACCACTACTGCTTTCTTTTAGGATTAAAACTTGTTTATGTGCCAAAATATGGATTATAGAAAAGCATTTGTGTTGTTTCTAATAACATAACCACACGTACAAGACAGATTTTTTGCATATTTTATTATATATGAATAGATATATTCATGGATGTAAGCTATAGTTATAATCCTTCCTGTCCAGTTATTCCCTTTCAAGACAAGACATGACAGGCACATTCATCATGGGCTAGTGGTAGATATTTTTTCACATACATGAGAGAAAGATTCAATTTCTTGCAGAGGGAACAGAGGTCCCACTTCTTGAGTGAATGTTATCAAGCTTATATATAAGGCAAAAGTTCAGTACCATCTTTGATGAAGTGATGTAATGCTTGGACTTTCCAGAGGCATACTCACGCAATTTAAAATGGAGGTTCATAGAATCAGAGAAATCTGATGAAGGTTCAGCCTAAAATGGATGAAAATGGTCTCTGGGTTCATCCAGTCACCCACTCCCTCCTTGTGTCCAAGATCTGTTAACAGCACTGGTCAATAGACTTGTGACGAACTTATCAAAATTCAAAAATCATGATGGGTAGTGATTTTCCCACACCTTTGGATAAACAGCTGTAGTATGGAACCACCTTCCCAGGGAGATCAAGAACCTCCCAATCATCAGCATGTGATCACTGCCACATGTTGGGTCACTGTCACCACTGAGAAGAGATGAGAACTATCACCTTTCTGATGTCACTTCAAGTTCCCATGGGGTATAATTACAGACCTCCTCCCACAGTTGCTACTTAGGAGACCTTAGTCACCCCAGCACTCCTCAAAGGTTGTATGCCCTGTGCCCTAAGCACTGGGCTTACTGAATTCATGAGTGTTTACAATGGATCACATGAATCAGATGCTGAGTTGGAAGGGACCCACAAGGATCATTCGAGTCCAACTCCTGGCCCTGGCCAGGACCATCCCCAAGTGTCACACCATGTGCCCAAGAGCATTGTCCAAACACTTCTTGAACCCTGTCAGGCTGGAGCTGTGATCGCTTCCCTGGGGAGCCTGTTCCAGTGCCCAAACACCCCTTGGGGGAAGAGCCTTTTTCCAACATTCAACCTAAACCTATCCTGACACAACTTCAGGCCATTCTCTTGGGTCCTCTCACAGGGCACAGAGAAGAAATCAGTGTCTGCCCCTCCTCTTCCCCTCATGACGAAGTGGTAGACAACAGTGAGGTTCCCCCTCAGTCTACTGCAGGCTGAACAGATCGAGTGCCCTCAGCTGCTCCTCAAGGCCTTTCACCATAGTAGTGGTCTGTAGGGTCTGACAGCCCCTGCCCTGGCAGGGAGGCCTGGAGATAAGGAGGTCACACAATCCCCCTGCAGGCCCCTCTTGGGGAAAGAGAGAGCCTTTGTGGTTACGGCGAGAGAAGACAGACCCCTGATCCTCTGGAAACTCTATGTAAAATACCCAAATACCCATTGGTTTCTCACCCTTGCACACCCACCTCTGTACCCCATAAAAGAGACCCCTCTGCCCCGAGTCGGGGAGGATCCGTCTCTGGTCACCCTTCGCGGGAGATGGAAGAACAAAGCTCCTTCTGCGGCACCACCAGCAGGACCTCTCCTCTCTCTGTCCGGGCCTGGCCCTGGGGGTTTGCCTTGCAGAGCAGAGCTGAAATCACTGCTGAATCACTGAGAGCTGATGGCTGCTGAGCCAGGCACCTCTGCAGGCACCCCCGGCCGAGGGCTGAGAGAAGCCACGGCCCCCTGGGAGACGGTTCCTGACGGGATCCCCTCTGCAGAGGGTTCCTGACGGGATCACCTCTGCAGAGGGTTCCTGACGGGATCACCTCTGCAGAGGGTTCCTCACGGGATCACCTCTGCAGAGCGTTCCTGACGGGATCCCCTCTGCAGAGGGTTCCTCACAGGATCACCTCTGCAGAGGGTTCCTGACGGGATCCCCTCTGCAGAGGGTTCCTCACGGGATCACCTCTGCAGAGGGTTCCTCACGGGATCACCTCTCCGGGTCCGCTACGGCTTCTTGGGTCTGAGCCTCAGACCCCAACCAGCACTGGCTGCACGAACCCCCAGCTTTATTACATTAGTGGTCCTCCTTTGGACACCCTCTCATAGTTTAATGTCTTTCTTACACTATGGTGCCCAAAATTGCACACAATATTCAAGGCAATACTTCACATAATAAACTCAGGACTGTGGAACACCTGATATCACACTCACTTTGTGCCCCTTAAGACAAATCTGTAGAAAATCTTAAGAAGTTTTGGGGGATCAGTTTGTACTAAATTGACTATGAACAAATATCCAAGTCTGGGATGATCACTTCTGGTTATAGAGCACTGCTAAAGAAGACTCCTTCAATTTCTGAACAGCAAGCACAGAGACATGAAGAAGAAATTAAATAATTCCAAGACAGTGGGCAGACATGGAGAAAACCAACCCTGGACTTGAGTAAGTTTGCATCATGTGTTTCAGAAAGTTCAGGAAATTAATGAAGGCACAGAGATTCCCATGGGGATGTAAAAGGAATTTTGCTGAATTTGTAGGTTGCTTTGGGAAGGGATGTCTGTGCTCTGGGGTTTGTTACCAGAAATAAAATCCCTAGACTCCAAGTTAGAAAAAAGCAAAATTTTCTTGGTTAGGGTAAGCTCCAAATTTTGAATCACCAGTGTCTTAAAGTGAAATGCAAGAATTATGTGAACAAATCAGGCTGTCCAAAACACACATTTACTACATTGTATTGGGTGGAAAAATAGAGACTTTGAAAATGTATTTTCTCCCTGTCAGTGAAAAAAAAAATCACTTGCTGAATATAAAACTTGAGCATTCCCTTAACTGAAGGTCATCATTAAAAACAAAAGTCAACAAAGTAAAATTTAACTATTGGATTATATACAACATCACAAAGTAAGTTTTTCACATATTTAAATTATTTCTTTGTTATATGTTTTCACTTTGTGTCCAGACCAAATGTGTTATATATCAGCTTTTAACTTCTGGATCCTTTAGTACTCTCTTTTCTACTAGATTAAAAATTAATCTACTATCTAAAATACTTTTCCTGTAGAATAGGATCAAGACAGCTCTTAATCTCTTAGATAAATTAAACAGATGCAGAGTTTCTGTATTTTATGGCAGACTTTCCAGACCTTGAGCATTCTTGTAGGTCATTTCTTTACTGCATTCCAATTTGTTAACATAATCTTTGAAGTGTGAATCCCAGAACAAAGAACTTTATTACACTGACAACTTCCTGACTGCACCATAATGGGCTATTGAGAGACATTCAGGTAATATCATTATGGATATGAGATACATATTTAAAGAAAAAAAAAGTAGAAGAATGGTGAAATTCATGCCGAGAACTAGATCAAAGGCTAAATTGTGTCTAGATTGCAATAGTTTGGGGGTGTAATAAAGACTTGGATTTGCTGCTGTTGCTTTATAATTTAAACAATAAATAACACCCAGATAAAAAAATCCCCAACCCTTAGAATCATTATCAACTGGCAAATTTAAGTGACTTTTAATGCTCTACTGGCAGAGTTTACCGAAGAAAGAAAACTTTCAACAGAGGGTTGTAAATTGTCTGTCTTTGTTTCTCAGGATAATCTGATAATAAATGATAGCAGCAGACTTTCTGAAGAAACTCATGTCTTGGAGGAAATGCAACCAGAAATATTTTTGTTCGCATGTCTGTCTATGTCACTGGCAAAATGGGTCGGTTAAAGAACATATATTTGTATACCAAAAGAAAACATTGTTCTTTCTTTTTGTAACTTTTAATAAAAACAGATATTTTTATCTCACATGAAGTAATAAATCCATTAATCTGACTAAACACTCCTAAATTTATAATTGCTGTTGGTTTGTTTCAGGTTTTGTGATTTTTTTTTTCCCCACCTGTAGGTGGCATTTTTAACATACATAGATTTTCTTAAAATCATAACTACTTTTATACTACTTGCAAGTTTCATCTATGGATTTAGGCAATTAATCTTCTATTCTTTCTCCATCATATTTATTTAATGTTTTTATTAAGGATTTGCAGTTTAGGGTGAAAATTTTGTACAAAATAAAGAATGAGATACAGTGGGCATACTTTCACATATCTCTGACAATGTCTGGGACACAGCTGGTGCAGATAATTATTTATGCATTTTTGTATTAAATATTTTATATTAAATATTAATATTGTATTAAATATACTTTTTTTTTGTATTAAATAACACTGACTAAACAAACTCAAAAACTGAAAAGTTTATTTTGTACTTTTTTGAGTGCTAAAACTTAAGAGTGTCCTACAAGCTTATAAGGGGGCTTTACTGCTGTATCTCATAACTATTGACATTACATTAATGCAGAAAGCAGGCTCCAGAAATATGAACAAAATAAAACTTTTGATTGTCATGGTAAAATAATCTATTTACATTGAGCCAGTGTGCCCTCTTCTCTTTAAATGTATGTGGGGAGTGGGTACTACTGGCTTATTTTGTCTCTTCTGACAGGAACACAATTATTTTCTCTGGATACACTAACCTTATCTAAAAAAAAATATTTTAAATTCTTTGGAATCATAAACTTATTTACTTCTCTGTAAGTAATTGCATCCTGACATCCAGAATATGAGTGGAACTGACTTTCTTTTTTTTTAAGGTTACACCAGGTATCAAGACATAATGGTCTAGAAATCAGACATTAATTTAACAAACCATAACACATTATATAGACAGTATCAAGCTGAAGCTATGTTACATGTTCTCTCACCCTTATTACATTTCCTCTTTATAACATGCACAGCTGCTTCCATGGAAGTCTGTGAGAACACTTTAAATGAATGAATGGATAAGGGAATGAACAAATGAATGAATAAATTTCAACTGTAAAGTAACAAATTCTGGGTTTGATTCTACTCTTAGTTGTAATATTCTCATTAAGTTCAAAATTTCTCTCACTTTGCTGTACAGAGATATGTTAAACTGGTCCTAGATTTTATAGAATGCATATGGTACAAAAATATGATAATAACCTATTAGAAATGACACTATGAATTACTTAACTTTGGTTCATATTCCCCTGTATTCTGACACCATATATTAATTTGAACAGGCTGAGATAAGTTGAATTAAGATGACAAGCAGAAGAGGACTTTGGGACCTTCAGAACTGTCAAATAGGAAAAAATTACTTTCTTGTGATTTCATTTTAAGCAACTAACATTATTATTTGGCCCTGAAGTATTGTGGCCATAAACCGATAAAATTATCCAGAAATGCCTCAGAGACATCTGAATATTCCCAGTATGAACAGCAATATGCTGAGGAATAAATTTACATTTTTAGTAGCTTAGTTCTACTTTATATATCCCCTAAAGGGCAATGTTGTTCAATATACTTTGTTGAAGTAAAATATGGCTGTTTAGTGTGTTTATTTAACTAGCTAATGTTTGTTTGCTTATCTGACACTTAAAGACACTAATGCTGCATTGAGCCTTGTGTCACTTGTATATTATAACCTACAGGGAAAGGAGAGAAATTCTATAGCTTGTTTGAAATCCTCTGGTAAAATAGTAAAATATCTGATCTTGTGCTGAGACTGGGGCATCTCCAGGTTTGTGTTGCAGGGAGTGCTTTCTCCTGCCTTCAAAGCCTCTTGCACAAGCAATGGCACAACATTTGCCTTGCACAAACAGTGCTCGTGGAGTGATCACAAAGACCAGTCACAGAGTAATCCTATAAAAAACACACGGTGAACCCCAGTTTGCAGCACATGGATGGGTATCTTGGGGCATTATTCCTCCCCAAGCAGGCAGCCTGAGTCAGCACAGCCAGCCTGGCCTGTCTGTACAGAATGGCACTGGTTCTGTTCAGATTAAATCCCAGCTCCTCTTCCTTCTGCAGATGAACAGTAGTCAAAATGGATGGTAAAGACAAACTTTTCTAGGAAATGAATGTTAATATGGGTAAGAGGTGTCCTGTGGACTCATGGAAGACTGGGCTATGCTCACACTTCAAAAACAAGCAAGCAAGTAAAGAATCCCTATCCAAAAGAATTCCTAATCACATCATAAATATATGCAACATGTGAGCAAAGAAACAGCAGTTAGCTCTGGACCAACGCCATTGATGAGTGCCTTAGTAAAATGAGAACATTTTTTGGGGTAGAATAGCCCTAGTTCTGGCTACAATTTCCCTTTGCAATTAATGTCCTACAGAAACCTCCATACACACAGGAAATAATAATTTCCTTAAGTTTATAAAATATATAATATAATTGATATGATATAATATGATATGATCTGAGATATGATATGATATAATATAATATAAGATATGATATGATATGATATGATATGATGTATAATATAATATAACATAACATAACATAATATGACATAATATAACATAATATAATATAATTTATTTCTACTTATAGAGTTTTGTGGAGACTTGTTCGTGTTTACCAAGAGAATGAATTTACTTGAAAATTCATCTACAGGGGCCTTTAAGTTACAGTGAAGGTATGTAGTTTGTTTTAATATGTTTTTTGCTATATGTGGCTTGCTTTTAAATTCAGATTCTTAGTGTCTTCCATCACAAGGAAAAATCTAGGCTGAAACTGGAGAGAAAGTACTGTGTTTAGTTTTCAGAATTTCACACTGTATTCAAACTTGCTGAAGTCCTACGAAATACTAAGATTATCAGTACAATCATGTCTGAAACATTCCCAAAATATTTGATTACATGGAAAGGAAGCATATTTCTCATAGACATCTCTGCTGGTTTTGACTGGGATGGAGTTAATTTTCTTCACAGTGGATGGTGTGGTTTGGATTTGGGCTAGAAACAGTGTTGATGATATAGAGATGTTTTTGTGTATTGCTGAGCAAGGTTCACCCAGAGCCAAGGCCTTTTCTGTGAGGAGGCTGGGGGTGCACAAGAGTCTGGGAGGGGACACAGCTGGGACAGCTGGCCCCACCTGACCAGCGATGGCTGTCCCACACCACACGGGGTCATGGTCTGTGTGAGCAGTTGGGGTAGAAGAAGGAAGCAAGGGTCATTGGGAGCCACGGCATTTTTCTTCCCAAGTCACAGCTGGACATGATGGGCCCTGCTCTCCTGGACATGGCTGAACTCCTGCCTGCCCATGGAAAGGAGTGAATGAATTCTTTATTTTGTTTTGCTTATGTGCAGCTTTTGCCTTCCCTACTAAACTGCCTTTATCTCAACCCATGAGTTCTCTCACTTTTATTCTTCCAATCATCTCCCCCATCCTTTGGGGGGAGAGGGATGAGTGAGTAGCTCTGAGGGCTTAGCTGCCGGCTGGGGTTAAATCACGACAGTATCTGTGAATACTTAAAATGTTATCCTGACATAGATACCCTACTCTCAGGTTTTATCTTCTTTACTAGTTTTGTGTAGAAAAAACACTTCCCATAATTTGTATTCCTTCAGAATACTCATTTTGGCACACAGAAAGACAAGCCATCAAGAACCTTTACCAGAGAGTACCTGCTCCTCTCACTTAACATTTTCTTAGTTGCAACCTGTTTATTACCCAGACCTACTCTCCCCTGGAACTTCCAGAGAAACACAATGCACTTCACTGCAGTGATCATAGAGGAGATTTTGAAGAGCATTTTTCTAGACAGCTCTAATCTTCCCAGTCCTTCATGTCCACTTAACAGACATATCCTCCAGGATTCCTCTTTATGTTTCACAGATGTTGGGTGAAATGAATCAGATGATATCTGGAGCGCATAATGATGTGTCTTGACATATGGAAACACCACATCCACATCCCAACACCACTTCCACTCTTCCAAAGTACACATCACTGACACTTTAAAGTCCTTAGGGTGAAGTTAAATGACTCCTTTCTCTTGGCCATCAGCCTAGTGAAAGCCTCGAAAATGCATGGAAGCAGGGAGCAAACTGGACCTTCAAAGTGATTGATGGTCTCACAACACAACTTGTGCCTTTGTCTGCAAGGCAAAAGCATTTCCTTTCTGATTCCAGAAAGCAGACAGAATGGTAACAGTAATCTGATCCTATATAGCTGTTTGGAATGTAAAGATCAGTATTTGAACTGGTTTCCCTAGAACTCTTCCATAATTGATGATTATCCATGTGATGGCCTGTGCCATGGTTAATGTCCAGGGCATGGAAAGAGGATCAGACTGGCAGAGTACCTGTTTATTTATGTGTGAGGGAATGTGCTCAATACACTTGCTGTGGCCTTATAACACTTCATGCAGGGTACAATCTTTATATTTTGGGTATTCTATATGGTACAGACTATGCTGCCAAGCTAATGGATACTTGGAAAGGACTACTGTAGTTTGTGATTTTTTTAATGTCAGTTGAAGCCTCCCTAGTCTGATAATTGTTTGTGGTAAGCTGTACATGATATATTACAAGAAAGGATTTAGTGAAGCTGAATTTGAAAAAACAACCTGAGGCATGTAGATGTACCGATTTCAAAAGAATCCACCTTAAGACTGCATTACAATGCTAGTAAGAGCTTTCTGTTCAATAACATTAAATCAATGCAATTAGAGAGAACAAACCTGCATCAATGAGACATCTTGGAGAAGACATGGCCTTATTGTTCATTGCTGGAAAAAAAATCCTTTTGAAAGAACTATTCATTTAACTATTTGGAGAAGCAAAAATGTATAATTGGACAAAAAATTCATGCCTTTTGTTTTTTATCTCAAAGATTATTACTAATTGGTGTCACAATCATGTAAACACTCTCAGAGCTAGCCATATGTTAGTGCCTGCAATGCTACTTTTATTCAGACTGAACTGGCATCAGAAAAAACGCAAGAGAAAATATATGATATTTTTGCAATAAATAACTGTGCATAGTTTCATCACACTCCTCTCCTCCTCCTTCTTATAAAACTGTTTTAAAACATCTCCTTTCAAATGCAGATTCTGACTACTTCTCACTACTATATGCAGTTTTTTCATGAATCATTTGCAAATTACAATGTCCAAGTTTTTTTGTGCTTGGAGTGACATATTTTAAAAAATTCCAGTAGTTGTTGCAAAAATGGTATTGCCCAGGCAGTTTTAAACTCTGAAGACTTCACTTAGCAACTGGTTGTTCTTGCCTGCACAACTCGAAATTTCTGCCCAAAGGAATCATTCTCTTTGTAAATAAGCCTGGGCACAGATTTCTTAGATTTAGACACTGAAGTGTAGGTAAAAAGCATGTATTTTCCAACAGGATCTTGTGCAGAGACAAACTGTTTGAGAAAATACATCTCCCGAGCAATGTGTGTGTTCACATCCTGCATCTCTGCAGACAGCTTAGTTGGATTTCCACCCATGCTTTTCATAAACACAGAAGAGCGTCTCCTGACTACCTTTTTTTTTCCATAAGAAGCCTGGAAAGGATAAACTTTGCCTTTTGTATCACTTTTTGACTGAGCTTAGACTAAAAGCAATTCCAAGTTTAATTTGATCAATAGCTAGTTCCATGAATCCATTCTGAGACATCCAGCATGTAGCCAGGCTAAAGCTGAAATTCCTGTTTTACAGACAGCCTGAACTCTTCGTGGGTACAAAACCTATTTTTACTCAAGTAATTAAAAGAGGGCTGTCTCATAAGATATGGTGTGCTACTAATATGATCGTTACCATCAGGACAGAAGGAGGAGGTAAAAGCAACTGGAGTCACACTGTATATTCCCCTGCCTGCACAGACAAAGGGCTTTTACTCAGGCCTTCCCTGAGCGTGCATTTTTGTCTGTGTAATACACAGAGAGAAACCACAGATAAACTTTTAGTAAAGAAGAACTATGGAAAGAAATGAATTGTTGCTTTTTGCTCCCAGCAAGTTGACTGTAGAGATGGAGCCTGTATTTTTGGGCAAAAGAGGACAAAGGGAGCAAAAAAAAAGAGAGAAAATGAACAAAAATTGCAGCAAAAGAAATCCCAATAAGGTATAATAAAAAAGTCACATAATACAGATGGAGAAACACTGAAATAGGTTGATATCTTCAACCTAGAAGACTCATAAGTCCATTGGACTCATCCTTGAGCCATTTAATCTAGCCTGAACTTAGCCCTGCTTTGGCCTGGGGACAAACTCCAGTTTCTGTTCAACCCATTCAATGATGTCATAGATACTTCTCCACCCCTGAAAGATGGCATGGATATATTCTACTTATAGAAGATTGCAGCATCTACCCCAGCAGCTGCAGCACTGCTTCCCACTGCTTCTAAACACTAGGACATATAGAACACACCACAGGCCAGTTCGCCACAGGATTCAAAGGCTTATAATCCTTTATTATCACTGTTTGATATATCTGGCATCCCTTTTGACAGGAAAGAAAAAAGTCTATGCATTGTGCATCCTTTCTATCAAAATTTGTGTGTATTCAGACTTTTGAACATCTTTTAGAGAGAAGGAATTGTAAAAATGCGATTCAGCATTTCCCCAAATTTAAATTGCAAGGTGCCATAACACTGTTGTTTAGGCATGTTAAGTTCTTGAATGAGCTTGCAGCACATTTGAGCATGATTAGAAAGGTAGTTTATGACATTCAGCACAGAATAAAACAGATTATGAATTCTGTCCAGAAACAGTTGGTATACTGGCTTTTACCCAATACTATTTAAAACCCATTATTTAGCTGTTGGCTCCAACTTCTGTGTTTTGTTTTTTGGTGAGGTTTTTCTTCTAGCACTCTTTTGAGAATAATTTAAAAGAACTTCTGCTGCAGTGGCTGGTAGCTGTTTTAGAAATGCTTCATAAAAACTTCATCTGCTGCTGAAGGTGTGGCTGTGTGGTGATACAATGCACAACTGTTGAGGGGGATATACTGCGGGGATAAAGATGAAATCTTCTGAATAATGGTTATTAAAATAAAATTTTGATTTTTCTGTCAGGAAGGTGATGTCCTTCCTGTGAAATTCCCAGGAATCTTAAAGCTGTGGTTTAATTTGTAACTGCATAAAGTTTCAGTGTGCAATTCCTACTAATCTACTAAAAGCTGTTAAATTCTAGTCAGATGAAGTCATCTGATTTTACTTTAAAAGTCATGCAACATAAATAAGTATGGCCTGAAGTAATATAATGAATATAGTAGAGTAGTTCTATAGCCCTGATTTATAGTCAGAGATATTCTGGGAATGTCCTTACGCTCCTTTCCTTTTATTTTGTTGACCCCTGAAGATACACTTGTAAAAAGAAAAACATACTGTATATTCTTTGTTCAATCTCACATAAGAAGGGTAAGAATTCCTAATTGATGGGAGCAAAACCTGTGTAGGTAAAAATCTTTGATTTTCACTTACCCTTTGGCTAAGGCCCATGAAATTAGCAAGTGGTTTTCAACCTAGTGGATTTGACAACTCTATTTTATTTGTTTGATCAAATTAAGTTAAATGGAAGAACCAATACCTATAACCAATAAAATCTGAGATGCAATTTCAAAATTAAAGAAAGGGATATTTATTTAAATCTCATGCTGAAGATATGGACATCATGTGCAAATACATGACATTTAGTAAAGCTGGACGAGTTTAATGACATCTGATTTGGGAAACATATAGGTCTAGAGGCATACATCAGCACACAACAGCTGACAAGTGCTAGATATGTTTAAGAGTACCATGATAATTTACCTGAGCTAAATTTCTGACTACTGTTTGTCTTACTCTATATTTTCAACTTAAGTTTCACTATTCTTTAAAAAATAAATACACATCCACCCAAATGTAGGCTTAAAAACTGCACTTTAATCCCCCAAATTAACAGTTTCCCTTAAATATGACATAATTATCCCAGGTACATGACAAAATAATCTAATCTCACCATGACACAAAAATTAAAAGCATGGTTGCAAAGTCTGATTAAAAGAATTCAAGTATTTTTAAGCATTCCTCCTTAGTCCAGAATCTGAGATAAATCTTAAAAAAATTTGCCTATTTTCCAGTGTAAAAAATCAGTTATAGAGTTGCAAGCAGAAACAGTTCTGTGTCTATTACTA
Source organism: Lanius ludovicianus (assembly GCA_013397235.1). Classification (NCBI taxonomy): domain Eukaryota; kingdom Metazoa; phylum Chordata; class Aves; order Passeriformes; family Laniidae; genus Lanius; species Lanius ludovicianus. Next base: position 2,319,634 of record VYXG01006146.1, read on the forward strand.
CATGGACTAAAACAAAATATCACTTGAAATTCATTTCAGCTGTACATCAATCAGGACAGTCTGTAAATGAACTAGCACAATGAACTTGAGGATGAATGTGAATATTTTTTCAGACTTCATTGTTCATCCCTCTGGCCAGGGTTGACCTGATAAAAGAAGTCTCAAGTGTTTTACAAACTATCCTCATAACTATCATTTTGTACCTATAAAAATAGGTTGCTTAACTGGACAAGACAACCAGTTTGATAATGAGTGACTTGGGGAAGTTGACAGGACTGAAGTGTTTTATTTTAACTACCTTTCTACTCTTCATTTTAACATTCTTCTCCCCACCTTTGCACATGAACTAAATTCCCTTGCTGAAAATTGTACAAGTAGGCATGTAAAAACATAGAAACAACAACCAAGGTTGTTTAAAGCAATAAATATATTTGGCAAGGATACACCATGGAGCACTACAGTCTTGATTTTGCAAGGAATGGGAAGTCTGGATGCTTTCTTTCATTCTTGTTGCCAGCTCCTGCCACACAATGTCCAGCTGCACACATGGATATCAATCAGCTCCACCACTCCAATCAACTACATTCCCACCTTCAAAACATGAGGAGGCAATAATATAGAAGAAGAAAAATGATAAAAATATCATATCCTTTCATATTTAACTAGCTGTACACAATTCTTCATGATAGAGAACAAAAAAAACCATAGGTACTCCACGTTGTCAAAATCTTGTTGTTTAAAAGTCATTAATTGTTAAATTCTCAGTGCAATGGGTATTGCATAAAATACTCTTCAACTAAGCTTTAATAAATGTATATAATATTCCAATAAGAAAAAACTATTTACCTATCTGGAGTAAAATATTTTCTTTTACAGCCTATTCAGGCCTAACATGCAGCAGGCAGTCTGTAACCATAGCAATCAGCTGTATTGATGAAGAACCCAGCTAGGCTAAGCAAAAAAAGGAATTGCAGAGCAAAAAAAGATCTGATTAGTGCAGTTGTTCATGCTATGGACAACATGAGGCTATTGGCTCCTGTTGAGTGGAGCTGCTCAAACAGTGAAAGATATTTCAGCAAATGTTAGCTAAAAATTAGAAATTGTTTGACTTCAACTCTGTTCACTTCCGCTGCAGAGCTTTGGGATTCACTTTCATTTCTTGAAAAATTTACTTGCATATCAACCTATATAATAAGATTGAGTATTATAAGCATTTGTACAGAAAATAATATAGGCCAGATGGTGAATTAATCTACAGATATATTATGGAAAAATGATTTCCAAATGATTTTAAGAGCTAAACATACCAAAGATAACCAAGCACACCTTCAGCAAGTGGCTCAGGTTTGCCCTGGCAGTAACTTGAAATTGTATCCCCACTCTGAGGCTATGACACATTAAGTACAACTGAACAAAGACATAAAACACTGCATGTTGCTATAATTTTGATCAGTTATAATTAAGATTGGGAAAAAAAGAATACAACTAGCAGACTCATAAAAGGATAATTGTGACAGTTTAGGGTATCAGTAGTACAGTGATATTACCAATTTCTTTCATTATGGTCATTCTTGGTGTCTCAATATTAAAAATTAGGAACTGCTGTGTTGCTTTCGAAGTGGGAAATTCCCCAGCTGAAGTGAGATATTCTGGTAACTACATCTTCCAGGCTGGAAGGTTGGAGGTTCCTTTGGGTTGTTCTAGTACAGAGAAGATCAAGTCCAGCTACAATTGCCTTGTTGACAATTTATGACCAGAATAGACTCTATCAAGGAGCATCCATCTTTCATCCCAACATGGGGAAAAACCTATTCTGTATTTACTTTACATTGTAAAGTCCAGTAACACAAGGCTACCAGGAATCACCATCACAGACAGTGATTGCAGTACACAGGGCTATTATCCAGCTGCAATGGCCTAATGGGAAGGACTGAGTGACAGAATGTGTAAGACTCAACAGCAGCTGGAAAATGAGCAGGATGTACCGGAAACTTCTTCTTCCTTCAAGATATTTTAAATAATTTTTATTAGTGACAGTTTAAAACACGACTGTCTGCTTTCAGCAGGGAAGATTTCCTCAGGGGCCCTTAAATGAGCCTGGCGGAGTGGGAAGAAGTATGGAGAAAACAAGACCCACTTCAACACCAAGCCTGCAACAGGTCTGACATTACAGACTCGAAACCATACCACATTCTCACAAATATTAATATACAGTGCATCTACCCTGCCACATGTATGGCAGAGCAGAGCCCAAATGGCAAATTACCTGCATCTTACTGTGTGTTTGTGTGCATAAACACATAGATATGTGCACCTGCAAGCATGCACACAGTCACCACACATTAGGTGCTCATTCTTTAAATAAAGTTTAGAAAGCACAATTTCTATATTGCAGTTGAAAGTTTATATGATCACATTAACATCTTAGTATGGGTAAGATGGGAAAGAGATGACTGAGAATTCAAAAGTCCCAGATCCACACCTTATGAAATTTAATTTAAAAATGAACTTGTGGATGTATGATATATTCCTGAGTGTGGTGGCCTGAGAATATGGAACAAGGGACAAAGAGAGTCAGCTGGTGAAACAGTCCCTAGAATCAGAGATCCTCCCCAGGCTAGGGTGACAAAAGGGGCTTCCCCCAGGATGCTCTATTCTGCTCTGCCAATGTACCCCAGTTCTGCTCCCCTGGCTCTCCATCGGCCTCCCCACCTCCTGTTCCGTGCTGTGTCCCTGCTCTAGAAGGTTCTCCCCTCCAGGTTCCCCCCACTGGCCCTTGCCCCATCCCCGCTCCCCCAGAGCTTCCCCACTGGCTCCCATTGCCCAGTCCCACCTTTGTGCCACCCTCGTGCCCTCAGAGCATTGGTCTCTGCTGCTCACCCCGCTCCCCTGCTTAAACCTGAACCCTCCATTGTTCTCTGTTCCTGGACCCCTTCCTGCTGTGGCTGCAATAAACCTGCTCCATGGAACCCCCTGCCAGGACCCTTCCAGGCTCTTTGTTGGTGACCCATTTAAGGAGCTGTGGGTGCCTGTGGGTGCCTGTGGGTGCCCGCTGTGGGTGTGGGGGGTCCTGCCAAGCGGCTTCGCTAAGGAGATGCTTTTAGCAAGGTCACTGCATCTCACACTCTGGCACCACAAAGCTGCAGTGGACGGCTCCCAACACCTGAGCTGTGCAAAGATAAATTTTTTAAAAAGACAGACACCCAAAAAAAAGACACAACATTTTCTAATTACATGTTAGTTAAGCAGGAAGTCCCAAGGATATGTTCTTTGGCTGGGAAATGAAGATAGAAGAGCTACAGGATTTATTTCTACATATTTAATTTTCAGCTGCAATTTTGCTAAAATCATATGCTGTAACATTATACTTTGGTAAAAATACTGATAACAGTGTTAGGAGCTGTACATGTTAGGAACAAGTTAGGAGCTGGACATGACTTACAATGTGAGGCATTGCAGCTAGAAGGGGCTTCCTAGATTAATTTATTATTGTCAAATAGTACCTGAATAGATCATTTTCCAACAAACTTCAAAAATTATTTTGCTAGTTCACCAAAGGTTTGAACACAACTGATCAGTAATTCATTCTTGACAAGGTTGGTTCACAGGGTGTTTCTATTCTGTTACTTCTGAAAGAAGCTCATGTAAATTTTAGTAACTATGACTTCTGTAAGCTTGCACTTTAAAATATCACCTAATAAAAAAGCTCTGCTGGTCTATTTCTTTATCTGTTGGCTCTGTAGTAGAAAATCCACTCTTGATTCAAATTCATCTACCTATATTTTATTTCTTTTATCTCTAGCTCATCTGTTAGGAGCAAATCTACATACAAATTTCAGAATCCTGAGTCTATGAAATCCACAATACAGAAAAATTAACACAGATAATCTAGAATGAAAATCTTGACTTTCTGAAAGCAATCACAAAATAAGCATGGTGCTATATAATATACAGCAATAGATCAAAAATCTGGTAGAGACCACACTGATTGCAGTTTGAAATCTTGCATGTCAGGTCACACATTTTCCCAAAATACTTCCCATTCAAGTAAAGTACACACGTGAGAAAAATATCCAGTTTCTGTAGCTGCTGGCATGGAGCTAACCAAACTTCTCTTGAAGTTTTTTGTGTGGGTAACTATTTTCACTAAAAATTGTATTAACATTCTTGTGTTCATTTGCCAGACTTCATTCTGGGTCTCTTTGTGTACAGTAGATTGAAGATCCTTCTATTATCAATTTTCTTCTCCTGCATAGGAAGCATGTCCTTTGACCTTCTCTTTGGTAAGATATACAGCCAGAGATCTTTCCTTCCTCTAGAATAGAGGGGCATTATACAGTCCTTTAGTCACAGATTTTCTCTGAGCCCTTTTCAGTTCATTAACACCCTTCTTGAATGATGAACAGAGCTGTGGGAATAGGATCTATTTTGTTCTCAGAAAACTCCACAAACCTCTATTTTTCTGCTTAGACTCTTGGCTGACTGGAGTTGTATTTAGAAATGCCTCCATTGCCCTCTTCCCTTGCATTGGACAAATTTCCTGTATATCACAATTATTTTGGTCAGTTTTGATTGTTAAACCTAAGAAGTCTGCAAAGTTGCACAGGACATTGAATACTAAACTCATGTTTTACTTTGAGTCCCATTTATGTGCACTTAATCCCATTTGATGCTGAGGTTTCTTGTTGAGTCCAGGGTTGTTCTGCCTTCCAGAGCTGTTCCTCTTAAGGAGATAAAATTTTGAGCTCTCCTTCACAACCCCTCACTTAGAAAGGAGAAAGAAGATTTCTTCAGCCTTAGATATGGACCCACTCACCTGTCAAACAACATGACTTACCAGGAATGAAAGTGCATGGAATGTGTGATCTGAGTTTGCATGCACATGCAGACACATGTGTTTAAGCATGCAGGTTCATAATGGCATTATCTGTTATAAATAAGGGACCAGATTATCGATTTAACAATTATCCATTTATTTTGTACTTCATTGTAGCTTTGTAGTTCATTGTAATTTTTTGTAGCTTTGTAACCCAAAACGTTAAAATTTCTCTTGTTGTTAAAAACCTCACCCCACTTAGTTGTAAAAAACCCAACCTCTTATCAGGGCTTGCATTCCAAGGCAGGAATTTATGACCCCTCCTTACCCCTTTTGGAAGAAGCCTGCCTGAAGAATAGCAGATAAAGGAAAAAAAGAAGGGCTGAATATGCAAACTAGAGCCGAAAAGACCCTTGGGAGTAAAAAATCCCTAGAAAATAATAATTTAAAAACGAACCAACAAACTTTTAAGAAAAATGAACCAGGTTACTCTATCAGGAACTACTACCTAGCCAGCTTTTGAGTTTCTTCAAATAGTCACCCTGATAAGAAGGTCTACCAGTACCAATACCCTGGAGACAGAGGGCTTAGACCCTCGCCTCCGCATACACCTTCGTATACAGCCACGGCCCGTGAGGAACACTCGGAGGCCCGGCTCTATCACAGGGAGTGGCAGAGCCGAAGTTCCCCCTCCTCCAAGTCGAAGCGGGGGCAACAGAGCTGGCCGGGGCCCCCACCCGAGCTGATCACTTTTTAATAAAGGCTTAAAAAGGACCATCAGTCCTGCCCTTTTTATTTCATTATCCATATTGTGCCAATTTAGTGTAAAGAAAAAAAAAATCAGACTTCAGCCAGAGTAGTCAATTTTCACGTGGAAGAATTAAATATATGCTAAAATGCAGATTCAGTCTTGCTTGTCTGTCAATGAAAATCATAGCTTTAGTCATGAGCTTTTAAAATTCCTTGTTATTTAGTTGTTCAAATATTTTCTGCCCCAAAGAATCACAACATTTACAAATACATTCTCTTAGTAATTATATAATAGAGTTTTTATCAATATAGTGAATATAATGCTGCTTTCCAGATACAAAGGATAGATTACAGAATATTTTATCAAAAATTAATTAATTGTTTCATTTTCCCAGGATGGAAAATAAGAAAAAGTAACTGGGAATTTACCTCGGGGGAAAAGAGTTATTTTGCAATTGCTTGCCTATCCTTCATCAAAATATTTTCTGCTATGTTCAGCTTTTCAACTTCAGTGAAGCAGACCTTCAGGTATGTTTCTCTTTGATGCATATATTCTGCCTTTGATGAATCCCTGTCTAATACATGTTCATCTATTCAGTGTACCAGAACATTGGAAACTTACTTTATCCTACTCAAGGAGTTGAGCTGCTACATCAGAAATGTTGCAGTACTAAGCATTGCAATGACTATGCTACTTTTCTGAATATCTGCCTGTACAGAGCCAATCTATCACAGCTGACTGTCAGGAAAGACAATAAAAGCAAAGAAAAATCCTGTGCTCATGAAATTAAAAGTAATAAATAGTGAGTGTGTCAAACACAGTGTACACAGCCCTTGTGTAGCCTCCAGGGTTTCCTTTGTCTCAGGTATTGCCAACAGCTACAGGTTTTAAGGTCTACTTGTCATCTAATCTACAAACATAGCCTGCACTTCTTAACACTCCTGATCTTTGCCTTCCACATGACAGCCCCTGACTACATTTGAACCCTTGCACACAGTGTATTCCTTCTCATTATATGTATTTTTTAAATGGTTTTAGCTAATGGAGCTGTTTAATTTGCCTCATGGGTTCCCATCTACTCATGCAAATATCCTGGCTCAATCATGCATTTCTTCAGCTAATCACCCAGATATATACCTATGGTAAAGCTGTAAGAGCCTGGAAAAGTCTACATACTGAGTAACTTGTCATTAAGAAGAAAATAGCTACAGAACCAATTAAATCCCATGTGTAACTTAAAAGCAGGAAACAAATGAGGACAGTCAGAAATGAATTATTTAACAATCTTCAGTCAAGTCAAAAGGTGTCCAAAGCTACCACATTTCATGCTTCTCATCATTAGTACAATCGTTCAAATGCATCAGGGTTAGGGAAGGTTTTGTCACAGTTGTAATGAGACAATTTGGAAGAAGTAGACTTTGCCCACCTTAAAATACTCAAAGAACATCATTTCAGATGTATAATGGAATTTTTATTGGGCATTTGATATTACTGTCAGGACTTGAAAATGTATCAAATCATTCCCATAAACAATATGAATATGAGACAGGAGAAAAACAGTTATAGAAATACTTTGACCTGTCTGATGTGAATGGATTTCATAATTATAAAATGCCCAGGCCACCTACTCAGTACCAAAAGATATCTCTTTTATATATCTTTTCACATGCACAGGCACATATATAGTCATTTTCTCTAGCCTCAGTTAAAGAAAGAAATTTATAAGCTATACTGAGTTAAAAGTTAGAACCAGAGTACCAGAATGCCACAGCAAATATTGGCTTTTCTTTGTTCATGTACATAAAGTGTAAGATCTCTGTGCTGATGTAGTCCCAAACATGTTAATCAATACATTGTCCTTTAAGATCATGTCCTATTTCATGCCCATTTCAGCCAACAGCTTTTTTATACCTGTTTTCTCTTCCACCTTTCTCTACTTCTTTTAAATAAGCTTTCCTGCACCATCTATGCCATAAGCTGGTCAGAAAGACTTTTATGAAGAAACTTTGGTAAAAATGTGGATTCTGTATTTTTTAAGGATGCTGTTACTTTGCTGCTCAGTCCACTCAGTAACAGCTGGAGGTTTTAAAGAATGCAGCAATGTAAAGGGAGGAAGCCATAACACTACAGCAAAGCCTGCTTTGTGCATAATCTTCCATAATTTCTAACCTCTTCTTCTTTATTTCTAGTGTTCAGTATTTATTCCAGAAAATGCTGAATTTAATACTAATATCTCCCAGAGATTTCATTTCTCATTGTTTACTTTTAAAGTTTAGAAAAATGTCGTCTTGGGTAAAATGTTAGACTTCTTCACTCATTTTTGTTTCTTGTCTGCAGTGCTAGTTGCCACTGACTTACCACTCTTTCAGGTAGTCCATTGGATATTCTGCTAGATGCCTTGTGATAAATAGCAGTGAAATTTATTAGTCTGCTTTATAAAGAAATTTATGATAAAGAAATAGCTACTGCTCTCTTTGTTTGTGTTTTTTTTAATTCTTTATTTACTCTGTATAGCAAATTTTCTGATTATTTTACCGTGATTAGTATAGTAAAATAGTAAACACATGCCAAAGGCATGATGTCTCATTTTATCAATATTACAAAATATCAACTAACAGCAGTGAGTGATAAAGAGGTGTTCAAAAACTTGACAGAGTTTACTGGTCAATTTGTTTACAAAAAAAATGTTAATACTACTGACCTGCAGTGTAAGAAAAAAAAAATCTGTAAATGCCTTTAAGAGAAATGCAATACTAAATACTGCAATTTCATTTTGGAAGTGCACATTTTTCTGTTGTTGTTTTGTGAACTTTGTCCTTCCAACTGTATGTTTTATATAGCTTTTGCCTTGGAACTCCCTTGTTTCAATCCCCTAAAACTGTCAAGTGTGACTCCACCTGCTTTATTGTTCCCATAAATTCATATGAAACTAGTAGCTAAATCCAATTTGTGTCATTTCGTCTCCCTTTGTAGCCTATTCTAAATCTCCCAGCATGTTTCACAAAAGGAGAATCCTATTAACACCAAATAACCACCACTGTATTTTATTCCATAGTTATTACAGCCCTGCTACTGTCACAGCTCTTAAAGACTCTTGTCTCTCCATGAATCTATGATGGCCAAAACCTGAAAATCTCATTACTACTTTTCTGTTCTGTTTTTTTTTTTTCCATGTGATACCCCTTTCTCCTATATTATTTTTTAAATTAACTTAGGTGTTATGCATCTCAGCTCAATACTTTCTCAAATTTGCCAACCTGTAAAGTGCTACTAGTTAACATGAAAAACTGTAAAATTCAGATAAGCTTGGTCCATAAAGCTGATGTTCCTATCTTTAGTTCTACTAAAGCTCTTTGCTTCCAAAGTGGTTTAATTTAAGAATTAATAATAGTAGTTTATTCTTCTTTATTAATTGAAATATTAAAAATTGGAAAAGATTGTGAATTTCAATGAAAGTCCTAATAGCTGGATTAAAATTCTTTTAGAGCTGTTATAAACAGGGTAATATCCATGAAGTATTAAAATATCATCAATTGTATATAAGTAAAGGAATGCAAGTCATTGCTTAAAAATTTTTGAGAAAAGAAAAGAAAAAAGAAGACAACATTTTAAAACACTTCTGTTTAAGTTTTCAATGTAAAATTGAACCTTTCATGATGCAAATGTCTATGAATGTCATCTCTACGTGGTATCCTTGATGATTTCTGTGAGATGGATGGATAGATAGATAGATAGATAGATAGATGGATAGATAGATGGATGGATGGATAGATAAATAGATGATAGATAGATAGATAGATAGATAGGCAGACATTCAGACAGCAAGAGATACAGAATGCACTCATTGAAACTGTTCTAGAAGCTCCAAAACAGAAACAATTCTTGGTTGGTTTTTTGTTTGTTTTTTTTTGTTTGTTTGCTTGTTTGTTTGTTTTTTTTAAATTAATTATTAAAGAGGTGCCTCAATCTGCAATCATCGTGTGCAAAAATGTTGGCATGTCTCGAGTTCCTGCTTATTTCACCCTCTACACTCATGTCTCATGAATTAGTTCTCTCCTCTTTACTGCAATATATGTGATAAGATTCCAATCCTGCCATCCTAAATGTGTAAAAAAACACATTTGAAATACATGATAATTTTTCCAAGACTAAGAACACAAAAAAAAGATGTCTTTGTCCCAGGAATATTTAAAAGAGGAATTTAGGAATAATCAGAAATAATCTCCTTTAAAAAGTCACAAGGAATCTTGTGCCTAAAGGGTGGATCTATTCCCATCGAGGGAGATCTCCTTCTACACGTATTCCCAAGACAGTGTTGTGATTTATGAAATTTAGTGCTGTGCCAAAAGCTAGCATGTGGTTTCTGGAAAGCCAGGAATAAAAAAAGCGAGTTCATATCTACTGGAAGTTCTGTGCCTTAACAAGGCTAAGCTGATTCTTTAATATCTGAAAGGAGAAAATCAATTTGGAGTATTGATGGGAACTTGTTTGTTTTAGGCAGTTTGGTTAAATTCTATGAGATAATTGTGGACCGAGTATTTTTTTATAGATTATATTAAATTATAAGATCACTCAAAGCAATATGATTTTAAAAAATCTAGAAACTGCAAAAAAACCTTCATAAAGAATGAAAGGAAGTTTGTTATGTGTTAGATAATGCAGTGAACATTTACAGTAAATTTGATTATTGTGTAACCTCATGCAACCAGTGAAGAAAATGGCAAGATCTTTCCGACCAGATGATGCAGTCACATTGCTCACAGGCTTTAAAAGAAGTTTAATTTAGACTGAATGGTATTTTGTTTCTATTATGTTCTGAATGTAATAGGTTTAAGTCTGAATGAAAGTGGCTTAATTCAGTTTTAAGTGGTGGAGATGGACTATGATACACAGAGTGCATTTTGAACTTGTGGCAAGATCAAATCCACATTTTCTGTGAAGCTCTTAGGAAGTGATATTTGGACAATGAATTGCTATTAAGACATTCAAATAGTATTCAAGTTAAAATTTTTAAAACCTTTGAAAATCATATAAAAAGAACTGTTAGAATTTTTTTTAACATCAGAAAGTTTCTTTTTATTCCTTCCTTGCCCTGGAAATGCTAATTTACTGTGTCTGAAAAAGGTATCACACTGACATAGAATTTCAAGACTGGAAAGTTCTATTATACAGATGGTCTTTGAAAAATAATTGTCTAATCATCTTAATTTTAAGATTTAAGGAGAGAAAATTTTAGTTTAGTTTTCTTTAGGAATAACTACCTGCCACCCTGCCATATGAATTTTCACAGTGGTTAATTAGTTTGCCTTTTTCAACATGCTTAGGAAGCCACTAAACTGGGATTATTTCATAGACACAAAGAAAGGAAAGAAATAAAGGAAATAAAATGAAAGAAAAGGAAAAGGAGAAGGGGAAGGAGAAGGGGAAGGGGAAGGGGAAAGGGGAAGGGGAAGGAAAGAAAAAGAAAGGAAAGGAAAGGAAATTCAGGAAAGGAAACTGAGGAAAGGAAAGGAAAGGAAATGGAAAGGAAATTCAGGAAAGGAAATTCAGGAAATTCAGGAAAGGAAAGGAAATTCAGGAAAGGAAAGGAAATTCAGGAAAGGAAATTCAGGAAATTCAGGAAAGGAAAGGAAATTCAGGAAAGGAAA
>VYXG01006146.1:2331283-2358270 GCA_013397235.1 Lanius ludovicianus
AAAGAAAAGAAAAGAAAAGAAAAGAAAAGAAAAGAAAAGAAAAGAAAGGAAAAGAAAAGAAAAGAAAAGAAAAGAAAAGAAAAGAAAAGAAAAGAAAAGAAAAGAAAAGAAAAGAAAAAAGAAAAGGAAAGGAGAAAATACTAGCTAAACACGTAGGTCCGCTGTAGATACACTTTCAGAAGATATCTTGTGTAGGAGATAGGAAGCAAGATTCAGCCTTAGGATTTTCTGTTGTCCCCTGGGAAAGGTGATTCATGAAGCCATTTTTAGAACTCAGACAAGAGCACAGCCAGATGAAGTAAAAAACAACAGAACAGCAACTCTTACTCTTCTCAAATGTCTGGCAAAGCAAACACACCTCACAGCACATCCCACAGGTAATTTCATAACCAAGGCAGGATCAGAAGAATACAGCTGTCCCAGATTCAAGGATTATCTAGCAGTTTTGTACCCTGACACAAAGTATATTTCCCACATGTATTATTGCAAAAGTTTGCATTTACCTTTTATAATTACATACATACACATACATTAGTGTCCATGTGTAGGTATAAAATTCTGCATTGGCTAGAAATACAATTTAAATCCAAATAGACCAAATTTTTTTTTTCAATTGCAGTTCTGAATCATCCTTTACTCATTTTGCAACAATATGTCTTCCTGCCTCGGACTTGTGTTTTTTATTATTGCATTTTTATTTGTATTACTTTCATGAGCTTTAATCACCAGCAAAGAGAAAACCAGAAGCTCCAGTTCTTCTCAGATGTATTACAGTCTGCAGCTCTGGACTGTCTCTTTATGTTATAATCCTTCACAGCTATATCCTTAGATAGACTATACTTCAGTTTTATTCTAGTCTTTGTTGTTATCCTCTCTTGAAATTCCTTACATTTCAGTGTGCTGAGGAGGAGGCCTTTTCTTTTCAGACTAAGATAATGCGATTTCAGAAATCTGTTTCATTTCTTCACATCAAAGGAATCTCTATTTCATTCAGCATATTTTGTACTAAATAATTCCTGCTTTCTTTTTTTGGTGTTATATCTGCTTGATTTGTTAAAAGGGATATTTAATTATCCATTAAATGGATCTTCATTCCTTCCTGTAACCTGACTTTTCATAACTAATTTGCTGGCCAATGGAAATAGTAACTCCCTCACCTTTCCTTTTTACTTCCTTCCCATCTTCCATTGTCAGATTTATTTGAAACAAATAACTTTACAAAAACGTTACTTTGTAAATATCTTAAATTGCATTGACATCAACGTTTTAAAAACTGTTTATAATCATGGGGTACTATAAAGATTATCTTCTATATTCAGATTTTTGTCCCCAATTTCTATTTGTCTTTTGCATGTATTAAGACTATGCCAAAGCCAATAGTTTTGGGAACTTACTGCACTATGCAGAATTAAAGGATATAGATTGTGATTAGGAGTATTTGATGCAGTAAGTATTTTCACTGGTAATGAAATGATAATGCTGGGTAAAATCTTAAACCTTTAATAAAATCCACATGTGCTTCTTTTCAGACAAAACTATTCTTTGATTCCATGATCCTTTGCATGAACTTTTCCCATGAATGTTTGAAACATCTTGGTTCATACACAGTCCACGGGGGAGGATGTGAACTGGAACAGCACAGCATTGAAGCACTTTCTGCAATCACTACAACTAATGAACTTTTCAGATGTTTTCTACAGTAAAACTGAATGGCAATTGACACAGTGGTGTGCTGGTCCATGGTTCTTGGAGGAACAATGGCAATACACTCAATAAGAGCATCAAAAATATTGAGTGATGAAACACAGTGTCACTTAATGCCTCAATCTTAGTTTTCACAGACATTTTCTGCTTATTTCCTGCTCTCTATTGTATGTTAGTAATAGGCAATCCACAGAAGCCTGCCATTTAAGTCTTGAATTGGAAACCTTTATTGACATACTGTTGGAAGACAATTTAATATTGAAATATTCATTTTTGCTGTACTCCATTTAAAGTCCACCTTCCAGCCATCTATTGATCTTACTGTCCTGACTTAGTTTGAGCTTTCATTTCTTGAAACTTATGTTAACCAATATTTGTTTTCCTGTTTCAGCACTTAAAATGCCGATCTTATTTTCTTTAGCAGTGCTCCTTCAAAATATACAGGATGAGATTTCCTGGAGAACCTGCTCTGCCCTGGGGCAGCTGGCCTACACTAAAGAATTAGAGATGTAGGACTATTAATTTTCTCTGAGAATCATGGGCTTCTCATGATTCATGGCAACTCATCACCAGTTTTGGTCAGCCTGGCCTAAAATTTTCTGTGCTCTCACTTTGAGGAACACTGAAATGGTTGGACACACAAACTCACTGTACTGAGAAACAAGAAAATAATTATTCCCAGGGCAATAGAAGGGACATAGGTATTGGTGTGCATATTTAAAGCATTTAACGATTTCCATTAACAATTGAAACCAGAATTTGATAAGTTCATTGAGAATGAAGTTTTATCTTCTCTTCTGTTCAACACAAAATCCACCAAGGAATTCAAATGACTCAAAAATTAAATATGTCATTCAAAGAAGATAGTTAAGCTTGAAAAATAATAACAAAGAAAAAAGAATTTTCTGTTTACCTACTGGCCCATTCTTCTCCCTTATCTGCATGTCAGCAGCCCACTACATGAACAACTTCTGCCTCCTTTTGGAGCACTTGTAAGATCGATTCTTGGCATCCAGGTCAGGGCTGATGACAAAGATTCAGTAAGACTCTCACTAAGATTTACTCCAGGAAAAGAGGCCTGAGGGATCACACCTTAAATTAAGAGAACCTGGATATTCTATTTAAATCCTTACTTCTACACCATCTAGCTGGTCTCCAAGGAGTTTTACAGCACAGCCCTTTGCCATGCTTAAACCTATGTTAGTGACAGTTAATTGTTCCCTGGCACTGTCACCTGCAGATTCATGGGAGGCTGTCAGAGTTTAGGTTGACCTCCAACCTTGCTGTTTCTCCAATGGCACTGGCTCCCTCCTGTTAGAGATGTCCTTTCTTTCCTCTCTTCTTTTTCACAATATTGAAGGCCTTTTCCTGCAGGTAGGAAGAGTTATTTCAATTTTAAAACAATATTTCATTGCTATAAGCTCTTCCATTTCAGGAAAACCTGTTCTGCTTCAATCAGGGTATTCTTATGAATAATTCCTTTGCCTCACTCTTTTCATTGTGTCTGTGACATTTAGCCACTGAGACATAATTGTACACATCCCTGAGTGCTCTGAGACAAGGATCATACCTTTCTAAGTGACATTGCTGTTAAATTAGTGTTCAGAACACTGTGTGGACAGAGTTCTATTACAAACACACACATACCAATAAAAGGTAAGGGTACAAGTCAAGCTACATTAATGGAGAGATTTTCAGTTTATTCAACTGAATTTTTAAAAAAACCTCTGCTCTTAATACACGAGTTAGACAGAGAGAAAGCAAGGGTTTCCTTCTTCTGTTTTGGTTGATTAATAATCAATGTGTGTGCAGCAGCACAAGCATAAGCTGATATGTAAGTGCTAAATGGCATTGTTCATACTGTGTTAAGCAGACAGTTTAAAAATATGTTTTATTGATCAGCTCCTTTCTGGAGGCAGAACTGATGATAAACATTACTGGCAGGGTTATGACTCTTGGGAGATGGGCTGATGTTTGCCCCAGCTGCTTCATGTTTCTGAAGCCAAAGATAAGGTGGCAATGAAGAGTCACTCCCACACTGAATTTTTGCCCCTTTGTACCCCTTAGGTTGAATTAATTTGTCTGTGAATCTGACTGTTAATATTAATATCTCTGTGAAGTATCTTTTCTGCAAGGTGTCTTCTCACCAAGGATAGCCCTTTGCTCCTGTTGTTGTGCTAGACACTGTATATTATGGGATTCATCCAAGGGCTGGCAAAGCAAATCAGAGAAACCACCCTTTCAGCAGCAGGGGGAGGAAGGGTGTTGAGACTGACCAGGTACTGGTGGCTGAGTTCCTACTTGAGACGTGAGGGGCATTTCCATGTAATCTAAGCAGGAGACATAACAATAATATTTTACTTATTATATATATATGTGTGCATTTATATAGATATACATTCTAAATTTTATATGTCTCTATCAAATAAGTCATATCTAATGAACATATGAAGTGCTTCTCTATTTTTTCACCTTAAGAAGTTAGTGTGGCTCCTTCATGGAGGTGGTGATCTCAGCCCCTTTAGCATTTCAAACCTCAATATTTTACCTCTGTACTGCATATGTATAAAGATTTATGGTATAAAATTATCAATTTATATTAAAAGTTTATTTACATGGAGTGCCATGGAGTGAAAATATTCTGTTGCACAATGGCATAAGATTTATCTATGTCTGTTCTAGCAATTTTGATATATAGGATTAGATACATAGTAATTCAGATGGTTAATTTTGCCTCAATTTCATGAAAAGTCCTGGAGTACTGAAACTCGTGTGTTTCTGCAGTGATATGTATAAGCAAATTTATTTCAGTAGATATACACAGCACAGGATAATTCCCTGAACATTTATTTACCTTTTCAATCATTACTTTGTAAGAAATAGATATCATATATTTCCTTGTTATAATGGTTTTAGCAGAACAGGGTAAAAAAGAAGTGTGTAGGAAATTGAGCCACAAAGGGTTCATGAGTTCAGGCAGCCCAGGTGTTGGGCTAGGAAGGTGGCACACTGTGAGGTGAGAAAAAGCCTCTTCACCAGTCCCTCCAACAGAAATTTTCCTGAAAAGATATTTTTCAGTAATTTTTAATTCTGAAACTCTAAAATTTTAATTTTAAGACATGATTTTAAATAATTTAAATTTTTAATAAAGCTTTAAAAGAGTGTAATTTTCTTTGTGGTAACAATCACAACTGCTCTGTATCCCAGCAGAAGGACCCCATGGTGTGTAAAAGTAATTCTTCTCTCAGCTCAACACCACAGGCCACTCCAGAGCACATCATATTCATTTGTGAGGACACCAGACATGTTAGAGGATATTTTTGTGCAGCTCCAAAGAAACAGCTTGGTGCTTGTCCTCAGTCAGGTGTCCTGTGCTTTCCAGTCCGTGTTTGACTTTTCCAGAGAACTCACACCTGATAAGTCTGAATGAAAATTAATGTGCACTGTACATTGACAGGGAACTAAGGCTAAAAGAGAAATAAAGGGGTAACTATCCTGAAAATAGAAATACATGTATGAACAAAAACAAAAAAATCACTCCTACAATGATTATTTAAAAAGAGAGAGAGCGATAGAAATTTAAGATAAGGATTTTAGCACAGTTTCCATATGCAAGTTTTATGAGTGACAAATAGCTGAAAGAATTAAATTTCTTGCGATCAGACAATTGTATGTGTTATAATCTTGTTTCTTTTAAGATAAAAGAAAAAAAAAAGAGAAAAAACCCAAAAAATTAAAAGCCAAAAAACCCCCAAACATACAAACAAACAAAAACCCCCATAATCAAACCTCTGACTTGTATGTTCATTCTACCAAGCCAGCCTTTTGTTTTAATGCTATGAGACTCAAAATGTCTTTATGTGTCCAAGTTCATGTTTAATTCTCATTTGCTAGAATGTCTTGGCCTCATGGTTCTGCCTGCAAGGAAAGAGAATCGTCCACCTGAGCAAAATGCATGTGTCAGATAAAGACAAAAACTGGGTTTTTTTCAGACTTGTTATTTTAATGACCCAAAGATATCAGGGCAACATGTATGTCAGCAGAGTGAGCCCCATGCAGACAGGGAGATAATAAAAATACAGGAGAATATGTATGACTCCCTACATCCCTCTGTTATAAATGAAATGTCAATTTCATCGGATTAATAATTTGCGCAAGCCAAATTATTAATATAAAAACAAATAAAATTTATTTCAATCCAATTGACAATCAAAATCAGCCACTATAAAGGAAAGCAGGGCCAAGCCTAGGTCATTGGCTCTGGGTGACACATACACAGCTCTGACCACCAGCAGTTCAGAGAGGTAGGTGCACACCTTCGAGGTGTTTGAGTCCAGTTTTTATACTGTTTTTCTTGCTCCTGGCTATGATATCTTTTGTCCTTTTCATTCTTGATGATACTCTGGTCCAGTACTCAGAGGTACATTCAGATGTTGATGTGTCCAAGGATTCTCTTTGTGCTCTGGTTGATGGTTTCCAGTAACTCATCCAGACAAATGATGATCTTTTCCGAGCAATCCTTATATGATTACAATGAGGTATCTTGAGCAATAGGTCCATTCATCAGCAGTGTCCAAGGAGCAGCAGATCCTATCTCTTGCTTCTTTCAGATGGAAACAGACTCTTGTTGGGTAAGGTGAAATCCTGGGTCTGAGGTCATCCCCTGAGCTTGCCTGCATTTCTTATGTTAATGAGTACCTTCCTTGAGCAAGAAGTCATGAGAATTGCCAAGGTGTACTCTGAACAAAACTAAGTTCAAACATATATACAATTTACAAGATATAGTTTACATTTTAGATCTCACATTAATAACTTATTCCATTTATAGTGTTTTAATTCCTTATGAATTTTGACCCATCTACAACACCTGTTTTCACTCCTAGCTCTGGCACTCTCCAGCCCACGAGAATACACATAATTCACATAATTCACCCTTACAGGAGCTTCAGAGGTTTGTTTCTAGGACTGTAAGAAGGCACTTTGTCTCCTTCAGCTGCTTTGACAAAATGGCTGAACACAAAAGCAACAACAAAAGAGGCTCAATATCTGATGGAAATAGGATTACAACAATAAAGTTTAGAGGGAGAGGGAAAAGGAAAACCTTTTCTTTCCTTTTTTAGGAGTTTGGAATGATATGAACTGCACATCAAGAGTGTGATAAAGTAATTTTATACTGACTGACATTCAAACCTTCCCTTCCTGCTCATTTTACATGTAAGGGTGCATATTTTTCCCTGTATTTTCAGTTTCCTCTTTCTTATACTAGAAAGTCATATCCAAAAATAGTCTATTTCCCACAGAACAAACCAGAGTATTTCTGCCTGGGAATACTTTCAGTAAAAACATTGAATGTTTAAATGGCAAAAGGATCTGAAACAAATATACCTTATTTGAAGCAGATAATTTACCTCTGTGTCTGGTTGCTACACAGGTTAATGTTGCACTTTGTTAATTTTCCCACTTTCCATCTTTACCATTTTGAGCGTATTTTTCATACTTCATGTAATTTCTTATTTCTGTCCATTGTGTTTCACTCAAATAAAAGAGTAATAAGCTGACTACAAAACAGCACAAAACTGTCTGCTAGTAGTTGTGACCCAAAATATTTATTTTAAACAGCCCTGCTGTTTTTCATATCTCTGTTAGCTTTGCTTCGTGTTCAGATCCTGCATTTTCTGTAGCAGGTTGAAGGACTGGTTTCAACTTTGTGTTAGAGAGTACTGCCAAAAACCAGGGAAACAATTCCTTTGTGATTGCAGGAGAGCATCCCCTTAATATATTCCATAGGGTTTAACCTCCTTGTGGTTAAACATTCTGGATTGCTATTTGTTATAAATGAAATGTCAATTCCATCGAATTAATAATCTGCGCGAGCCAAATTATTAATATAAAAACAAATAAAATTTATTTTAATCAAATTGACAATCTTAATAAGCCACTATAAAGGAAAGCAGGGCCAAGCCTAGGTTCTTGGCTCTGGGTGACACATACACAGCTCTGAACACCGGCAGTTCAGAGAGGTAGGCACACACCTTCGAGGTGTTTGAGTCCAGTTTTTATACTGTTTTTCTTGCTCCTGGCTAGGAAATCTTTTGTTCTTTTCACTTCTGATGATCCTCTGGACCAGTGCTCAGTGGTCAATTTAGATGTTGATTTGTCCAAGGACTCTCTTTGTGCTCTGGTTGATGGTTTCCAGTAACTCATTCCAGCGTTTCTGGGAAGGGTCCTGTTTAGATGATGATCCTTCCGAGAAATCCTTATATGATTAAAATGAAGTGTCTTAAGCAATAGGTCCCCTCATCAGCAGTGCCCAAGGAGCAGCAGATCCTATCTCGTGCTTCTTTCAGATGGAAAAGATCCTTGTTGGGTAAGATGAAATCATAAGAGGTTGATGGGTCTGAGGTCATCTCCTCTGAGCTTGCCTGCACTTCTTATGTTAATTAGTAAATTCCTTGGGCAAGATGTCCTGAGACTTGCCAAGGTATACTCTGAACACAACATATATACAATTTACAAGATATATTTCACATTTTGGATTTCACATTAATAACTTATCACACTTATAGCATTTTGATTTCTTATGAATTTTCACATATCTATAACACTATTCAAATTCCTTTACTATATTTAGACTCCTCTTTCACAAAATCAACAGGCAGCTGATATGGTGTAGTTGTGTATCAGTCATCTTAACTATCAGGTAAATTGAAAAATAAAGAAGTAGACTATGCAGTCAAAATTCTTCCATTGCAAACATTTAAACCTCAGATATATGCATTAAAATGTGATATAACTGATAACACTAAGTATTCTTTTAATGCCCTACTTCTACATGTATTACTTTTCTTGAAACTCTCATTGAAATTCTCTAGGCATTCAGGGAAATTAGGTTCTATGGCTGGACTTAATGTGCTACTATGATAAATTTTTCACTTTCAGTATGAATAGAAGTAAGGTTGAACATTTAATTGCTAAATTCTCAGTGACCTCTAGGATATTATTTTTAACTGTAAGGATTAGAATCACAAACTAGATAAAGTATTATCAAAATGGTCTCAAAAATACTAATGGGAATAGTCATAATTTTCCTTTAAAAATAAATACATCCACTTGGGTACATTCAGTTTATATATTGAGGATGCTTGTTTTATTTAGCTACCCATACCAGAGGTACCCCAGCTATTTTAAGTGATGAATTGCACATGTCCATGCACATGTTTATTGTAGCTTTTGATGCAGTAGCCATAAGATTTTTGGGAAGGCTCCTACTTCACTGTACTTGACTTTGAATCAGCATGATTGATGATAGTTGCTGTTTTTCATCAGCAGGGCCAGTTTTGAAAACCTGCAGGACCTGTAGCTGTAGGCTGCTTGGGAAAAGAGAAAGACAAGAAGTGATGGTTGGATGTTTTTGCAGTCCCACTCTGAACTGCAATTTGTCCAAGTCAGTCTTTGCATGTCCTTACTTCATCCTTGATATCTCCCACCCTCCACTATTTCCTTTTCTTCCTTCTCTTTCAAACAAAAGTTCTTGCCCAGGCCAGTTTTGTGGTATACAGTGTCTTCAGGAGGAGCCATGGCCTGTAAAGAACTGGTTTATGAGGACATACACAAAATTATTTTAACGTCTCAGCCCTTTTACATGGCAAAAGATGCACGAATTCTTTAAGAAAAGGTGAATTTCAGATACAGATTTTTAGTTTCAACTTAGAAATAAGAAATATAGAGAGATGAAAACTTATATTTAAAGATAAACTGAAATTCAAATTATTATAGGACAGGGAGAAGCTAGGATCCCATTCTTATTTCATCTTAAGCTGTTTGCTTGACTATAAAGAAGAATACACAGAGCTGAATGCAAAGATTTTCTGCTAAGGACAGCAATGAATGTTAAAGGCAAAATGTGATATTGAAGCAATAAATCAAGGAGAGACCCCCAGAATTTAATCTGCCACCATCATCACTGTCAGAAGACGTCAGAATCCTGATGGTGAAAGGAAGTCATCACTGGATGGAATATTTTGAATAAATGAAGCTTGGTGCCAAGGGAAATTACAGACTTTTCCAGGAATGTCACCCTCACAGTCATGGAGCTTTGGACCTTCAGAAAGAAGAAAACTGAAATTCAAGCAATATATATACTAAAAGTACTTTAACACAAGTGTGTCAGATTTTTGGCACTGTGATCACTGGACTATGCCCCAAAAGAGACTTTTGTATATATATTTATATATATAACTAACTTTGTTTACACAATCACATGGAATGTATACTATCAAAAAACAAAAAACAAACAAAAAAAAGCCCCAGCTCATGAGATTGAATTAATGCTAAAATACTTAGTAAAAACAGGTACAGTGAGGAAAAATCATTACTCAAGTTTATCCACATTCAAATACACCTTCTGAGGTTCCTAAATTCAAATTAAAATTAAAAAGGAAGGACCACTCAGTGAAGATGTATCTATCAAGATAACTGTTGGGTAAGGTAAGGAAAGATAGATGAATTAGTGTTGTTGGAAAGATTTTATTTTTTTCTTTTTTAATTGGAAGATAGCACTGAAAAGAACATTTGAAAGCTCTGAGATGAGATGGCTTTAAGTGTATTTTTTAAAGAAAGACGTGTATGTACTAAGTTTTAAAGATGACCATCATAAATTTTATTACTGGGAGGATGCTCATTTTAAATTAAAAATGCTTATTTTTATTTATAAATTTAATTTTCTATTATTATTATCAGCTAATTTGACCTACACTTTTTAAAGGAGTTTTTCTATTTTACCAAAAATGTCTGGGATGTTACCTAATTTTGAGGAAGGTTTGGAACGCTGACATTTTCCCCTTCCAAATTTCAGTTTTTCCTAAGTGTGAGAAAAACTTGATTTACAAGGAAGACCCAACTGATGAAATTTCACCTATTAAGGATAAAGGCAGTGTGGGGATCATCCCCTGGCAGTGTAGAAACTTGTGCAGTGTTTTAGAAACCTCAAAGAACTGAAGCATTTTCAGTAATATTTAACTTGGCCCTCCTGAAATATTTAGATTTAGTTAGACATGTCAAAGGCACTACATAACCTATATAACCATTTTCAAACAATGCTGAAGGAATTGTAAAATCACTCTTAGGAATGATTTTATATGAGGAAAACAAATTGTTTTAGGAGTCAACAGAATGAATGGTAGGAGTAGTGGCTGATATGAGGGGAATAAAGTTTTGGCTGGTCAGAGATGGCAGATATTTTTTCCACAGATGGTTTTTTAAAAAATTTTGAGTAGTTATCTCATCCAAATTTTTAAATTAATTATCTTTTCATTGCAATTGCCTGAAGGAAGAAGCTGGAATAAGAGAAATCAGCCTCTTGTCATCTTGGAATTCCAACCTGTGCATGCTAAATAATTGTTTCAATTAACTTGGCATAGTACTATGACATGTCATAATGTAAACTACAGAAAAACAAAATCTCCATAATCTATCACATTAGATAGAATTAAAAAATACTTGGGCTTCAAATTCTTAATTAATCTTTAGATTATTCCGTAGAAAAACATTTGCTTGAAAAGCATCATCATATTTTCCCAGATCTGCTCACAAAGCTCAGCTGAAAAGTTTTGTGGGGAGGTGAGAACCTCTAAAATCCTGCATCTATTCTTTCTGCTAAATGTATAACTTCTACCTGTCTAGACATGTATTTTTTTTAATTTAACAACACCTTTTGGCAGCTATTTTTACCATCTATTATTTTTTCCACCTGCTTATTGCATTAATCCTAACAAAACAGCACCCTACCCGTATCAGTACATTATTTATGCCTCTGTGAAAGGAAGAAATGTAGCAAGCAGAAGAATTTCCTAACGTTTGCAAAGGTAAAGGTGGAAGAAAAGGCAAGTGCTTATCCCTCTGCAAGTCTGCATAAACCACAGGGAGCACAGCTTTCATGAGCAGCAAAGTGAGCCAGGTCACACTACTGACAATTAATAACGAGCCTGAATAATTTTATCTGAGCTGGTTTGTGTTTCTTCTGCTGTTTCCTGCAATGTGACAGCCTGCAGGAACTCTCAGTACAAGGAGAATGATTGCTAAATGTTGGATCAGCATCACAGAATGTACTTTTTTGCAAGGTTAAATGAAAACAGAAGTAGACTATTTTCCCAGCCCTTGGGACTGAGAATTTATGCAGTGACAGCCTTGAAACCCAATTTGGATTAACAGAAATAACAAGTGTAGTTGGTGAAGAATTTTGTCCCCAGTGAATGATCAAGAATTGTCAGTGATTAAAATCTTTTAAATACTAACAATTAAAGATATGTTTGTTGGATTTTGCGTCAAATCCCTGCTGAAGTGGGAAAGGTATCTGAACTTGGGCACTGAATTTTAGTTCACCTTTTGTATTACCTGCCTGATCCTTTGTGTTGTGATTTTATCTTGGTGATGAATTTTCTTTTTATAACACTTAGAAGATGTGGTGGAAAATTAATGTCAGCTTACCATTTAACCTCTTCCTGTCATTCACTCCTGTTGCCATTTCTGTGCAGATTGCTACTTATCACTGTGGTATTTCATTTTGAATTCTAAATTACATGTTTAATCAAAAATTAAATGTTATAATCTTTAAATAAAGGAACTCCCTACATAACCTCTTTGGCAGGTTTTAAATGTGTGTCTCTTCCTGAACTTTGCTTTGTAGCTGAAAATTTTCAGGAATTCTTTTATGAAGTTTGTGGCAGTGGGTTTCTACAGAAATGTCAATTTGCTGAAATTTAAACTTTCCACAGATCGAGTTTCATTGCAAACACAATCAAGAGGAGTTTCTCAGCTAAGGATGGAAGTTTCTAACTGTAATCAGGAAAATAATTGGACAGCTAATATAATTGACAAAGCTAAGGCACACTGCAGAACCATGGGAGGAAAGCCAAGGTCCTTAATGACTATTCAATTCTGTAATCATAAGTGGATCCATTTCAAAAAGAGAGCTCGAAATGCATATGAGGTGTGAGAAACCAGACTGAAATCCACACTTCATTTTGAATATGACTCTCAAATTCCTGAACCTACTCTACTACAAAGCAGTCCTGCCAAAAACTCTGTGACTTTCTCACTCGTACACCTCCAGATCACACAATATGCAAGAGTATGTCACCACTGAGGCAAGAAGACATCCAGATTGTAATATATTTCACTCACAATTACTAGATATTTCTCAGCACTCAAATGGCTGGATAAAGTGATAGCACAAACCAAGTTCTTTAAATGTATAGCTCTCCCATATGGGTACACAAACGGGTCCAGAGTTAAGAGTTTGGATTTTTAGTACATTGAGCTACTCCATGGAAAGTCTTTGTTCACACTTCATGATTCATGCTGTGAGATAATTTACATCTTCTGCAGACTAAGAAACCACACAGTTTTTCTGCAGTCCACAGTCTGATCTGTTTCATGGTGTGTGTATTTGTATATATGCATGCACACACCCCCCTATGTGTGCACCTATAAATAGAGATATGTACCTACACATGCACATGAGTTTGCACAAGGATACCAACAGATGACAGCAAAAATTCTGGGCTTTGTGGTCTGTTTAGATGGGTTTCACCATCTCTCTCCTATTATCCACAAAGGCACAGGGGCTGCTGTGGCATGAGGAGTGCTGAGTTCCCTCTGACATTATGCAGAACCTCGAGGCAGATCTAGAGAACACAGCAGTGTCAGGGGATGCTGAATGAAGTTTTTCTTATAAAAACAGCTAGGCCATTTCACCTTGAACAACTAACAAAGTTTTCACAGAGATCTTTAGTCTGACATCAGTTTTTAACTCCCTTACGTCTTTTTTTGCTGAAATTGGCTCATAACAGGTAGTGGCTCAAAACAGAAATTTTCTAGAGGGTATCACTGGATGCAGTGGACTCTGGAAAGGCTTCTAAGGAAGGAAGGAATGGGATGTTCAATTATCAAAAAGTTGCAGTACCATAGAGGATGAAGAGGACATATTCCTGCTATTCATTATGCTTGATATTCCTCACTTTACATCAAGCTTGGTATAAGTTCTTAAAGCCACCACATTTTCCTTATAAAACTATACCAGGTCTGTCAATATTTATGGTCCCTGTAGGCTCTTTTGTGTGCTGGTTTCTTGCTTTATCTGGTGCTCCTTCAAAGAAAATTCTGGGGAAAACAATGTAACAAATCATGCTGCCAAAAAATGAGAAATGGCACTAGAGTTCTCTTTTCCAATAAGCATGTCAATGATGTTTAAGTTCGTTGAAATTCCCCATAACTACAGAAAAAAATCCTTTTCTTCCTATTCCTACAAGTAGTGTGTGCTTATTTTTTCCTAGGTATATTTTTGGTCAAAGCTCCCAGCTGTAAATAGATTTAGTTCCCTTCTGTCCTTGGTTTCTTGTTTTATTACACTTTTTTTTCCATTTTAAATGGTGAAAGGATGAAGAAATGTGTGAGCAGTATAGATTAAAAAAGAAAAAAATTCTGAATTTCTTTCCTTGTGAATTTGTACCATTGTGGAGCTATTTAAAGAATCTCTCAATCTTTGCAATAGTCTGAGATTAGGATATTTGTTAGAAGTTTATGTGAGGATTAATGAAAAAATATAATTTGCTGTCCATCATGCTTGTTTTTTATCACTCACCATCTTGCAACAGAAACACAACAAAAATATTCAAAGCTAGGGATTGTAAGAGTCCAAAAATTGCCTGGGGCCTACAGAATGACCAGCTTGTAATCATTTCTCAATATCTGTAGATTTGTTCCAAGAAAAGGATTTTTTTTTCCCCCAAGGCCAACTTTTATTAATCATTCCATCGGGAAGACCTGCTATCCTACAGATCAAGGCAAGCCTGGGTAAAAATGCAGTACCATCCAGATGAAATCTTTCATAGCATATTTGAATATCTGAGGAACAGAAAGATGCTAATGAAGTAAAAAAGATAAACAATAAAAATGGTAGTGTGTTTTTCTCCTAGAATTTCTGGTATGTGTTTTTTCTCTTCCAGTGCCTTGTGGTGCAAAGTGTGATGGCAGAATTTGTGGGGTTCTGCTTCGTGCAGGGGGTGAGACTAAGAAAGGGTCAATAGAAAATGCAAGGTTCTCAAGACCAGTAACCACATGTAAGAGACATATTTGCTGTTTCACTCTTGCTTAGTTTAATCTAAACTAAAACTTCACCTTGACTGCTTACATAATCTAAGGCAATCATGTCTTATTTTTCCTTTGAATCCAAACCACCCTTTAGTAAATACAAAAATTAAACATTTCTATTGGTACTTTTTACCATGAAGGAGTAAGAGCTTTGACTAATCTAAAAGTGTTTCATGTCAAAATATTCTGGATTAACAATATGATCTGAGAGCCAATATTACTTCATGTCTATGTGCCTTTAGGACCACACCAATTTTCTCAAAATCCTACTGAAAATTTTCCTTTCACTTTTAAAGTGCCACGTCCTTAGAGTGAATTCTAACATGTTTTCAGGTCATACTACAGCCATACATATATTTTACAGGCTGTATTTTTTATGAGGTTGCCTCTGTAACTACTTGCAACAAAGTTATATCAGAATATTTAAGAATTTTACCATGGTATAGAAATACTATTCTGTATACCTGAACCAGCATTGTTAGAAAGTAGAGTTATAGTCCTGGGATAATCTATATTAATCATTTTGTAACTGCAGAAAGCAAAAGCCATAATGACTGGGCTGCATTTTTGATAACTTGCATAATTTCTGCATTTTTGCACGCAAAGTCCAGTCACTTCTGATATCTTAGGTGACAAAAGTGTCCTGCACAGACACAAAATGGATCAGCTGGCAAGAAAACTGACAATTTTTTTCACAACACAGCTATAATGTGATTTGAAATTCAGAAAATCTATTTGTTATTTAAAGCTTTGAGGTCATCTACTACTTCTACTGCCTCAAAATTGTACTGTCTGTCACTGCTGCTCTGGTCCTTTGAAATGCTGGAAGCATTAATCAAAATTCAATTGTTTGTTTTAATCAGATTTCATGGATAAAGTACACTGTAGGTGGAGAGGTTGTGAATTACCTTGCAAAATGGAAATGTAAGGTGTAATTTGATCACTACAAATGGGAAAATAGCAATAATTTAAAGTGAAGAGACCTTTACTATGGAAATGAAGAATTAATTGAAAGGTCAGTACGATGACTATTGTAACTGAAGTATGTCAATAATGTTCTAATACTCCTTTATTTCAAATTAAAAATGCAGTTGATAACTGATGTAGAGATGATAAAAAACTGCTTTTAATCCTGAAATTAATGGAAAAGCATCTACTGATTTTAATGAAACAGAAAATTCATTTATGAATTGGTCATATTTACAAGGCTATTTGGAAAATCACAAATTCACTCAAACATGAGATGTAAAGCTTACACTTACTTCTAAATAAAGCCTACAATAAACTATTTATGTGTTGATATGTAAAGACCCGAAATTAATAATTAAATTGTTTTGTTAGCCACACCAGGGCATAATCTCTGAACAAATATACAAAATAGAGAAACTGCCCAGAAACAGTTTTCAATTTCATTTAGGACTCAGTCTTACTCTGGGTAAAACTTTTAAATAGTTCTTGAAATTTGAAAATTCTCACATCATGTACTGAATTGTTGCCACAGCTGCTGTCTGCCCCAGCTCCTGAGACATTTTGCTGCTATCCTTTCTTTTCTAAATGAAGACAACTGCTGCCTGTGGAGGAGGAGTGGAAAGATGCATTTATAAGCACTACAAAATTCTGCAGCTCACATTTTAGCTGGCTGGAACCACAGCTGTGAGAAAGTGTAAAATGGGAATTGTGTCTGTTAATCCAGCAAATGGGGAGCAAGTGCAGATGGGGCATGGCCAACACAGGCAGTGCTGCCTCACAAATCTCACTGCAGCCACTCCACTGGGGTGTATTTCACAGGAGAAGTAAAAGACACTTTCCTGTTCACTCCCTCCATCCTCACTTAGCCTCATCTGGAATTGTTATGAATTTTAGCGCACAGAAAATGAATTATTTCTATTTAATTTCATCAAAAAAGTGGTTCTGAATAGGATTTTGAGATTTTTTTTTTCCCACAACTTCCAAAATTAAAAAAATAATTAAAAAAAAAAAGGAATTAAATTTCTTTTATTTAAGAAGATGTGTTAAAATTAAATTTTTGTTTTGTTTTGTTTTGAAAGCTTATTCAAGGCATTCTTTGGTCTTAGAAAAAACAGACTGATTAAAAGCCTACTGTAAAAGTGACTTCTGAAGTTTTTAGCAATAATTTTGAGAATTCTTCATTAACCCCAGTTACAGAGATCTGGAGGAAGAATAACAGGCTAGGTTTAAGCATGGTTGTCTGTGGACAATGATATTGAATATAGGTGAAAATTAAAGTCATAATTTGAAAAAGTTCTTGAATTGTCATGGCCTATTTAGAATCAACAAGAATCCAAATATTTTGAGAGAAAGTGAAAAGATAAAGATCCATCTCCAGTCTTTTTAACTCTTTTTTTCAGAGACAGCACTTATTAGTTCTGATTGCTCTATTTGAATGGGAAACTGGAGATAAATCATAGAAGCTGAAAATACAAACTGCAGCTAATTGTGAAAACCAGAGAAATGAAAATTATTTCCCCTTCTGCATGCACTTCTGAGGATCATTCTTGTAAATTAGTTATTGAAAAATGATTGTTCTTTAAGTTGATGTAAAAAAATCTTCATTTTAACTGTTTTGAGTTGTTCTTGAATAACCTGTTCCAAAACAAGCTTGTCAGTTAAGGAAAAAAATATGATTTTATTTGTAATAAAAGACAGGAGCAAAGGACATGGGATAATAACCTCCCTCTGCAGCAGCTAGTGACTTTTCTATGACATATCTTGTCAGACTATGCTGCTTCAAGAATGAAATTTCAATTAATTCAACACAGTTCAAGAATGAAATGAACACCTCACATCACATGTTAAGGTGCAGATGAAGATTCTGGTTTAGATAGAGACAGTGGTTTCCTGGTATTCTATTTTTCATTTTCAAGCAAAAGAAAAAAGCTTACAATAATAAATAAAGGAGACCTTCCCACAAAAGCAGAGACCCTCTTTAACTTCCATCTCTACCTTCCCTCTCAAACCAGTCCACCACCTTATTTTTACTTTAAGGCAGAATGCTTTAAGTGGCAATACAAAAAATTCAAAATGCAACATATCTATTTTAGTAAAACAAACATTTAGCTCAACATCAAAGAAACCAGGACAACTGTGGAATGAAGCAACATGAAAATAAGAGAATTTTCTTCCTAAATGTATTCTTTTGTTTCATCTGTACAGTAATTTCTGTTTAATTTCTCATTAACTGGGGTTTGCACAGATCAGAAACAGTTTCATTAACAGCAGCAACTGAAGGTAAGACTCGATTTTCAAAGTTTTCTCTAAGATCTGAATGAAATGTGGAGTGTAATGAAATGCAATGTTGCATTTGTTCCATCTGAAAACTTTTTTGTAAAAAGGATATTGATTGGTGATTATTTTTCCTCTTTTTTTTTCCCCTTCACCAATTAGTAACATTTTCAGCTCCCCACCTAAGCTGTAAAATCCATGTCAACAAATTCAGTTCATACATCACTAACAAACATGATAAACCTTTCAGAGGTGAACAAAACTGAAATGGAATATGGGAATAAACAGCCCAGAACTGGTGATCCAGAGGTAAAGGAGAAAGAAGAACATATTTGAAAACAAAATCGTGGAATTTGTGCAATTATTATTCAAAGCCTGGTTTCCCATTCTTCAGATTGAAGTGTGGCATTTGAGGAAACATGGGTTAGCCCTGGAAGCTTCAAGAAATTTGCATAGCTGATTACTTATTTTGCAACATCTCGTAGTGAGTTGCCCTATTCTGCTTTTGTTTTCTGCTTAAAAACCATTCCAGTGTTTCAATCAGAAAAAAACACAGGTGATTTGGCAAGTCACCCAACCTAAAATACATAAAACCATCAAAACATGTCCTCTGGAATCACAATGTAACCAGACATATTTCATACTTTTCATTGTTTGTACATCACTTTTTGAAAACGTGTTGATGCCCACACACACTCCTACTAAGTTATGAGAAGGTCTATCACCAGAAAGAAAGAAAAGTCAGAAATTAGTGGTTTAAAAAATGGATTTGTCCTTATAAAAATGCAAATAAATTATTAGCTCTTCCTTTTAGACATATTTAGACAAACCAGATGTGGAACTCCCACCTACTGCAACCGAACAGGGTTAAGGAAATGGTGCATTCCAGTTTTTCCCAAGGCAGAAGGAGGCTCAAGCTGGATTGCCTTTCTCTGTACCCACCCCACAAAAACTTGTAGGATGAAGTGAGTGTGTTGGACGTATTTCTAGCCCTGATAGTAAAGATTACTCTCATTTTTAGTATGAAACCAAACAAGTTTTTCAGCTCACAAATGAAGTGATAATCATAAAGATGTTTTCCAGCCACCTCACAGTAAACAGCCACTACTTAAGAGACAGTTTTTACATTAATCAGGTTGTGCTCTTAGTACAGGACCTCATTTGGCCTGAAAGAAACTAAATTTTACGTCTCAAAACAAACTTCTGCAACTCATAGTCCTTCCCTAACACGTTTAGACTGGAAACTTGGTGAGTATGGAAATACAGTTTCTCAGTTTTATGGTCAAGAAACAATTACTGTGAGGAAATAAATCCATTTCTCTCTCATCCTGAGCTAACAAAATGCTTTTGCAGAGGAGTCTTTGCCCAAAACCAAGATTATGCTCAAAGTGGATACAACCCTATGTACTTTAATTCATTAGTTACATGCCCACAGCAGCAAATTAAACATGTAATACCTCTCTAAGTTCCTTTGCTTCTTAGACACTAATCTATTATTGGAAACATTGCAAGGTGGAAATACAATTGCAAAGTTAAAGATTCTACCAGCTTACCTCTGATAATGCAGACTTGTTTTTACTGTTATCTTAAAGTATTTAAATCCTTGTAAGACCTGTTATAAACATTTCCAAAATGTCAAGTGCCACAAAACAACTTCTATTAGTGTGTATGGTAGTCATTGCACTATCCAGTTATTAAAGGAAGATAAAAAAGGAACAGGAGGAGACATAGAAAAAAAAAAATGTACTCTCTGTGTTTAGTTTAAGACATAGACTAGACCACACCTCTGCATTCTAACAAGTTTATCATGTTGTGAAGGTCACATTGGTATTTTTCATTGCTCTGCATTAAATGAGTGCTATACCTTAAAGATCAGCTTTAAAAGTAATAGACTTTCAGTAAAAAAAAAGTAAAGGACTTTTCAATCCCATAAGTCTGCTCTAGGATGATGTAAAAATACTAATGAAGAATATTATTTTTCTACAAACATTGTTTCTTGCATATCAGATCTTATTTAAATTCTACAAACATTGTTTCTTGCATATCAGATCTTATTTAAATTCAAGATTTTGTGTGGTTACAGAAGTGATCTCTAAATCCTGAAGAATCCCCCAGCTTTTCTCCTGCTGATGGTTTGGGTCTCCTACTTTGTGTAGCACAATGTCTGGAGTCCAGTCCCCTGCAGGCAGAGAAGAGGCCCCCAAGCAGAGAAGTTTGTCAATCAGCTTTGGTGCACAGTACATTCAGGACAGAGCAATGTTTGAGTTTACAAAGCTGCCTTCTTGGCTTGCATCTCATCAATCAAGGGGCTGGCTCTCCCTGGAGATATACCAACAGATAAATTTCACTCCTTTCAGCATTATTTTCTACAGTTTGAGATGAGCCAAAGCCTACCCATTTGAAAATACCTACTTTTGAGGAAGGAATAGTGAAAATTTTCATCTCTTTTCCACTTCTACTTTCAAATCCTTGTCAATGTTCTGTTGATTTTGTTGGAGTAGAATGCCAGAAGTATAAACACAAGAAAAAAGAGTTAAACAAAGACACAACCTGCAGCTCAGGGAATCGATCTGCTCTAATTCCTTATGCCATTCTCATGTGCCTCCAAGGTAACAAGCAGGGAAAATGTGTTTCTAGGAAGAGAGACCTAAGACATGATTAGAAAATATCAATAAGAGAGTGAAGGAATTCTTCCATGTATACAAAAATCCTTTAAAGTTCTTGCCTGCAGGTTACACAGCAGGAAATGTAAAATAAAGCAAATTAATAGAGACTGATAGCATCACAATGGCATTGCCCAATTCCTTACAGGTGGTATGGGGAGGCACAGCAGGATCTGTGATTTACATGCAGAACATGTTTTCCTGCTGACCATGTTCTGGTTGCTTTGTCACCCATTGTTTGGACCCCTTTTGTGATGTACTACAGAGATCCTGGCAGTGCCACTGGGAGAGTCCCTGAGTTTCTCTGAGTGTCACCAGGCTTGTTCTGAGAGACGTTGGCAGTGGGGACATGTTCTAAAGACCTTTTGAAAGCATGGGCAGGTATATTTGGACTTTTAATAAAAACATAAGAAAAAGTTAAAATGGAAAATTAAGCTAAAAAATTGCAGAAAGGTTTGGCATGGTCTAAAAAATGGTGTGTCTTATCACTTGCACACTTCTTCAATTTAATGAAAATAATGTGATCTAAATTATAATAAATTGAAATACAATAGTATTGTGAACAAAACCAAGGTGAAAAAAAAAATAAAGAAAAAACAAAATGGATAGTAAGCAAATATTTCTATTGTGAGGGTGGGAATTTGGGGGATTAAAAAGCTATGGCCCAGGTGAGGTGACTGGCTAAGTGACTTTCAGCAGTCAAGAATGCACTTTCCTTTCCCACTTGGTTTCAGTCAATGTGAATTATACATGCACACAAACAGAATAAGAGCAAGGATTTGCACCAAGCTTGTTTGAAGTGTTGCTATCTTTGTCATTTGTATAGGAAATCTATATTATTGTCCAGACAATGTCAAACATTAAAGAATGATTATTGTTCTATTGTTTTTTTGTTCTATTTTTACAAAGCCTTAACTAGTTATTTTAATATCACATAAAAAATAATTATTTTTATATGTTCTGTATTCACCTGAGATAGTTAACATATACTAAAGGAAATATTTTTTCATTGTCATCTATATTTTTATTGCTACTGAGAAACACCAAGTGAATAATTAATTGTCACATTATTTGTCTTTCTCATAAATCCTTACTAATTCCAGAATATGTTGGTGCTTCATACAGGAAATAATATGCACTTAAAAATGGTCATGAACCAGGACCAATATAGAAAGATAGCTGTACCAAGCAAAATCTCTTGCCTCCAGAAGGGGGTAACACATATTCATGAATTTGAATTGAATCTGTAGATTCAATTCTTTGGTCAACCATACAGCTTCATTAAAAAATACTAGAAAATTATTTCTCTGGTGAGTTTTTTTTTTTGCCTTTCTAGCATTATATGCAAAACTGTGCAAACATGAACTCAGCAGCTTCTCCCACAGGACATCCTGTGAGGCATCAATTTGGGATTTGAACATTAAGCACTCAGCAAAAGCACTGCTTGGCTTAAGGGGTTAATATAGCTCATTGCCAGAAGTCCTTGTATTTCCCTCTGTGAATAAGAAATTCTAATGGGAGAAGAAGAGGCCTGATCATCTATTTTAAGATAGGTTATATGTGCAAAGATAGACCCTTGACCATTGAAGGGTTTCCTCTACACCCAACAAAAGTTTTAGAGGACTTGGCTGCCACTAATAAGCACTGAATACACAAGTAATTAATCAGTTAAAACTGCTGAATCTTTTTAGAAATAAAGACTTTCCAAGACATAAAATCTGGAAAGTTTTTTCATAGGAAAGAAAGAAGTTGCAGTAGTTTACAGAAACATAAAATCATGTAAACATTATTGTCACAATAATTGCTATTCCCAATTGCTCTTGTAAATCCTTCTACACAGTAAAGGCACCTCCTGCCACCCATCATGACCCAGCTGCTGTTATGTTCAGATTTGTGCCATGCCAGAGGCAATAAAATGACCCCTGCTCTAAAATCCTTTCTACCTTAATCCACATTATCTGAATTGACTGTTGGTGTTTGAGAACTGCCATAGCCTTGGTATGTGGTTTTTTTATTGGTGTTTTATTTACATGAACAACCCAAAGTTAATAATGATGTGCCTGGAACAAGGTATACAAAGGACAGAAGTACTCCATGAGATGACTGAAACTGTCAAAGGGAGAGCCTTTACATCTTTAAACCTGACTAACAAGAAATATTTTTCTTTGGTTCTGATCCTACTTTGTTTCCTAAGTCTCAGTGCAAGACTGAGGAGGGGAGGGGAGGGGAGGGAGGGAAAAAGAGGAGAGGGGAGAGGAGGAGAAAGAAAATTATTTTATTGCCAGAAAGCAATATTGTGTGAAAAATATTATTTCCCCTTAGAAAAATAAACAACAACAACAACAACAACAACAACAAAACACACAAAAAAAAAAAAACAAAAAAAAACCCAACAAAACCCAACAACAACAACAAAACAAAGCAAAACAAACCAACCAAACAAACAAAACAAAAAACCAAAAACCAAAACAAACAAACAAAACAAAAAAACCACCAAAATCAGGTTCTCTGGAAGATTCAAAGTGCAATTTATTTATTTTATCAGGAAGCCACAGGTCAAAACCCCATGACCAGAGGGCTCCAGGAATGTGCTTTGCAGAGTGCTGCTTTGTCACCTCTGCTCGCCTTTCCAAAGGTGGCTGCCTTGAATCCTTCAAAGTAGCAAAAAGGAATTAAAGGAAAGAGATTAGAAAACAGATTAGTTAATTTGAGATGTTTCCACTACATGGAAATTTAGGTGCTTCTGACAAAGGAGATGTTTTACAGGACGAGTTAACCAATATTCAGTTTCCTTACATGTGCATGTGTGTTTCTTGAAGTGTTTGTAAGATGAAGCTTGAAAGTTTATGTCTGTGTGCTAAAAAACCACACAAACATAATTCAGTGAAGAACTTTCTTGGTTTTGGCTCTTCACATCTCAGTGAGAGAATCTATAGAAGAAAATTATTGGGCAAGGTGATCATTGAAATGTAAGTTTCTTCTCTGATAATTTGAAAATATTTATGTTTTCATATAAACCCAGTGGATTTATACACAGCATGGCTTCTAAAAGGAATTTCAGGAAAACTCTACTGTAACAAAGATACATAGATACATAGGTGTGAAATTGTGTCCTTCTCTGGATAAAGTTTTTCCTATTCCAGTTGCAGGATCCTGTTATCTCCTTGTTTCCCTACCCAGCAGACTTGACCCTTACTGTGGGAGCTTATTTTTCTCCTTTAGGCTTTAGACTTCACTGGCTTTTCACCTGCTTCTCATAAAAAATTAACAAAGAAATTAATGCTTCATGGAAGCAGACAGATAGCAGAAATAATGAGTGCCAAAATAAAAACACACTGAATTGTTTTACACTGGTTTAAATTCCATTTTATTTTCACTTTGCAGACTATGTGTTTAATTAAAATTTTGATTAAAAATAAAATTATATAGAAAATTTTAATTTGTTCTTAAATAGTATCTTTTAAAATTGCCTATGGAAAATTCTCCAAAAAAATTCTTCCAAGTGATTTTTTTTAATAGGAAAGAAAAAATATATTCTAGCATTTGCTACAAGTTACCATGGTAGCAAAACAGCAATCAATGCTACTGTAAGACTAGACTAATGTCATTCTGTGTGATTAGATCTATTTCAAAGCAACTAGACAGTATCCATCCTAATGCTCTTAAGTTATTAAGCCTTTTAATTTCATTTAAAAATAACATGCAGATTTTTAATTTCAGGAGATAATCAGAGTCTGCTGGAGCAATGCTGGTGTCTTCATTTATATTATAGAGGAGGTAAACATATGATCAAGTGAGTCAGATGAACTTAGAAGAGAAATCAAAGGCACAGAGACACAGCAAAATGTTGCCAGACAATTGCAGCAGTGGCAGTTTGTTTAATTCCTTTGGGATAACCCAAATCCCAGTGTGGAGCTGGGCCAGGCAGGATTGCTCCTCAGAGGAGGGTGTGAACTACATGAAACCCAGTTATAGACCCCAGAGTGTTGCCTGCTCCTTTCCACAAGGCTCTCCATGAGGAGAGAGCCCCAGCACTGCAGCTGGGAGGCAGGAGCTGCTCCTGTGCCAGCCTCCTGCTGCAGGGCTTTGGGCAGGAGCCACTGCCCTGCAGGGCACCAGTGCCACAAGGAGTCACAGGATTGCAGAATGGGTTTGGCTGAAAGGAACTTTAATGGTCATTTAATCCCAGCACCCTGGGCAAGGACACCTTCCATTAGCCCAGACTGTTCAAAGTCCCAGCCCAACCTGGCCTTGAACACTTCCAGGGATGAGGCAGCCCCAGCTTCTTTGGGAAAGGTCTTTCTGTGCCTCACCACCATCACAGTAAAGAATTTCTTCCTATTACCTAACCCAAACCTACCCTCCATCAGTGCCCATGTAAAAAAGTGCTTCTCCCTCTTTTGTCTATGCCTCCTTAAGCCACCCTCTCTTCCTGCCATGGGATTTTTTGTGACTGTATTAAAAGCTTCCCTTCCCTTCCCCTCCATTTCAGCCACGCAGGAGGCAGAACTTCTGTCAGGAGCCTGCTGAGCCCCAGGGTTTTCCCTGTCTAGCCATAAAATTGGTTAGGTTGGAAGGGACATTGAAAGGTGACATAGGACACTGCTTGTCTGTTTAAACCTAGATATTGTAAAAAAAGTAGTTTGTGAAACTCAGCTACGAATCTAGGCAAAAGTATATCAAAATTAGGAAAATTTTCCATGGTGGACATCGTAATGCAATAACCTCTGTGCAGCACATCAAGTTACTGATTTGTTGTTTCTGGAGTTTTTTTAAGGCAGATGTTTATTACTGTGCCTAATGTTCCCAACAGCATTTTAAGCTTGAAATACACTCAGAAAAATATCATTAAAATGACAAAAATTAAGACATGAAGACAGAAACACACAATTGTTTTCAGATTGTTTGTTTCATCTGCCTCAGAAAGGGCAGCTTTAGTGACACCTTCATCTGCTGGTTTTCTCTGTTCTGAGTCCTGGAAATTGGCTGAATGACCTTCTGTTTTAGCTCCATTTTGATGTCCAAATGACCTTCTGTTTTAGCTCCATTTTGGTGTCCAAATGACCTTCTGTTTCAGCTCTATTTTGGTGTCCAAGGCTGTGATGTGGGGCACAAGTACCTGCATGGCTTCCTGAACCTCCAGTGCTCAGCCCAAGAGTGACCCATGGTTAGTCAGAACCCTTTGCTCACTGACCATGACTCCACACTGATGACCATGGAGTTGGTAGGAAGGAGGCAGAAGCATGGAGAAATGAGGGAAATTGTAAAGAGTTAAAAGCAGATTTATTTGGTCTTGCCTTCATTTAAACTGCTGTTGTTGTCATGCTTTAATGTACTTGCTTCAGGTACCATCATTTTCAGGTCATCACAGGTTGCTTTTTCTGCTGTTTCTCTTCCTGGCTGAGTACATTCCCACATCAGCATCCACCTCTCAACCTTATCAGTGCTTTACCCATTTTTGCAAACATTGCCAAAACTCTTTCTTAAGCTCTAAAACTCAGAAGCATTTCGCTTGAAGTTTGCTGCTTCTCTTTCAGACTTGAAGGAGGCTTTTGTGTCAAAACATTGTCAGTTTTCTTTCCAACTAAATTGCTTGGTCTATAAAAGATATCACTTACAGGCCTTGTCCTGCTTTAAAAAAATCAGTGTGTTTCCATGTAAGTTTTAATATTAGAAGCAGTGTTGTTTCTTTTGGCAATACACAAGATAGTTGAAAATAATATTCCTTGAGGCTCCTGCATCAGCTAAAATTCATCAATCAAAAAAAGCAGAGATTTCTGTGTGTTTATATGTATGATAGACTTGTTTATATTAGAAAATCCTTTAGCTAACCCTCCTTAACACTTTTTCCTCTGAACACAGACACTCCAAGCCTCGGGTGCTGTCCAGGCAGTAGAGGTGGGATGAGTTGCAGGTTGACTGAATTCACTGCAATTTTTCCAAAAGCTGCTGCCTACAGAATGTTTGGGCAAAAAGAACGTTAAAGAAAGGAGAAAAAAACTAATTGTGCAAAGTGAAGGGCATGAAAAACATTTGTCTGTCCCACTCACATGTGGCTGTGCAGATGTGGAAGGGAGGAAGATCTTGTCAGGCTGACACTGCAAGACCTGGTTCAAGTTTTCTCTGGCTGTGGTGCCCCAAAGGCTCCAGTGCCTCCCATGCTGTATCAGGCTGAAAGCTGCTCCATTTTCTCCTTTTCTGGCATTGGGAAGAAGCAATCTCTTGAAG
>VYXG01006146.1:2358757-2413816 GCA_013397235.1 Lanius ludovicianus
GAGCCCCAGGGTTTTCCCTGTCTAGCCATAAAATTGGTTAGGTTGGAAGGGACATTGAAAGGTGACATAGGACACTGCTTGTCTGTTTAAACCTAGATATTGTAAAAAAAGTAGTTTGTGAAACTCAGCTACGAATCTAGGCAAAAGTATATCAAAATTAGGAAAATTTTCCATGGTGGACATCGTAATGCAATAACCTCTGTGCAGCACATCAAGTTACTGATTTGTTGTTTCTGGAGTTTTTTTAAGGCAGATGTTTATTACTGTGCCTAATGTTCCCAACAGCATTTTAAGCTTGAAATACACTCAGAAAAATATCATTAAAATGACAAAAATTAAGACATGAAGACAGAAACACACAATTGTTTTCAGATTGTTTGTTTCATCTGCCTCAGAAAGGGCAGCTTTAGTGACACCTTCATCTGCTGGTTTTCTCTGTTCTGAGTCCTGGAAATTGGCTGAATGACCTTCTGTTTTAGCTCCATTTTGATGTCCAAATGACCTTCTGTTTTAGCTCCATTTTGGTGTCCAAATGACCTTCTGTTTCAGCTCTATTTTGGTGTCCAAGGCTGTGATGTGGGGCACAAGTACCTGCATGGCTTCCTGAACCTCCAGTGCTCAGCCCAAGAGTGACCCATGGTTAGTCAGAACCCTTTGCTCACTGACCCTGACTCCACACTGATGACCATGGAGTTGGTAGGAAGGAGGCAGAAGCATGGAGAAATGAGGGAAATTGTAAAGAGTTAAAAGCAGATTTATTTGGTCTTGCCTTCATTTAAACTGCTGTTGTTGTCATGCTTTAATGTACTTGCTTCAGGTACCATCATTTTCAGGTCATCACAGGTTGCTTTTTCTGCTGTTTCTCTTCCTGGCTGAGTACATTCCCACATCAGCATCCACCTCTCAACCTTATCAGTGCTTTACCCATTTTTGCAAACATTGCCAAAACTCTTTCTTAAGCTCTAAAACTCAGAAGCATTTCGCTTGAAGTTTGCTGCTTCTCTTTCAGACTTGAAGGAGGCTTTTGTGTCAAAACATTGTCAGTTTTCTTTCCAACTAAATTGCTTGGTCTATAAAAGATATCACTTACAGGCCTTGTCCTGCTTTAAAAAAATCAGTGTGTTTCCATGTAAGTTTTAATATTAGAAGCAGTGTTGTTTCTTTTGGCAATACACAAGATAGTTGAAAATAATATTCCTTGAGGCTCCTGCATCAGCTAAAATTCATCAATCAAAAAAAGCAGAGATTTCTGTGTGTTTATATGTATGATAGACTTGTTTATATTAGAAAATCCTTTAGCTAACCCTCCTTAACACTTTTTCCTCTGAACACAGACACTCCAAGCCTCGGGTGCTGTCCAGGCAGTAGAGGTGGGATGAGTTGCAGGTTGACTGAATTCACTGCAATTTTTCCAAAAGCTGCTGCCTACAGAATGTTTGGGCAAAAAGAACGTTAAAGAAAGGAGAAAAAAACTAATTGTGCAAAGTGAAGGGCATGAAAAACATTTGTCTGTCCCACTCACATGTGGCTGTGCAGATGTGGAAGGGAGGAAGATCTTGTCAGGCTGACACTGCAAGACCTGGTTCAAGTTTTCTCTGGCTGTGGTGCCCCAAAGGCTCCAGTGCCTCCCATGCTGTATCAGGCTGAAAGCTGCTCCATTTTCTCCTTTTCTGGCATTGGGAAGAAGCAATCTCTTGAAGGAACATTTTGGATATCCCTATATTTTTCCTAGACTTCCTTTCTTTGTGGAAGCAACCTGACCCTTGGGTTTATATTTCTCTACTAACACAAAAAATTACTCAGCTCAAAGGAAATTTCAAAATGATTACTAGTATGATTGGTATTGATGAAGCAGTAATAGTATTTCTGCTTCACAAAATGCATGCATTAATTCATTTCTGGCTCCAAGAACTGTGCTGCTAAAAATTTTAGCTGAAGTTTTATTGAGAGGTTTTTATGACTGACAAAATGTGTATTTCATATAGTCAGGGTGTTTCTGTCACAAATCCTGAATATTTTACTGCCAATATTCAATCTTTCAGAAAAATTAGTTCCATAAAAACAGTCATAAAACAACAGTAAAAGGAATTTGTCTTTACATGAAAATATATATCTTGAAACAAATAGTTTTAAGCAAGGAAGAGATTTACAAAAGCATTGCTTCACTCATCATACAATTTCTTCTTTTTAATTGTAACTGTCAGACTCTAAGAACATGAGAATTCATTTTGCTTAAATACGAATTTTATAAGTATGAAAAAAGATTAAGAAAAAATAAAGACATTTCATCTGTTTACTATGAAAAATTTCTTGAACTGATAATCTTGGTGATTAATGAACTGAACAACTAAATTTTGTTTCTAGGGTTTGGGGGTTTTTTACAGACTGACAACTGTTAGCTGTCACTTTGAGGCACTGCAAAGTTACATCTGGCAGCTGTTCATTAAGAAGATGATTAAAAAAAAAACAAACACTTGCAGCACTTTCTTTTTAAATTTGTCCCCATTTAAAGTATTTTGCAATTCATTGCCAAAGAGAGCTATACACATTATAAACATTACAAACTTTCATGCTTCTCAGAAACTGAAGGGTGAAACAATATGCTGTCTGTATGTTCCAATTCAAGAAGTAAAACTCCCATAGTTTTTCATATAGCACTGGTCTATTACATACCAACATTCTGTGGTGTCTTACATTTCTAACAAAAGTAAGATATATAAAACTTTTTAAATGTATTTGCCTTGGTTAAGTCACAGAATCACAGACCTATAGAATGGCTTAGGTGAGATGAGACTTTAAAAATCATCCCACCAATGGGAAGACCTTTATTAGATCAGTTTTCTAAAAGCCTCACTCAGTCTGGTCTTGAACACTTCATATCTTCAATGCTTTTAGAAGTTATATTTTATAAAAGTTATATTTTGATGAAGAAAACTTAATTACTGTGCATTCAAGTAAAATGGACATTTCTGTCAAAGAAGGATTCAGGTATTCAATCCACCCATACAAGTACCAAGTGGTGTTGGATTTATCTGACCAATCATCTGGTAAATTGACAGCTCTTCTGCCAAAATATACCATCTTCAGCAAAAGGAATCTGCAGTTTGCATGAAGACAAGGTCAATTCATATTCAGTGAATCACATTCAGAGTGGTGTTATGGCCACTGTGACCAAGAGAACATATCTGACTGTTCTTGGATCAGCATTGTTGTGATATTTGTGGTGGCAGCACAGGTCTGTTCCCCTGTAAACCTGAACTCAGCATAATCTGTATCTGGAGTTATGTAGTCATGGCTCCTAAATAAGTGCACATTTTCTGCTTCTTCATATACAAGGAATAGTCCCTAAAACACATAGCTGAAATGAAGAAAAATAATAAAACTGAAACAGCAAAAGAAAAAAAAACCTTGTCTCAAAAATTATTTTCTCCTTTTGATATATTCTGCATTCTGAAGAGATCTAACTGAAAAATATATTTCTCTTTTCTTATGCACATATTAATTTCAACATTGCTTGAAAAATTTCATTTCAAATTCTAGTTCTGTGAAATAATAATGGTCCCTTTTGTATGCTAGATTTCCAGTCCTGGTAATTTTAAATTGTCTCTTCACAGTGATAGAGCAGCAATGGGATGATTCTAATGTGA
Organism: Lanius ludovicianus; assembly: GCA_013397235.1. Lineage (NCBI taxonomy): Eukaryota > Metazoa > Chordata > Aves > Passeriformes > Laniidae > Lanius > Lanius ludovicianus. Next base: position 2,362,405 of record VYXG01006146.1, read on the forward strand.
ACTTTCCTATTTCCTTTTCTTCTTTCTTATTAATGAAACAGTAGTTTAGACTCTGACACATTTTTGAGAAGCCAGAGCTCTTGGTTTCAATTCCTCCAGTGAAAGGTGAGGTGTGATTGTGAGAGAGCTCAGGGCTCTCACACCCCTGAGTGATAAAAAAGTCATTCCTATTCTACACTCTAGAACTTCTAGATTAGGTGGAAAAAAAAATAATAAAAAAGAAACTGTGAAGCTCTGTAAAGACAGTACCATCGTGTTGCTAAGGTAGCACTGAATAAAATTCCTGTTTCTGTGTTTGCTCTTTGCTCAGGAACCAGAGCCAGCCTTGCAGGGATTTCTGTGTCCTGTTGGGTTCTCTGCTGCTCTGGGAACAGACAATACTGGAAACCATCAATTGCCAAGAGTAAGAGCTTGAAAGAAGGGCTCGTTATGAACACAGGGTTGTTTTCTTTCTCTTGTGCAGGTGAATGGAAATAGTTGACCGCAAAACCCCTGCAAGATGTTTAATAATTGAATAGGAAAACCTGCAAAGTCCTTGTGAAAAACAATGTCTTTCTAGGGCCCCTTTTAAGTGTAATGTGCTTTTAAGTACAGCAACCACAATTAGCAGAGCAGGCTGACAAGATTTCTGGACTCTTCATATTCATTTTACCCTGTGTAACCCCTCAGGATCAACCAGGAAAGGGAGAGCAACTTCCTCCCCCCTTACAGGAACTGCTGTTGTAACATCACAGCAAAAATGAGGCAATCTCAGAGCTCAACCTTGTTTCAAAGTGGAAACTCCTTTCACTTATTTGGACATTCTCATCTCCCTGTGTAAGATTCATAAACAATGTGCTGTGGAATATTTCCTTTCTGTCTTTCCTGACCCTGCAATCTGGCCATAATTTCTGAACACAGATGCCTGCAAGCACACAAACACCCCATGAAGCTTTTTCTCAAAAAAATGAGTTGGGTTCAAGAGGCCTTGAAGGACTTTGGCATTTGAACTTTCAGAAGGATGAGGACCTAGAAAATGAGAACTGACATGCATATCAGTCATTCAATTTTTTAATATAAATCTTTCATACAGATGAAAGTGACATCAAGCTTTGCTGCAAAAGTAATGACATCTTATAATTTATTTTCTTAAGGGAAAAAGACAGTATTCTCCCAGGTGAAAACTGGGAAGACATGGTTGTGCTTTTTGTTTCCTGCTAGCCATGTTTAAATGATTCCCCATTCAGCACCTGTGTCTGAAGCTCCTTTCACTCTCTTTTGAGGAACCTGGGACCTAACTCTTTAATATACTTTGGTGATCTCATAACAAATGCAAAGATATTGCCATCCAAAGCCTAGAGCTACTTCAGAGGGAAGTAAAGACCCCTCTGACTCTGGTATCTAAAATGCTTAACACCTGTTAATTTCTATGGCATTTTGGCACATCAACATCCTTAAAACTTTGCTTCGTTTTTACTATGTTAAAATGTCTGACTGAATTCTCTTTTATCTCTATAATTTTTCATTACAGTGTTTTAGTTTTATGTCCAATGTCTATTTTGTGCCATTAGTGAAGGTTTTAAGACTTATAGTGTAGGCTATATTATTTAAATAAAGCCAGCAGAGTACTCTGTAAAAGGTGGTGACTTCTATAACATCCCAGCTTACACAGACCTTACCTCCTCCCCTTGAATGCCACCAAGTTATTTTAATACAATGTGCATGCATTAAATTAATCACCTTAATTGCAAACAAATTTAAAATATTTTCAAGCTTAATTTCTACAAGTGAGAGTATTTAAGGCATCAACAGGAGTTTTTGTTGTTTTTTAAATAGCTACACAAATTGAAGGAAACATTTTTAAAAGAAGGTGATAATGTTTCCCTGTTCTTGCTTCAGGCACATAAATGTTATTTCCTCTGCAATGTCATGTATTGACCATCTGAATCTTGATAAATCACAAGATAGATTGCAGTAGAGCTCTATGTATTTAAGTATCAAGCTGATCCATAACTTTCACAGCAACCAAAACCCATTTCTTGTCAGTGCTGTCCAGAATATATCCTGACAGTTCAGTGGGAGTTTCAGTGTCATTTATTTTCAAATCAATACTCAATTACTAAGAGGAAGATTCACTCCCTTGCCCATTTTCAAGATGAAATTATGGACTAGAGCAATAACACTTAGTCAAGGCAAGCCACTGTCCATTAACTCATGATGCTACCAAAAAGCCATCCAGACACTTTATTAAAGCTCAGTCTTTTTTCAGCTTTTAATTAATCATTGTGAAAAAGGCCTTTCACATTGTGACTGATGACCAGAAAAAACAATTTTCTCCTAACTGCCTTTTAATTTCAACTCTGGGAGTGCTCATTGACTGAATCTCGCAACAACCCATCAATGCTAGTTTTTAATGTGTTTTCTCCTTTGTTATTGAGAAGAATGGAGTGGCAATGAGGCTTTGTGCTCCTCTTCATAACTCAAGTAATTGATTCAGTAAATGCCTCACATTTGCTAGTGGATAAAAAGTGCTGTCAATGTAGATAGTAGGTACTATATAAATTACTCCATTAACAGGAAATAAAGCTATTTACAATTTTTTAAAGTGTAAAGTGTAAGTGGCTTTAAAAAAAAAAGAAAGAAGTACTACTTCTTACATGTCTGTATGGGCTTTTTTTTTTCTGTAAATACTAGTAATAGGATATAAAGGATCAGGAAAAGATTAGCAGACTAAGGCTGCCATCCTGCAGCGCTGTGAGGAGCCTATTGCAAACTATTCTTCTTGAAGAAGCTGAACACTAAAGCAACTCTTGTGGAAAAACTCAAAGTACTCCTCAATTGGAGTGGTCATGTAGCATAAAAATTGCTTTTCTTTTTGGTTATTTTGCACACTGGACACTGGAGGATAAGAAATGAAAGAGACTTTGCTGAGAAAAGAAAAAAAAAATAATTATAAGCAAAGAGATCCTTTGTGTGTTTGCAGAAGCAAAGCATTCACTGAAACTACTTTGTGTCTTGCAGAAATAGAATTTTCCTCTACATTTGACAGTGATTTCCAGGAAATGCATACCTGGTAAAGCAGTGCTTTCATCAAAGAATGCAGAGAGGATATAATGCTACAAGTAGATACATTTTGTATACTACTGCTGTCCTAGAACAATAATGGATACTTGGACGAGTTTTATCTTTACATATTTTATATAAATATTTATATTTTTAAGTAAGCCTATGTTTTGTACTCACTTGCAAATAAAAATTTACTCAATTCACAGATGTTCACAAATGGCAATATAATAAAATATATTACTTTAATATCAGGAATAATACAATAATAATGGAATAGGTAGCTGCAGCATCAGATATGACTGTTCTAAGACCATACATTAAAGATTAGATACCTTCCTAACTTTGAAACTTCTTAAATTTTTCTTAATATATTCCTTCAGAAATCCTTCTTTGAAGGTAGGTGTGCTGATTAAAGACCAATTGCATTGCAAATTATGAAACATGCCACAACAAAGTGTTTTATCAAAACAATCCAGATTGATGAACCTTGGCATGGCCTATACATGAAAAAAACCCATAAACATGACAACAGTTTAAGGGTCTTGGTCTCATTTAGAAAGGATAATATAAAGGTATTTTCCAACTCATAAGGCACATTCATTTTCTGGCATTGTGAAAGTGAAAGGGAAAGAGCTATTTTATCAGTGCTCAGTAGAAGAATGACTGGAAATACAGGAAAGATTCACAGAAATTAAAATAATGACTGTCTGTAAGACTCAAACAGTTGAGAGCCCTTTCTGAATCAGAAGGAGGGACAGCCATGGACTGCAATGGGACATGGATAAAACACAAAAAGTCCCCCTATGTATGGATTTGTTTTGAACACCTAATCCCTGGTCCTTGTTAATCAGCAGTTCCAGCTTACTATACCTTCTTTTTGGTAAAGATTAATAAAATTAGCTATTAGTCAAGCTATTTCCAGCAAGATTTTTTGCTGGGAAAAAAAAATATATGTGTTTAGTAGAGTCTTCATGACCCTAGAGCAGGTTCAACAGGGAAGCTGTGGTTCCACACAGCTGGTAGTACAAGGCCAGGGCTTTTAACACCTGGGCTAGTTGAACATGTCTCTGCCCATGGCATGGGGATTGGACAAGATAATCTTTAAGGCCCTCCCAGCCCAAACCATTCCATGATCCTGTGGTTCTCTTTTATTACCAGAAGCTCTAAATTTCAGCAATATTTCTCCCAATTTCATGTACATCAAAATATAACAGATTTTCTCTCAAAATCCACTTTTTTTACAGTTTAGTTCTACTATTCATAACAGACTGAGTATAGTTTCTCAAACCTTCCAGGCTGAAAGTATTAAATGAATGAACCTTTTGTTCCCCCCATGTGGGAAAGTCACAGAACAGACTTGTGTGTTTCGTTATCATTACAGTGCCCTGCTCTAAACTTTGGATAAAATCTTCTGGCTTCATGATTCTCTCATTTACAACAGAAAACAAAAGACATTCCCATGCCCTTAATGTTGCATGTGGAAGTATTCAGTATATTGTGTGTAGTCATTTCATATTCATTCTCCCAGTGTGGAATAAGACAGTTGAATGAGATTTTTCCAGATGTAGTTAATTTTATGAAGCCACATAATTCAGCTCCAGAATGAGCCTACCAACAAGGATGGGTCAACTTTTGTGATATCTCAGATGATGCTGGGACTCTCACACAGCTTGTGTGTGCAGGCAGGGCTGGATTCTGCATTTGGTGAGATCACTGGTACCCATTATGCATCAGTACCCTTAGAAACATCTGTGAGGAATTCATCTAAAGCTGTATGCACACAATTATTCCTGAGTTACCATGGCAATTCTCAAGAGAATCTCTGAAAAGGATAACATTACTGAAGTGAACTTGGATACCTTATCCTGAATTGTGAAGTTTAGAGGTCACAGGTTCCCTACCAGGCATCATATTTAAAAAGCTTTCTCTGAACAGGAGAATCAACATTGTGTTCTGTACCAAGGAATGTTAGAGACTAAAATATTTTGTCTGTCTTTGTTAACAAGAATCTTCATTGTTCAATCTCTACCCTGCTTTACAGTTATATACTTTAAAGTAAAGAACATACTCCTAAAGTTGTATTTTATTGTCAAATTCTTTGAATAAAGTAGACAAAACCGAACCTCTGCATTATATAACAGTTGGTGTATAAACCAAAATTACTAGCTGTCAAGGTGATTATTATATGTTCCTTTTCACTGTGTCTTGCTCTCCAACACTAATTTAAGTATCACTAAATCACTGTTTTGTGCCATTTCACAGAATCACAGAATAGTTGTGGCTGGAGGGTATCTCAAGAGGTCATTCAGCCCAAGCCTCTGCTCAGAGCAGGACCACCCAAAGCAGTTTGTTTATGGCTGTGTCTTACTGGTTTTGAATGTTTCCAAGGCTTGAGACTTCACACCCTTTCTGGGTAACCCATTCAAAGATTTAACCACACTTACAGTGAGAAGTTTTTTCATATGTTTTTAATGTCCAACAGGAATCCCAAATTGTTTTGTATTAAGTTGCTTTCCAGCCAGTCAGCCCACAGCCTATCCTGCTGCATGGGATTATTCTTCCTAAGGTGAAGAAGGACTTTTGTATTTCCCTTTGCTGAATTTAGTGATCCCTGTCAGCCCATGGCAATGTCCCTCTGAATGGCAGCACAACCACCTGGTCCATCACCCATTTCATCCCCTTTGGCATAGCCTGCAAACCTGCACTCAGCTTCATCACCCAAGTCATTAATGAAGATGTAAACCAGTGTTGGCCCCCAGTATTGACCTTTGAGTGTTCCACTGGTGCCTGGCACCCAGGTGGACTTCATGCCCCTGATCAACCCTCAACACCCAGCTGTTCAGGCATTTCTCAGCCCATTCCATTGTTCATTTACCAACTCAGCACTTCATTAAATTTTGTCAATAAAGACATTATCAGAGACAGTGTTGGCAGTCTTACCAAAATCAAGAAAAACAAAAGCCACTGCTCTTCCTTTACCCACCAAGCCAGTGTTTTTATTGAAGAAAATTCTACGGTCTGTCATAGAATCATAGATTTTTTTTTAGGTTGGGAAAAACCTCTAAGATCATCAAGCCCAAACAATGGTGAGGTGTGATTTCCCCTTTGTGAAACTATTCTGACTACTCCCAGTCATCACTTCCCCTTTATACATTTTGGAATTGTATTCAAAATTTTTCATTCCAGTCTCATGGTAGGCTGACCAGCCCAGAGTTTCCCTATCTTCTTTCTTGCCTGTGTTGAAAGCAGGCAGGACATTTGTTTTATTCCAGTCTTTGGGAACCCTCCCCAATTGCCATGACTTTTTAAAGACAATTAAAAATGGCTTTCAGTGACATCGGCCAACAGTTTCACTACTTGCTGTAGATAGTTTATACTGTTGTTGAGGAAGGCCATGAACCCTTTCTCTCTTGCAAAATAGAGATGGATTATTACCAATATTGTCTAGTCTTTATTACTCTACACATAAACATATTTTAAATTATACCATAATTTTCACTATGTTAATCTTAAATATCAATGTGGAAAAATCTGTTCTATGAAAACTGCAGAGGAGTTTGATACAACATGTATTTAACAGCTAGACTGAATCAAAGTGTATAATAATCTCTTGGACTTGGAAAATTTTTAAAATCCTTTCACATGAGAAAATTTAATTCAATTCTAATAAATATTTTTGCAGAAGGTCAGATGTAACAAGACCTCGTTTATGTATTTTCAAGAATATAGGAATTAAATGTGCTAGGGTTTGTTTTCAGAAACTTTTGAGCATTGCTCAGAGATCACTCGAGTGTCACATTTGCCTTGGAAACACCTGACAAAACTCCACACTGGGTTACATCCCCATCTTTCTTGGCTTTTGGTCTGGTGAGAAGGCAGAGTTTATGACAGAAATTATAGATTATGTAGATCTTCCCTAGCTGAGCTCCTCTCAGGGCAGTGCATGTTGTCTTTACCATGCCCTTCCATCAGCCAGCTCTGCTTCCAGCTCTCTGCTGCTGCTCAGGGACGGCAGAGTTAACCCAGAATGTGTCTCCATCAGCAGTCACTGTTTCACAGTTTCTGAATGAAAAGACTAATTTTTAACCCATCAGAATTGAGAATGATAGAACTATTTTAGGTATTATTTTCAATTAGATAATGAAAAGCTACCCATGTCACCCTTACAAGTCAATTCTAAACTATGTTTTTAAACAAACTTTTTGTCATAAAATTTGCCATAAAAGATAGCTGCATTTGGATTAGTGCTACATGGAGTGGACACTTCTCAGCCATTTTAATGCTTTATCTTTTCAAAGCTTGTTTTAGCTGTGTTTTGAGATACAGCTAAAATAATAGCATAGTTGATTAATTACTGATGACTCTATACTGTAGACAATTAACTTTCAAACAGCTACATTTGAGAGCAGGTTACTCTAACTAATGAAACAGAGGAACAGATATGTAGTATAGAACATACATCTCAAATGTAGAGGTAGAATAAACTGATTTTAGGTCATCAAGGACAGGTAAATGAGTAGAAAGAGGAGACAAAATTATTGTCAGATATACATTTATATTTTAATCAGTATCTATGACATCTAGCCCCTGTCTTTTGAAGGAATTATCTCATCTAAATCTGATGTAAAGGCTAGATTACCTTTATATCTGTCATCCCTGAGAAATGTTTGTCTCACTGGTTCTTAAGGGTTTCCAAGGAGGCAGACTACTTAAACTTTTAATGCAATCTATTCCAGTCATTAAATATCCATTTCAGCAGGCAGTATTTCTTCTTGTCTAAATTTTAATTTGGTTTGCTGCAATTTAAGTACCAGCAATACTTCTTGCCTTCTGCAGTGAGGACGTAGAAAACAAATTGATTTTAACATTTTCCATTTCCATATTTGAACAGTATTATTGAAGAGAGGATTCAGCACATTTACATGGTGCCATCTACATGGGCATTCCCATGTGTGATGTTATGTCAGCTCTCATTAGAGTTAATTATAAAGTGTGATTCCTTAGACAATACAGAAAGCTCACGTGGGAATGCCAGGTATGACAGGTTCTACCATGCCCTCCTCAGCTGGAGGCAGGACAGGTCAAAGCTTTTAGAATAGTCCTGATTTCCCAGGCTTGGTTGATTGATTTAGGCCCTTAACCAATATGATTGCCAATACAGTAAAGGGAGAGCTGCATTGGTAAAGAGTAGTGTTAATTAAACCTGTAAATAAATAAGAAGTCCAGTATAATGTTCTCTTAACAATTTAAACCCATCTAAACAGCAGGTGTTGTGTCTGTGGATAGCACAGAGAACATTAGGCTGAGCAAACCAGGACAGTTAATTCTCTAAGCTTAGCAAAGAAATCTTGCTGAGTTGTGAGACAATCTTTCATTGCCTATCATCTCTGAGTAACTAAAATGAATTCCACATTGTGCCATTTACTAAACTAACAGTTAAACGTAACCTATGAACTTGAATCTCAACACTAAGATTGGGAAAACTAATCACATTAGTAATCTTAGCACTGTGCAATAGGAAGTGCTCTAATGTTGGCAATGTAGAACCCTGAATATTAAAAAAAAAAAATCAAAGAAATAAAAATAGCTTGAAACTTAAAAAATTCTGGAGATAAATGACTCTTCTATAATGAATTTTAGAATTAATTTAGGGAAAAAATTATGTTAGTTTGACTCAGTTTGAAGTGATATAAAACTTAGAGAAACTACAAAGGCTTCAAAATCATTGGTTCCATAAATTGTCTTATTTATTTGATAGTTTTGAAGATCTGTGTCAAAATTTGACATATACATAGCTTTAAAACATGATATTGTAATAAATTCACATTTAGTGCAAGTCCGCTATCTCTCTAAATTCTTAACAATATTTTTTATATGATATATTGGGTTTCAATAACACTATATTATTTTTGAGTTTCAGCAGTGTCACATTAACATAAAAAACCCACAACATAATTTATAATAGAGTAGAATAAAAGTTTGCATTTTTAGAATGTTATAGAAGAGAACATTTTAAATTCATGGAAATTACTTATGGCCTCCTTTTCAAAACTCTCCCTTTCCATGGATCTTTCCCATGAATGTCAAAAATCATATATGTTGATCTACATTGCTGTCATTGTGAATTTACTCTCTTTCTAAGAGTTTGTCTCCTTTCAAGGTTCCATTGTCTAATAAAAGCTGACTTGCTAGTTTAGCAGCATGTGCTCTCACTAAGGAGCCAATATCCAAGAACTGTGAGAACAGGCTGATTAAATTAAGCAGGAATCTGTTGTTACATAAGTAAAAAGAGCAAGATACCACTACTTTACACAGACTTTGTTAGACTCTTACAGGAGATTAACAACAAAGTGTGAAGAGCTCTTTTGAATAAACAACAAAGACAACTTCCCCAGATAATTTCTCCATCCAGCCTGTGCCCAGCATGCACAGCACAAGGTATTTATTTATCTGAAGCTGCTTCCCACAGAACATCACAGAGTTGTGTTTAGGTGCTAATTTTAAGCACTGGATTGTAAAGACAAGCTAACAAGAAGGATTTGGGTTGTGGCTGTTCAGCTGCCATGAATACAGAAGAGCACAGGTCACTGGTAACCAGCTGAACTCTGCTGCTGAAAGGACAGAATAAAATAAACAGTGCTGATGCTACTGACTTCCCTCATTGGAAATAATGGTGCAGTGGGTGTCAAGGCATTATTTTAAATATCAAGCAGACTGCAATCTCTGTGTGGCATAAAGGTCAGGAAATGCAGAAAATGTATTCCATGTTCTACCTATTTTAGCATAAGATTTTGTAAAAATAATTCTACAGAAAATCACCTTCAGCAGAATGAAAAGGGAAAGTAGATCTACATGGTGGCATCTTTTCCAAACATGAGCTACTTTTTTTTTTCTACTTTTAAGAAGATTATTTACAAAGAATATACTAATTTAGGAAACATTAACATTGCTGAAAATGTAAAATACATCAGTCTTAAATATTATAAACTTCCAAATAAAATGAAACACAAGTGTTTCCTTTTACCTCAGCTTTTAGTTAATTACATTAAAATGCTATGACTCAAAATCATGTATATCTGTAAGGATTTGATTTTGATGGGATAAGATTTCAAATTATGGGAATCAATAAACTTCTTCTGACTGTCACTGCACGTAAAGTGACAGATTTTTGGATAAGAAAGTCTGCCCCAGAAGACATGACTTTAGCTTTTCGTACAGGGAGTATGGAAAAATGGAGTTTGATTCTTTTTTTTTCACCTTCCAGACAAAGGAGGAAATGCAGGGACACTTTCACCTTTGAGATCATTATTTCAGCTTCTGGGTGTCCCTCTAACACTGGAGGCAATGTTTATTCAGAAATGAATGCTCATGTGGGAAAGATCACCACCTCTCAAGTTAACCCAGAGTAAATGCAAGAGTGTGAATTCGTTATTTTATGGTAGAAATTTCAGAATCACAGGGAAAATATTTAAAAATAATATTATTTCTGAGACAGACAATCCCTCAAAAGTCTATGCCCAATGAACATTTGACGATCATGATGTCAACATGCAAAAATAATCAAGCTTTTACAACAGCTTCAACTCCCTTGCAGCCCAAGGCAGCTAAAATGCACTCCTGAGGTAGACCCTTCATTACTGGATTGCAGACCCTTCATTACTGGATTGTAGACCCTTCATTACTGGATTGTAGACCCTTCATTACTGGATTTCAGACCCTTCATTACTGGATTGCAGACCCAAACTGGTTTTCTGCTTTTTACAGCATGATGGATCTTTCCCTCTTTTGTACCTAAGGGCCTGAAGGCAATCAGAGATGTCCAGGGACTGTCTCAGCCTGTTGCTGGGGAAACACACTTGAAGCCATGTAAACTGTCACAGAAAACAAATCTGAATTTCCCCCTCTTAATTGATTGAATTAAATTGCTGCAAATAGAGAGAATTCCACCAATTTCTCCATGGAAAGGCCACGCTGGTCTTAGCCTCTGGTCTGAATGTAGAAAGGATCTTTGAGCACAAAGAGGTGAAGGGAACTCCACGTTATCCTTCATGCAGAGACCTGCTAGGAGACCAAACCTGCCAATTTACCTCATGCTTCCTGCTCTAGGCAGATCATTTTTAATTTGGGTCACTCTTGGACTGGCAGATGAAAGGCCACATCTTCCTATACATTACAAAAAGAACCAAAACTTGGGCCTGCCTACTGCTCTGAATGTTCATCATCTAAATCAAAAATGCCATAACACAATACTTAACTTTTCTGACATTTAATGTTAAGTCAGAGAGAAAAACATATGGTGAGGGACTATTTTAAACTAATTCTTTTGTATATTATGTTTATTTTTCCACTTCTGTTAAATGAAAATCTTTCTTTCAGAGATATAATATTAGCAAGATAAAAACCAAACCAGTTAAATTTAAAATTAAGTGAATTTCTTTGTATTTAGCTTTCCATAAATACAGAGGATAACTTGCAGCTCACAGGATGCTAAAATAAAAAAAAAAAAATGTATGAGCTGGAATACAAGGAGGCATGTTTATTCCAAGTAAAGAATTTATTATATGAGACTGATGTCCAATTAAATAAAACACCCATAAAGTTTGAAATTGCTCTGCTTAATACTTACCACCCCCTGCACAGTGAATTGTTTAAATATGTCAGGACAGAATAAGCTATTAAATATTTATTAGTAAATTCAATCATGGCAAATTATTTCCCCCTCATTCAGGGTATAATAGTACAGCAATCAAGCTTCTTTTGTTTCACAGTAATCACTGCATCAACAATCTATAATCATATATAAAGCTTTGGAAAAATTAGAGGAGCACGGAAAGAGACATCTTTTTTGGTAACTAGTTCCCCTTCATTTCTTCTGAACAATTAAAATACCCATATACATTAAGAAGATGGAACACTCTGAGACACAGGTCTCTGGTAGCAAACATTGGAAACTGCATTACATTTGCTTGTTTTACTTTGTGGGTGGAAGTAAATTTATTATTTTTCTTTATGAATAAACTGCCAACACGCTAAGAGAGTTTTTAATGTTGTTTATTCTTCCTCAAAAGTGAGATTGACTACATGGTTTAGAAAGAACTTCAGGTTTCTTTACATTTTTTCTTCAATAGAATAAATCTTAGAAAAGATTTTGCTTAACTTCAGAAAGCCACAATTTTTTGGAAAAATAATTTGCCTAAAAGCAGCACAGAGTTTTAGGTCACAGAGAGCTGAATATGTGAAAGCCAGAGAAAGACAGAAGTTGGTATTTACTGTCCCATTACTGAGCTGAATTAACTTCTCATCTTGAGCCAGCAAAAAGCCAAGAATGCTTTCAACACCAGGTATTTCAGGTACTGCTTAGATGCCAACACATGGCCAAACATAAAGGGGGCTACAAAAGAGGTAATATTCATATTAATGCTAAGAATAACACTAATAACAACAATGGCATCAAAAATATAATTAGAGATCAACAAAAACCACCACCAACAATATGATTAGTACTCCCTGGACAAGTAGAATTTGTGAAGAAATTTTTATCATGAAAAGTATGTTATCCTTTCCTTAATAAACAGTTTGTGAAAAGAACTCCTTTGATATGGTTATGGTTAAGTAAGCTGTAAAATGTGACACATATCCCTTGTAAGGTGATTTATTTGCTTCTCTGATACTTGCTTTTCAGATTTCTCCTCGATTTGCTACTTTTTTTGTATCTGGTCAAAATCCATATTTTAAGTTTCTGAAGGCAAGGAGTGCCTTTTTAGCATCTATCACACTGGGGTCTGGACTGGTATTAGTAGGTGAAATAGTAATTCAAAGAAATAATCTTTTTTTTCAGGAGTTAATCTCTGGAGTTGCTCATCATAACTTTGTTCCATCATAGAAGCTGAAGCACAGAGGATGGGAATTTTCCCATTTTCCTGTGTAAAAGTCAGTATTCAGGACAAGACTGTGAAACATTTAAGATATCTCCATTGGTGTGGACTTACCCTGAAAGGTACCTGAAAAAGCAAAACCTTACAAGGTTGTTGTTCAGCAGTATAAGTAGAAAGAGATGTGTTAAACTAACCTAGTGTGAAAACTAACGAGGTTTTACAGTTCACCTTTCTTTGGCCATGTAATTTGTTCAGCTCACTTTTCATGGTACTATAACTTCATGCAAAGCAGATTTAAGAATTTAGATAGAGTAGCAATGAAACAACTAAACAAGGTCAAGATTACATTTTGTCACACTGTTTTTCAGAAAACTGAGTTTTATTCACATTCAATCTTTCTTCTAATTTTCTAGTCAACAGCCTGGTTTTACCACTTGAAATACTGGAGCACATCTTTTGCAAAATACCCCTGTCCATAAACCTTTATAATAAGAATGAATTATTTTAAATAAATACGTGAAAGAGTAAAGGAGAACTTACATTGGAACAAATTAAGCAAATGAACAGTAAGTCATTCCAGGCTCAGTTGGAATAGCAGGCTGGACATGGGCACTTCCATCTTACCTCAGTACCTGAGAATCATCCCAGCTGTGTTTCCACTCTCAGCATTCTGCTCCTGACACAGCTGCATTTCAGGTTACTTCTACTACTACAAATATTTTTAAATCTCTCCAGCTCAGCTCTCAACTACATGATGGAAGATGATACAAATACCCACTTCCACTCACATCTAAGTATTCCCATTCTAATTAAATGTCTTGGGCAACTTTGGCTTCAAACAAACATTTTTTTTCTTGTTTTCCCAGTTGATCAAAATATTCATAATGTATAAAATATCTGAAGAAAATCTTTGAGACTATTTGAATTCAAGCCATAAGATATCCCAGCCAGACTCATGCATATCCTGAATCTCTAAAAGGTCTCAAGGAGAACTCCAAAATTCCACCATAAATATAAGCAGTTATTGTTGTAAGTCTTGTTTATAACAATAAAGACTTTCGTTTCAAGCACTGTCCACTTCAGTCTCTTAAATAATTTTCCATCTTTTAAGATTAGCTAGAGGGTTTATGTTTTTTTGAATTATTTTTAAATATGGGTTTAGAACAAAAATAAAGAATAATAGCAAAATAGAATTTTATTGGGAACCAAAAAAGCCTCCCATGAGTAATGGAGTGCCTTTATTCAGTTCAAGGGTGAAGTAAAAGACATTAAAACTCTGGGAAATCAACACTGCAGTTTTGTTCACACAGACTCATTGAGCCTCAGGCTCACTGTTCTTATAGGCACTTCCAACCCTGCTCAGTTTGTGTTTTTTTTAGTTAATTTAACAGATGTGCATAGCTTGCAATCATGATTTTGTATCTATTGTACTTTTTAATAGTCTGGAAAGAAATTAAATGATGGTGGGTCACTCCATCCTTAGGCAAGTTAGAGACAATTTTGACTATCTGAAAAAATGGTATTTTTTCTACTAGCAAACCCAAAATTGCAAATGTTTCTTCTTGACATTCTTCTTCTGCCCCTTTCAAAACTATGCAATGTTCAGGAAAAGATTGACTTTTTTTCACCATATTTCAGATTTTAAACCATTCTCACATTTTTGCAAGAAAGGAAAATCAAAACTTATTTTTTTTACTGAGCAGTTCTCTACACAAGCAGGGGATGTTCAATCTTATTAGTGTTCAAATACTGTTAAAGCACAGAGAAGGGTTTCCTGCAGAAATGAAACACTACATGTTTTTCCTTCAGACAAGGCCAAGCCTTGTCAGTATTTGTTAGTTGTCCTCATTGGGATGCTGTGTATTTTTAGTTTTGCTCTAGTAAAAACCAGTATGTATCTCCAAGGCATATTTTTGTCAGGATATTCTGATTTTTGGAACTGGAGTATTCCAGTGGTCTTCTATCCTCTGGCTGCAAACTATCCAGCAGTCTCTTTTAAAACCAGCAGTACCACTACCCCATATCTTAAAACCTTTGACACTTGAAATATATTTGTGAAGCTTCAAAGCATCCAAGCAAATGCAAAGTGAATATAAAAAAGGCATCTCATAAAATTTCTTTTTTGACATATACCAGGGTCATCAACTATTCAAAAACCAAGAAAGCAAAATAAATCAACATCATGATTTAAAATGATGGCTTATGTCATTTAACAGAAACATAGGAGCAAAGCAGTATCTCTGTCCATGTAACCATCAGCGGGCATTAAAGGAATGTGCTTCCTTCGAAATGCATTTCTATTGATCTAAATGTCAGAGTGTGTGTCAATAACTCATTTCATCCTTAATTTTTTTCACTAAAACACGTGCTGTAAATTAGACATACAGGCATACCCAGGAGAGCCTCTTTACTAAATCACTGACTGCTAACTAATGACTTTAGCAAATTAAAATTGTGTAAAAGAGGAAAAAAACCCCAAATTGCACAGCAGTTCCATAGTTTGTCATTCTTTCCTGATCTAGCCTTTAAACATTTGTTTAACTGGTGAGGCATTTGAGGCAGGAGGAGAGCTGATATCGAGGCCAGTCTGGCTGGACATGGCAGCGCCCATCCATCCTGGCAGAAAGCTGCAGGGCTCTGACCACATCCTGCTTCCAGCAGCTCTGCCTCCCTGTGCCTCCTCTGACTCTGCTCCGTGCCCACCATTTTCCATCTTCTCACGAGTTCCCATTTCCAGCCTATCAATTTATAAATTCTTACTCTGTCTAAGGTCTCTCCTCCTCCCTCTTTCATGCCGTTTTTAAGGCTTAGAGAAAAGTCATTTGATGGCCAATATAAAGCTACTGAAAAGAGGGGCACAGGGAGATAAAGCTTCTCCTGGCCTTCCTAGGGGACACAGCCAGCTCTGTTATGGTGCAACCTCCAGTGAGACTTTAAGGAAACAAGAAGAGGAGGAAGGGCTGTGAGTAACCTTGTCTGAGGTCCTCTAATCTTGGTTGCATTTGAGTATCATTTGAAGAGAGACACACTGGCTTTGTCACTGAACCACAGATGACTGCAGATGGATGAAGTTCTCATGGTGATAAACAGGAAAGAGTGTTATGTGAATGGCAGTTCCTTCTACAGCTTTTGTGATTTCACCAAAAACAATTGGGAACTATTTGTCATCAGCATTGCAAATAGAGGATATATGTTGAGAGATTATCTGATTTAACCTTCCCTGTTACAGCAGGTTCACATGTTCTCAGACTATTGCTGGCAGATTATCTAACTTCTTTTTAGAAATCTGCTATTGATGTTCCATGACATTCCTCAATAATCTGTTCCACTTCTTTAGTCTTTTTATAACTAGAATTAATATTTGACAGAATTTTACCTAAAAATGTCTTACGTGCACACTATGTTCAATAATTCTAGCTTTATTGTGACACAGGAGATACATTGCACATCAGTACCCTCTGTAAAGAGCTTTTTGTGTACTGAAACTACACCAAAATCATCCCTACTTTTTGTTAAAAGACTTCAAAAATTCCTTTAAACTTTTTCACAAAATGTGTTTAACAACCTCAGCATTGTCGCTCATATTTTGCGAGCTACTGCTGATTTGGCTTCAATCTTCTTAAAAAAACGTTTATAAAACCAGACAAAATGCCCAACATGAAGCCTAAGAAGTTCCAGATAGAATGGAACCATTAGTTAATTTTTCTACATCTACCTTTTTCTTTTTTTTGCAAACAGAATAGCCCAGAAGAGAACTTGACTTCCTTTCTTAAAAAGAACAGATAATTATATAATAAGCCAAAACCTTGCCCTTGGTGGATGGGGTGGCCTTTTTTTTTTAAGGTCCCAAGTTTCAAAAGCTAACTTTCAGATTCTTTGCAAGTTCTTTTCTGTTCTCATCCTCTCTGAATTTTAAATTATTTTCTTAATGATTATGGATAGTTCTGCCAATTTTTCCATGTTTTCTTCCAAGCTTTCCATGTTTTCTTTCAATTTTCAACAATAAATTTGATGTAATAGTGGAATTAAAGAATAATTTATGTTGGAAAATACTTCTGCTCTCATCTTTTTCTCCAGAAAGAGCATTTTTAAAGTTATATGGGGTTTATCAGGGTCAAGTCGTGAATAAATCCAAGGATGGAGATTCCAGAACCTTGCTGAACAACCTGTTCATTTTTTGTCCATGTTTATCGTGAAAAAAAAAAACCAAAAAAAAAACAAAAAACCAAACTTATATTAAAAAGGAATTTTTTTTTTCAGCCTGAGTCCTTGTCGTTTTTTAAGCACGTTCAGCAGCCAAGGACCAAGGCAGCCTCTCACTCACTCAGCAGCAGTATTGTGGAAAGTTTCAGAAGGGTAAAAGTGAGAAAACTCATGTGTTGAGATAAACACAGATTAAAAGGGAAAGCAAAATCTGCCTGTGCAACCAAAGCCAGACCAGGAATTCAGTCAGTGCTGCCCAGGGCAGGCAGGTGTTCAGCATCTCCAGGAGAGCAGGGCCCCATCACACATAACAGTGACTTGGGAAGGCAAATCCCATCACCCCAAACCCCCCATTTCTCCTTCTTCCCCCCACTTTATGCACTGAGCATGATGCCACATGGTCTGGGAGGTCCCTTTGGTCACTTGGGGTCACCTGTGCCAGCCCTGCCTCCTCCCACCCTGCCAGGCACCTGCAGCCTCCTGGCCAGCAGGGCCCTGTGAAAGGCAGCAAAGGCCTTGGCCCTGGGGGAGCCCTGCTCAGCAATAACAAAAACATCTCTGTATTATCAACCCTGTGTTCAGCACAAATCCAAAACATATCCCTGTACCAGCTGCTGTGAAGAAAATTGACTCTATACCAGCCAAAATTAGCACAGTCCTTTAATTGTCCATCTCTTGGAACAATCTGACTGTAACTAGATACAAACTTATTCTATTAGCTAATTCATTAACAAAAACAATCAATAGAACATTGGTTAATCCCAGATCCATCTGACATCCCTTGAAATATTCTAGTTGCTAATAAACATTTGGTTAGGCTTTTTAATCAGTTGCACATGAATGTAATATATTTGTATTTTGGTCTTAAGGAAACAATGTAGGACAGTATCAAAGAATTTGCTCACCTGAGATACACCTCATCTGCTTTTTCACTTAACCAGGAAATCAGTTTAAGTTTGACTGTAGCTAAGCTTAAAAACCCATGTTGTTCTGGTATTCTTGGAAGTTTAAAAAGGTACATTGGTTTGTCATATGCTAGAAAGTTCTGAAACCCCAAGCCCTCTTTTATTTCTCATTCTGAAGGCCACATGGACATCCCTCATTCTTTATGTGTTCTCAAGGAAATAGCTCAGTTATTGTTGAAAATTTAGGTTTTTTGAGGACTTCTGTGACTGGCAGTGAATAAAATCAAACTAAACTAAACAGTTCCTGTTTTTCATATTTTTTTCTTAGGAATATGATAAGTTTCAGGCTCTAACTTCATTTATTTGCTGGTTTATAAAAATTAAAAGGTAGAAAGCTATCATTATTGCTGCCTTATCTGTGAAATGCCAAATTTGTTTTCCATCCCAGTCACATCAGGGAACTCTCATTTCTCTTTTTATATTTTTACGGAAACTTTCATTTTGGCTGCTTCTATTTTTCTTATCTATAACCAATTTTTCATATTCATTTTCATATTGTTCATTTTTATATTGTTCATTTTCATTTACCTGATGGGTTTTGTTTGGGGTTTTTTTGGTTTCTTTGTTTTCCTTTTATTTGTTTTGACTATGAATCTTTTGCTCTAGTTTTTGCCAAATATCTTCTTTCATATACTTAAAAAGTTTGGTAAAATTATTAGCTTTCCTTTTTCTTTTATGTCTCAGAATGACTTAGAAGATATAGATTGGGTTTCTGCCTTTAGTAGCACATATTAAAGAAACAAATTCACCTTTTGTTCCTCAGACCATCTTCCCAAAAATCCTTTCTACTAATCCCTGTATATACTGAATTCTGTTCTTTCCTTTTTCTGCTTTTATTCTTTCCTATTAGTAGAGTCACAAATGCTGTAACTCCATCGTAACTTTCTTATTCTTAGACATTCTCTGAGGTTTTTGTAGTAATTACATTTAGTGTTGAGAGATTAACCTGTTACAAGCAGATAGAGGAATGTCATCAGTTTGAGAGCGTGCCCGTGTAAATTTGGTGGAGCATGAGTTTCCAAGGATGGATCAGTTACAATATCCCAGCAGCACTGCTAGAAATGTAACTCTTCTCATCCAGCTGACAAATGAATTGCCAAATTTGTTACAAAACTGTCAGTGATGCTTCTTTTACCAGATTTTGCATTGTATAATCCAAGGAATTGAAGCTGACATTCTGCATGGGACTTTCACACAGAAAATTACACAGTTAGCAGAATATCTCTAAATAGTTCAGAGAGAAGGAAAGACATGTTGGGAAGAACAGAAAAATGCTTCCCCCTCCAAATTCAGCTTCTGAATTTTCTGACTGGAGAAGTGCTTCAGTGGAAGATCTGACATTAACCAAGCTAGTGTACCTATCTGTGGCTTGCTTATGTAATCACTGCCATGCTATATTGCATCAGCTGCTTAAAAGGATGAACCAGATGCAAATGCACAAAATATATGCACATTCATTTGTCTTTCTTAAAGCATGCACTTGGGCAAGATCTAGTGAGGTGCTCAACAATCCTTGCTGACATCGGGTGCAAATCTAAATAATGATTTAAGTTGTATGAGCCTAATAATCTATTACTTTTGAGCTTATAATTGATAGTAATCATTTAAGGGACAATTAGTCATCACAAGTTGAAGTAGTGGGTACTTCTCTCTGAGTTAAATTCTCCTGAGTGTGAATGAATTTTTGGCAGTGCAGGATCAGTTGCACAGTGAGTGTATTCCATGGGCATTCCTTAGATTTCCCAGTTCATGGTTTCATGACTAAGCAGAGTGTGAAAAATAAAAATCACTTTGGACAGCTCTGCAAAACTAGGCATTGCAAATGGTACATTCCACCTAGACTTTGCCCTGATGCCAGGCCCTTGAAAATTCTAAATTCTTACTGGTTATTTTGTATTTCTGACCCAAAGGAAGAGAACTCAAGACTTTTCTCCTGTTAAGCAGGTCTTTGAAAGTGGACCTCAATAAGTCCGAAGTTAGTGCTCTTATTAAGGCTAATTCTTTAATGAATAATAAAAAACCCCCATGTTTCTGAGACCTATAATAGGTCCTAATAATAATTTCTTCTTTAGATGTATCACATTCTCTCTTACATCAGAGACAAAATCCAAGTAACTGTAGCTGTACTCTAAAATCAAGAGTACAGTTGAAGTCTCTATTTTCACAGCAAGCAGCTTCTCACCTTTGAAAACTACAGACACCTTCATAAAGCTGCACTTCCATACTTTTATCTATGCAAATCTGTGTGAGGTTTAAGCCTTAAAACAAAGATAATCCATCCTCCCTAATTATCAGGTTACAACACACCAAATGCAGAGGTCATATGCCCCACCCAAGCCAGATTTTGTGATTTGAAACAACTGGTAGAAATTTAGCTGGTGACTGATAATATATTTTCAAGATAACAATTCATCAAAGCTTGACAGCAGCTGTGAAATCTCAGAGTTCCCCCTTCTCCTCTATGACACCTTGAGAAGGCAATTACAGCATAATTACCTTAACAAGTGGTATTACAGGAAATTATTGTCATTCTCCTGTTAAAATAACACATAATCATAGCAAGTGTATTCTAGCATCCCCAATCAGCATCTGATTAGCTGAAGCTAACTCAGAAAAGAGTGTAATAGGTGGGCAATAATTGACAAGTTACAAAAAAGGGTAAAATATACCTGTGTGTATCTCTCTCTCTGTTTATATGTATGTAGGTATATACATATTCACACATGTGTCTATATATATTTAGACTTCATTGAGCATTTGAGGTAGCTGTTTATCTGATCACTTCCAAAACGGGCTTCAAAGTTTTTATTATTATTTTACATGTAGATAGAAAAGCCTGAACGAGACTATCTAGAAATAGTCAGGTATGCAGCCATCTTGATTTAGAAATGCATGCTTTATTTATATATAAATGGCCATACTTGTCAACCTGCTTAAATTTCTCTGTATTTCCTACACTTTTTTGTTTATTATGTCAATCCCTTCAAGGTTGATAGCACCTTGCAATTTATCATTATGGTCTAAGACACCACTTCCAGTTTCATGTTACCTTCATAAAACTGAATTATAGAACCTACTTTTTTTTCCCAATAGTTGTTTTCTTGGGTACAACTCTACTGGGCTGCACTTTAAAAGATCATTAAAAATTGGGGTTTTACCCATCAAGTCCTAAGCTCCACTTACAAAAGTGATGCAAAATAACATTAACCATTGCAATAGGTGTGTGTTCTAATGCTACTAATCATAAAATTCCATTACTCTTCAACGTGCAGAAAACATTTTCTTCTACATTATATGATTCCTTGTTTTAGTCAGAATACCTTCACCCAGACCCCAAAAAGCAAACCTCACACCATGGTGATCAATGCAATGTTATAAACACTTGTTCTCTAAAACCCAGCTAAAGGTCTCAGGCTCTGAACATGTGTAATCCAGAATTAATTTCCGTACCTTAGCTGTAATCAGAGCAAAATAGGAAGGGATAGCACATCCAACAGCAACACGTTTTTCTTTAAATTGATACATAATTCTTATGTTTCAGTGTGCATCTGTTATATGCACTCACACACGTGGTCAAATGAGGTAAAATCTGCCGTTGTAGGAACCCAAAGGCTTTTTTAAGAATCCTCTCAGTCCAAGACTGTACCTCACTGCTTGCTTTAGTGAGTTCATGACCTTGGAATGACTACACCTATGGTGGTCACTGCAAAATCAAGCCAGAAGGGCTGGAGTTTGCACAAAAGCTCTGCCAGAGGAAGAGAGAGTGTAATTTTTTCATTCACTGTAGTAGGGTAGAGCCTTCATTCAGTACAAAGTAATAGTAATCATGGCTAAAACACCAGACAGTGAGGCCAACAGAACAGAGCAGGGATTGTCTACCCATATTCAGCACTGCTGAGGGCCTCACTGCAAATCCTGGGTTCAGTTTGGGGTCCCCCATTACAAGGACATTGAGGTGCCAGAGCATGCCCAGAGAAGGGCAATGGAGCTGGGGAAGGGTCTGGAACATAAGGAGGGGTTAAGGGCACTGGGGTTGTTTGTTCTGGAGAACAGGAGGCTCAAGGGAGACCTTTTCACTCTCTACAACTACCTGAAAGGAGGTTGTAAGAGATGAGTGCCTCTACTCCCAGGCAACATGAATACGAATAGAACTGGAAATTATCTCAATTTTGGCCAAAAGAGGTTCAGGTTGGATATAAAGAAAATTCCTTCACTGGAAGAGTGTTTAAGCACTGGAACAGGCTTTGCAGGGAAGTGGTAGAGTCACCATCCCTGGAAGTGTTCAAAAACCAAGCAGATGGGGCACTTCATGATGTGGTTTATTCAGCATGGTGGTATTTGGTCAAAGTTTGGAGTTGGTGACCTTGGATATCTTTTCCAACTCTTATGATTCTATGACTCAAACTGTGAGCTTGAGACTTGTCCATTTTGACTCTAGGTATCTAAGTACTCAGTGGGTAAAACTGTGCAATTCTACCAGCATCTCTGGGGTGTCATTATGTGTTACAGGCTCTGCTTTGGCAAACTGAGGGTCCTCCTGTCTGATTGATTGATTTTCCTGTTACTGTGCTTGTATGTACAAATGTTTTTCTGCATCACTTACTGTTTTGCACAAGCCTAATTATTATGAGAGGGAACTGTATTTCACCATGAGGTCTCAACAAGGACAGTGTTTTAAGATTTAGAGGTTAGGATTTGTCCTGCATTTACCTATCTGTGAAGTGACATCTAATTCAAGTCACTCATTAAGATTTGATGAGAGGTCAGAGGAGGCAGATAGGCATCTCCCTGAGACATCTGCCTTGGGATGAGATGAGCTATTAAATGGCTAAACTTCATAAGGAGAGGTGCATTTTATCAAAAGTCACTTTTTTTTTTTTTCTCTATGATTGACTTAGACTATGGGGAAAACATTCCTTTCTGAAGACAGAAAGTGAAATCCAGGAGATGGTGGTTGTCTTACATCTTAGGAAATGAGAGGTTTATTCCTGGTACCACAGAGCTGAAAGAAGTGGATGTGAGAAATGACTTCTACTTCCCATGGTACTGCCTGCATATTTCTGTGAGCAGGGACCAAAGTGTCTGCAAATGCACCAAGAAAAGCTATACTTGAAGAAAAAAGGTGAACGTTGTTTCTTGGGGTTTTTTAGTGAATCTGAAATATGATTCACTGCCAAAAGTATTACTTGCTAAAAGAGATTCTAATTTTAAATTTGAAAATACATATTTAAAAACTCAATAGCAAGTAGAATTATTTTAAGTGCTCCTCAACAATAGAACTTAAAAATCATTTCCCTTACAGCAGTGTTTTAACTATCAGTTTGGGAAAGGAGAGAGCTCCCCAAACCAGTGAGTTGAGTTTTCTTGTAAATGTGAATTTAGGGGCTAGCAATGTTTCTGAATTTGCTCTTGTAGGATTTTTTTTTTATTTTTTTTAAGGGGGATTGCTTGTTACTTTGCTCTTGTCAAAATAAACATCAAAATTTTAAAGGACAAACTGTCCTGTTTAGAATAAAGAATGTAACTACCCATGCATATGTGGTAAACTCTGTGAACAAAAGTGCAGCTGGTGAGAGAAATGATGCAAAATTGATGGTGTCTTTGGAAGCTGCAAGTGAAAAATTTATTAAATATGATCCAAGGTCATAGCTTTCTATGTAGAAATAAAAAGAAACCAATACAGAAAAGAACTTTGTTTGCTGTAAAGCACCCTGTATTTAAAATGAATGCTCTTTCAAATAAAAGCTGTTACAACTAATTGCTAGTTAGAAGCCTGTCCTATCTCCATTTCAAGTAACTTCCTGTTATATTTCTTAGTGAAATTAAAAAAAATAATCTTCACAGAGAGCAAGTGTTTCAATTTCTTCCAAAATTGTCAACCCATCCCTTTTCTCCTAGAAAAAGCTGATTAAAGATTCCTAGACTGAAGGCTATAACTTCATCTATTCTATAAAATCCTCAGTTAATGAGAAATTTTACAAAAGCTAACTTCCTTTTGTGCCTACTTAGCAACCTTCCCCAACTTTGCAAAATTCCATCTCTGTAAGATCCTTCTGATTTGAAATATCTGGCTTAAATGAGGGTCAAAATTTTGTGTCCCTTGCTGGGAAACAGGATAATCTTTCTTTTTTTTTAATGTGCACAAGATTAGGAAATAAATTGCAGGGTAAATGTATAGAGGTAAGTGTGAGAAAGAAAAGTGAGGCTGTAGTAGAGGAGAATTATCTGTATATTTGTGGGAACAATCCCACACAGTTAAGTAGATCTGGAGGCTCATGCAAAAATAAAGTTTAGTGTTCACCCCTAGATCTTCATTCACTGAAGGATCAATCAAATGAAAAAAGTGAAAGCATGTTGGAAAAAAATATCTGTTAAACCTTATGTAAAAGAGATTTGAATATAAGGAAACTGCACCTTTTTCAAACTCATTGCTGACCCCTTTTAAAACCAAATTTGCTGTTAATGAGTCATGGACATTTGAGTCAATTAAATCTATTTGCTTTGATGAGCAATCCACCATTTACACCTACTGAAAAGCTATTTTCATTCATGGGCAGCATCAGCAATGTAATTATACTCCAGACACATATCTAGAATTTTTTACCCATGTGGTTCCATGATCTGTGTTTCAGAGATAAATAACTTTATTATTGTTAGTATTATTTTCAAATAATAAAATTAATAAAATGCACTTCAAAAAGAACAAGCAGAAATCCTGCAGAAGGAAGTTTGTAATATGAAAAAATCTTATTGGGATTGATAGGGCTGATGACAACTTTAATAGGATTAATTAAATTTTAAAGAACTTTGGCAATCAGAAACTTCAAGCTGCTTTGTATTACAAATTTATTACAATATAAGTTTATTTTACTTTAAGTATTTAGGAACACTTTTTCTGAGGTGAAACTGTCCCATCCATGTTTTGAATAAAAGTTCTGCATTTGGATCAAGCCAATCAAAATAATGAGTGCCTATAAGGATCTGGTTGAAATCAGTATTAATATGAAGATGAGCTAGGTTTTGTTACACAGCTAAACTTTTACGTTGTAGAGTGTGACATAATGACACAAAATAAGGTAATTGGTAAAGACTACTTAAAGTTAATAAGTCTTTAACTAAGAATTAGTCTTTCTATAATAAATAAATGCCAATACTTAAAAATCCAGAAGCCTTTCTGCATAATAAACGTGGTTTAATGTCAAGGAGAATTGTCACTTAATGGAGCAATATCAGTTATAATTTATAATGGAGCATAGAAAATGCAATAATGCATACTCTAATTTAAAGAATGCTTTTAAAAGTCTATCTATAATATCTCCTATTTTTATTGTTGCCAATAAGATGAAAAACATTGATTCCCCATGAAATGTTTAATGAGTAGCAAAATTTTTTAATGTGTAGTTTAAGAGCTTTGGATATATATATATATATATATTAACTGCCATGTTAAAAATTATTAAATTAGTCATAATTTGGTATTAGCAACTATGCCATTTCTACAACTCGTAATTCATAAGGCTGTTCCAAAATGTGTGCAAGTCTGCATACTTTGTCATGTTCTGTTTCAAATATCATATTTTACAGTCTATGATGTTTTTTCTCAGCTTTTTATGTCCTTCTTCAAATAATACATTCAGTCCAAACATTCAGCAAATGCCAGACTTGCCTATTTTTTTTTGCACAGCAAAGAAAGATGAAATATCCTAAGTTTTTATTCAGCATAATGTTTATTTCCACCAACACAAAGGGGTTTTTACATTCCTTTCTCTGACACTTTTAAAGAAAACATTACAGCCTGCATTAGTGACATAATACTGTATGCAATTTCAAAAGAACACATAAAAGGGCCTTTGTGAAAGGGTCTTGTTATTCTGTAATGGTAGAACAAAAATACTTTGTGTGCTCCAACACAATGCTACAGACTCCCAAACATGCTCTTTCAAATAAAGGCAAAAATACCTGCTGCAGGAGGAGGTTAAATCACTCTGTGAGCCTCAAATGCTTCAAAATATCTTAATCTCTAAAAAATTAATTGGCTAAATAAGGAAACAATTAAAAATGGAAGTCTCCCTCCTGTTCTCCTTTCCCATCTCCTTCTTCCCAAAACAAATGGAAAAATTAACTAAGGAAAAATTTTAGCTGAAAATTATCAGGATATTTTATACTGTTAATTGATGTTTATGGTAAACTGAAAAGACAGGATAATGAAAGAAGGTGTCTGCTGAAACAAAATCTAACAAACAAGATAAAGGTAAGCTCACTACTCAAGTTGCTGAATTCTTCATCAGTATATCTTATTAACTTCCATTTGATCTCTGGATATATTATCCACACCTTCAGTAACACAAGTAGTATCTTCCTCACAAGTTGTTCAAAAGCTTCAAACACTTTAAACACGGCATCAAGGTGAATTATAGAGCAGGTGAATTGCTCCCATCTAGTCAGTTCTTTCTTGGCATTTTAACTTATCTTTTACATTTTCAAAATACAGACATATCCAGCCATGGGTTCCTCCTACCAGTGGTTTCCATCCACCACCCAGTTAATGTGAATATGCATGCCAACATTTTGGTGCACAGTTCTGTTTGCAACAGACTTCACAAAACTACTCATATATTAAAAAAAAGAATCCATAGTGAAGGAAATTCAGTGATTAAAATACCTCCACCACACTGACAGACTGTATTTACATTATCCCTACATGGGTGGCCTTATTTTGAGGACTCTGTTTTTTACCATAACTCTGGCTGAGCAAAGCTATTGATTTCAAAAACTTTCTGTGCAAATAACAGCAGAAGTCTGCAGTTCCTTGGGTCTTTCATTCAACCTGCATTGCAACTCTCTTCTTTAATGCATTTCACTTTCAGCTTAATATGAACATTTACTGAATGCCCCCTTTCAGGCCTTTGCAGCATTAGGTGAATCTGAGGATAGCCTAAAGCCTTTCCTTAGATTTATGCTGAATCTCTAGGAGTATTGTATTTAAAAATAGTCACATTAATTTTTTTTTTCATTTTATTCTACATCAATGCATCTCTTAAAGAAAATCACACTTGTGCTTAAATATATAAAGAAAAAGACACTCCTCCTGTTGAACATCTTATCCATAAATATCCTTTTAAACTAATGGCAGTCTGGTCTCTGAATGAAGGCTCATAACTCTTCTTTTTCACTCATGACCATGTTGCCTTTTATGTGCTTTATCCAGTGCTATTACATGGCAATGGATAAAGCTGTTTAATATTATTGTTGCAAGATCAGAGCTCAGACCTCTAGAATAAATTTTCTTCTTATATATGGAGGGAAGGAAAGAGGAAAAGAATAGGCAGTTTCAAAGACCAAATTACATTTCAGCAAGCTTTTATTTCAAACCAAACCAACAAATTAAATTTCATGTCTCAGTTCACCAGTGTTTAAAATGGTTTGCTAATATGGATTCCCACCTTTATAGGAAGATTTTCTAAAGCTAGATTTTGACCTTCAAAACCAACTTAACTATATATATATATGCTTTACAAAATACTGAAATCTTATATGGAAGAGATTCTGGTCAGTAAAAAATCTGGCACAGCCATACAGTGAAGACCCTAAGTGGGTAACATTTATTCAAGCAGGACCCAAGAGCTTCAACTAGAAATGGGATACATATCACCTCTCCCTGGGAGGTAGTAAAATAATTCAGATTTCTATTATTTTGGGATATGTTGATTTTTCCCCATACATGGAAACCTAGAGAAACCAGTTTCACTGCCTGTTTTCAAGAAAAGAGAGTCTTGCCCTAATATCAGAGTTTATGCTATTTATGTTTTACTTCAGAAGGAAGTATGAACACTCTAAAAAGCAACACCTTTAGTCAGAGCACACTGTTAACTGAAATTATAAACAGGTGATAATTAACAATTATCTTCGGTAGAGCATTGTCTGGGGTATTCATATTACAGATCCCAATTCCCCTTGATTGCAAGGTGCTAGGAAATTACATGGACTTTTTTCATTCTTTTAGCAACACAATTTTATCTTTGATGGGATAGTGAAGGGTGCTCAAATCTTAAGTAAGAAAGAACAGATTTTTACAAGTACCATGAAAGGAAGACTTTGATGAATGCTTAAGTATATTATTACTTGCAACCCCTTTCCCTTTTTAATTGAATGTGAATTCTTCTGAAAAACTGGCTATTTTGTTGTAAAAATTCAATACTTATTAGTTTAGAAAATAGAAGTTGCTGCTTTGTTTTTGGGGCGGGTTTGTTGAGTTTGATCTGAGTTTATAAACAGTTTCTGTTGATAATTTCACTCAGTATAACTTCACTTTATATACCTTTGTATTTGGCATTTTCTGAAAGCATGCAAATTGAAGAAGGAATTTCTATTTGTAAAAGAATAAATGCTTCTAAATCTGTCAAGCATAGAAGAATAATTGACTTCTAGTTAAAACCAGATAAATGTAGAAAATAATTACATTTTATATGGAAAAAATGCTGAAGAACTAATCAATGTAAATGTAACTGATGTTACCAAGATAGTGATAGAGAAGAAGAACAGAAGAAAATAAATTGATAACCTGAAAAACTTGTTACCATCTTGTTCTCTTAGACCTGCAGGCAAAATTAGTGGCATGAGCTGCCATGGTAACATTGCCATCCTTGACCCAGTGGAATATGTGTAGAGATCATTATCTTCATCTGTTCAGACTCACTAAGGAGCTCTGATGGCCCAATTAAGATCTTGATCACTCTTTCAGGAGAGTGGAATTTAATACACAGACTTAGTTCTATGATCTTGAAGAAACACCCAAGTTGGAAACCCTTAAAAATCAATTTAAGAAGGGCCAATTTCCATTTTTCTGTCTATTAAATAAATATACTTGTTTATTGGTTTATAAATTCCTTGGAGAATTTATCCTTTACTGTATGACTACAAAGCACTTGGTATAATGAATTTACACTATGAGTCAGGGTATCAAATATTATAACTGAGCACACTCTTTTGCAAACTATAAAACATACAGGAAATTACCCTTTTAAGCCATCTTAACAGCCATAAATTTTGTTCAGCTCAAATTGACCACATGCAACATATGCAAACTGGTGAAATTGCATCCATATGCAAAATGAAATCCTGCTGAATAGTTTGGAAATGGTTTAAAAGACAACCTTAAAAAATGGCTACTATTGTTATCATAGTTAAGACAGCTTTTATTCCTGAGCATGAAGCTGTGTCACAGGGGTCATTCCTTTGGTCAGCTGGGCTGAGCTGTCCTGGCTGTACCCCTGCCCAATTTCTGGGCAGCACAAACAGCAGGATAGAGCTTGAGGCTGTTTAAGCTCAGCAATAACTAAAAATCTGTGAGTTATCAACACAGTTTTGGTCACAAGTCCAAAGCATAGAACCATAGAGCTGCTATGAGGAGAAATTAACTCTCAGACAGCTCCAATACAGGTATTTAACCTTATTCACAGCCCAACAACATTAGTTCCTTTATTGAAGGCCACTATGCAGCTGTGGTTACATAAAAAATAATTTATGCCTAATTTAATGTATTTTTTCAAGTTTCCATTTATACTTTTTCCTTGAAATGACCTGAGAATGACAATGGGATGATTCTACCTTAGTTTGACACTTATTTGCCCAGTGACTTATTTTGGCAACAAAATAGACCCTTTGACTATTTGTAGACAATTTGTACATAAGCTATCTGAAAACCTGAACAACTTTGCTTACATAAAGATTTTATTTCCAAGCCTTCTTACAGCATCCTCAGCTTCCATTAAGATATACTGTAAAAAAATGAGATACTGAAGGAATTGCATGAAAAGTCAATGGCCTGTACACAAAGCATAACCTATTAATTCACAATTCAGGGAGAAGAAAAATCTTGGCATTGCAGGAACTGAAGAGCTTTGTATGCTTGCATCTTTTCCTCAAAATTACATGAAGTTCTATCTTAAGGTAATATTTATTTACTGGTTCATTTTGAACAGACACCACAGAAGGACAGATATTGTTTAGAATGCAGAGAGTTATCATCCAAACCCACAGAGAGCATATGAAGGTGAGATGGTACTAGACATATATCCAGCATGGGAATGTTGATTTTATTGGCAAACCATACTGTAGAGAGTTGCATAAAATTTGTTTGCTCACCAGTGATGCAACATGTTTGATTCAGTATCTGCAGTGCAGCTTGTACCAATGAACTGCTTCCAGTGGATTCCTTTCATAATTACTGCTGTTAATTTAGTGACACAACATACCAAGGAGCACTTCCTTTAGGTGCTGGCATGCAGGTGTCTGCTGGTATTAAATTCAGTAAATTCAGAGTGCTGGGCAGTAGACCAGGTATAATTAATTATCTGCCTCAGTCAGAAAGGCTCATTAGACCCCACAGCTGCCACTGATTGAATTGACTGGGTGGCCACTGGTGGTAAGGAGAGCTTGGACCTTTTGCTCACTTATAGAGAGACCTAAATTCTTGTGTATTAAATGCCAAGAGTCCAACATGTGAAATATAGGACAAAACTCATCCTGAAGAAAACATCAAAACAGGTCTAGAAAAATAGTGCTCTGAAGGATAGATTTTCTGTTTGATCCTTAAAGTCTAGGTGATGGTTAGCTTAGACAGCCATAGCTAGAAGACAAATTCTTCCCTGGCTGATTAGCCTGGACTTTGAATTGAGATTTTTAATCCAATTCTTGTTTTTTCAACTTTTTGTACCCATCTTACTAGATTTTTGCATAGAGGATGCTCAAAACTTCTGATTCATAAAATGCTGTGGTTGAAATTGTCCAGATAAATTCTACTTTTGGTCTCCAGGGTAACAGCAGTTTCCCAAAATGGCTATGTGACATTCTTAACAAGTATATCAAACCACTGGTCATGTTTCATATTATGTATAATATGCCTCTAAGCAGAACACACAAGAAAAGCAATCTGAACTAATTTTAGCCTCCTGTGAGGCAATTTGTAGTTTTAGAATAAAAAATTTTCTTCTTCACTTTGTACTCTGTTATATTTAGCATGAAGTATCTAGTTAGAAGAAGATACACGATAAATTAAATTTTAATAATTGAGAAAATTTTCACTATATATTAAATTGCAAAAAAACACTTCCCTCATAATTATATCCTGTATTATTTTTTCAGTACTCCTAATGGTTTCCGTAATTTTTTGACTAATATACTTTGATTTTCACTCTTCTCTGCTGAATATTCTAGGTATCTGTAAGATGCTTCTAAAATGTATTTATATTTTTATGTTCTGCAAAGGATTATTTCTTCTGCAGTAATCCTCTGATGAGATCCTTAGATTGGGTTAGGAGAAAAAAACAAAGTATTCCTGATATTGAGCCCCTTAAGATTCAAACTAAACTTTGACTAACTAGTTGTTAGTCAGTGTAATGACACTGGAATGATTAAGCAGAGGCATTGGGAACATTGTATGCTCAGCTAATCTTTTATTTTATGGAAAAGAGAAGACAATCCCAAATTAAATGGGCTGTTTGGACAATAGCCACCAGGAGTGATACCAGCAGAACTGAGCAGTAACTGGGGAGATGATTCCAGCAGTGGGACATCATAACCACCAACTCATTGACAGCCTACTGAAAATGGGCCCCAGACTCAAAGGGAAGGAAGAACTGTTCATGTGGACTAATCAGCACAAGACTTGAGAGACATAACTAATAAATATGGTATTAATCAATTAAAAAAAAATACATAATTTGTAACCAGTGAATGCCTTTGTTTTTTAATAGTGTAAAAATTTGATAATTAGGGAGACAGCCTTTCATGAGTTATCTCTCATCTCCCTACTTTGCACAAACTAGAAGTCAAAATAATTCACCTCAGTGTGAGTTGGTCACAAGGTCCCACAGGGTCACAAGCCCACGTTTGGTGGTCACTACAGCAGGGTACTGCCCCTAAAGCAAACACAAGCTTGATCTTTGCAGGTCACAGTGGTGGAAATCACAGTAAATACAGTCTACATGGTACACAGTCTAGTGGGAAGTGAAGCTGTCCAGCCATAGCTCTACATGAAACTGGTGGCTTTAGAAAGCAGCATTTCTGTTTCAGGTGGTCACCTTTCAGTTCAATCTATTCTGGAAGGAAATATATTTGCATTATTGAGTGAACCTGTGCAATGGGAGGCGTGGGTGGATACACACACACACTCACACCCATGGACACACTGACCACAGCCCACAAGGGAAGAGCAGACCAGCCTTCATACAGCCCTGATGAGGTGGATACACACACACACACCCATGGACACACTGACCACAGCCAACAAGGGAAGTGCAGACCAGCCTCCACAAGCCCTGATGAGCAATGATGTAGCACAAAGAAGTCATAGATCAGCTGTATTTTAACTCCAACATCATTAAGGCTATTGTGTTTTCAATTGTTTATGCTTTCTAAAACATGAATTTAACAACCTTATTCACTTTTCTACTGCTGAGAGCTGTTACAATTGGTCTTTTAGTCTGAATATACTCTCAGGACATTTATAATAAGTTGTTTCGATCTTTTTTTTCACTCCTTAATTGTACTGTAGGGGAATTTCAAGGTTAATATGGAAAATAAAATGTGAATACATCTCTAAAGTATGTAAAACTTATCCAGTCATAGCTAGAGAAAGACACTCACTCCCTTCAGCTTCTTGTTGATCTCAAAGTTGCTTATGGTAGTTGCCCTTCTATACCTGAGGTTATACAGGCAAAAAAACCCCTTTCCAGACTGGGATGTCAAATTCACTGCTCACAGAAGGACAGGTAAGAGATCCCTACTGAGGATTAGGACTCACATCAGGTGGATGTTCCATTGCCCCAGCTTGTGGATGGCCCATGGTCATGATGGATGGATAAGAATGGAAATAAGATCCATAAATAGAGAATAGGTTTGGCATCACATTTCTAGTCAAGCAAGCTAAACAAGCAAGGCACAGGAAAGGATATTCTGATCCTTTAACAAAACTACTTAAAAACTTTAAGCCAACAGACCTATTTTTTAGGAAAAAGATTTATATGTTTTCCCAAAAAACTTTTTGCAGAAAAAAATGATAGTTAAATTCATGGATTCCATTCTTCCCAGGTTCAAATCTGCTGCCAGCAGTGGAATTATGCTACCTTTAACTCTTTAAATCAATATAACCTAAATAGAAAACTACAATTTTTACTAAGATATGCTGCAATAAAAAAAGAAATAAAATCCTGCACAAAATTACATTAATGCTCCTTTACATGTAGGGAATGCATCATGTTTATTTACTCTGAGAAAGAAAAAGTTTGCTTGAGAAAGTAAATTCTTATTGTACTATCATATTATTTTAATTTATTGAAATGCTGCCACATATTTTTAATACAGATCATTAATTTTCAAAGTCTGCAGGTTAGAGGGAGCAAATTTCTATAATCATGCATGTAACATTATTAGAATTTTTTACTTTTGCTGATTTCAGCATGCTTAAAACCATACAACACAGCCCTAAGCAAAATATGAATGATCTAGCAGAAAAAGGACAAATAATTATTATTTTTTTCAACTATGACCTTTCTGTTTCTGTAGCTGGAGCTCAGATGATTAATGGTAACACATTTTTTTTGTCTTGTAGCTTTAATATAAAGTCAGAGGCAAAAATATATGTGTGACATGGGACTGTTCTAAGGAATTTCGCAGATTTAAATATGAAGCTATTAATGCACACAACACTGAAGTTACTTTTTCTCAGGTAAAGATCCAATACTTATGAGGATTTTCTTTTAAATAAAATATAAACACCACAGCTCAAAGCACATTCCATCTCAATCTCTTTAAACACATCTATCACTTCTATAACTGCTCTAATGAGCTCGGAGAGCCTGGCACACACTCCTGATTTGATGTGGTTTTTAAGTATGATACTGTGGATTGTGGGGAAAAAAAAAATAAAAAGAAACTCTAAAACTAAATTTCCCAAGCTGACTGTGTTGTTCTCAGTATGACTCTGGTGAGGGATCAGGGCTGAGACACAGAAATGGATTTTTCTGCCTTTGTATGGACAGAAAGGCCCAGGGATTGAGTGGAGATCTCCCTGTGAGGGACAGGAGCTGGCTGCCATGCAGAGAGAGATCCTCAGGGAACCTGACAGGGCTCCTCAGGCTCCTCCTGGCAGTTGCTGCTGATAGAAAACCTCCACTGATAAAACCTTGCACTGGCCATGGGGGCCAAAAGAGCAAGGGAAGGTTGACCATAAGAACCAGGAAAAGGACAGAATATAAAAAGTGTATGTTTTAAAATGTTAACTTCATCATTATTACTTTATTTTCTGTTACAATTACATTGAGATACTCTTAAGATACAAGTTATAATAAAACTATTACTTACTCTTAGGTTGTAAGTTATAATAAATAAAGTCTGTAATTTAGATATGTGTGCTTTCACTTTGACCATAAATAAAATTTTGAGCCTAACACATTCATGTAAAAATCCTTCTTTAATTTAACCACACATTGAAAACTTCTAAGTCATTAACATAGTCCCCAGAATGCAGTACCCATTGACTATTTTTTCACCACTTACCTTGGTTTCTATATCATATCATAAAAATAAGTCTTTCTTGTAGGGTGCTTTGACTGCATTCACCATGGAAACACTTTCAGAGGTAACATTGCTGCAGGAATGCTGATGGTCATTTTAAAAATAAATTATATAAATACACAAAAATAACTATAAGTATGCAATTCCACTTCAAGTTGTTGCACTGTTGGTTAATTTTATCAGAATTCATATTTCTGCCCTTTAACATAGCAAATAAGACAAAAAAAAGGCAAAATAGTTATCATTTGTTCATTAATAACACTTAGAGACCAAATCAGAAATTCCACAGATGCTGATATTCCACTGGATACTACAATGCCAAATGGAAAAGAAATACCATTGTGCACTGGATTTGAGACATTGAACTCTCAGCAGGATTAGGGGAATGACACCACATCCTCATTAATGGGTTGCAATTGCAATAGGCTCCTGGTAACTGAAATTCCTTTAGTTACTTGTCAGTGTGCCCAGCTTAAAGGGAGAAGCTCAGATTTGAGTCTGCAGAGAAAAATCTTTTGCTGCTTGAACATGGATCTTTGTAGGAAGCTCTTAGCATTTACCCTTTTTATACAGGCTTGTTTTGTTTTGCTTTGCTTGCAGCTAAAAGTGGTGCTCAGTAGGGATTATTTCTTATTCAGCCTGTTAAAAAATACAGGGAACATTCAGGAAGGGTATACAAATTCTCAGTTTAGAGAAAAATTTCCCCAGGCTGTTTTTATTTTTTCTCAGTCTCACATAACAGATCCATAGTCTACTTCAATGTAAGATAGAGGAAATATAATTTACATTTGTATTATTGGTTTTTTGTGGATGACTTTTCTATATATTCTGCAGTTTCTATCAGTCATGTTCATTTCTCTAATGAGTATGTAAAGCATGTGGGATTTGAGTCTTAGAAATGGTTTAATTTTTCTTTTAGTTATACCTTTTCAATAAAACCAGAAATGAACCTTGTTGATGAAGGGATCTTTTAGGCACAATTCATGAGAGAGCACCAAGCTTTGCATTGTCACCATGAAAACATATTTATTAGCTGTTTTCCAGTGCCCATGACAAGAACTAGTGTATTTTAAAAGGTTGTATCCCTTTTTTGAGGGAATTATGATTTTGATATGCAACCTATGGCTAGCAATATACAGCCTCAGACTTTTGTGTCCGTAGAAAGTAGAGCTCATCTTGTCACACTGATTTTTTCATGCAGAATCAATTATCTGTAAAGGGCAAAAAGAAGGAAAGGCATTGGATACTGACCATGTGTAAGTTTATGAGGTTATTTGACCACTTAGTTAAGGCTGGTAAGGCTACCATACCTTTAGATAAAATCCAAATTTTGTTGCCTGTTACAATTTTCCAGCTGAGAGGCACCAGTTCCTAGAGGCACACAGTAGTTCAAGATATAGGAGATAGTTTCACTTTTAATTTATACCAAAGAGTTCTAGTATAACACAAAAGGAACAAGGTAAATTAGACATGGTGGAGATACATAATAGTTCTCCAGTGGTAACCTTCGTATCATTTATATTATGAATCAAAATGAAATTTCTTCTGGGCCAGCATCTAGAAATCAGCAAATGCTCATTGGTCCTTGTCACATCCTCAGAAACCACCTCCAGGAACAAGGAGCAGTCTGGGAGCAGAGAGCAGATGCAATTTTGTCAGGAAGACATCTTGAAGAAGTCAGAACTTTTTACCAGAGGTCTGATGTCAAAAGGTGCTGCCATGAGAAAAGTTCTGCCTTAAATACAAAGTGAATCAAATATATTTTGCAGCATTGGTAGTGCATTTAATTTACAGCTGTCCAGTTATGTTTACAATATGATTTAAATTTAATGTCAGTAATCCATTTTTAGAATGATATAACAAAGCACAAAATACAGCTACACAGTAGAAAGCCAATAAAGTCTGGTTCCTGATTCCAAATCAGTTTTCATTTTGCTAAATAATGAAAGACATCAGCATCTTGTAACCATTCAAGCATCTATAGCTCCAGGTATAGCCATTTTGAAAAGACATCACATTTTTCCTATTCTTCATTACTTTTCTCTTAACTGGCAAAACTATAGTAACAACACTGTATTACAATTATGCTTGACTCATGTTAAACCTGTGCAACAGAAGTGACTTTTAGAGACCTATTTCTGAATTACTGCAATCTGATTGAGGCTCTTTTCCCTAATTTCCTAATTATTTCCCTAAAATCACTGCTCCATTTTTTTTTTCAGAGTTGGTTCTTTATTAATCTTAAAAGGCAATGGGGGGGAAAAAAGAAAACCAAAAACCTAATGAAAAACCCAACCAAAACCCATGCCCACACAGATGAGAAACTATCTCCCAAAACATTTTTATTAGAACATATAATTTTCCTAACTCAGAAACACTCTGTGAGAATATCAGAGAGTTTGTCCTCTAAACAGTTGTGCTTGCTCTAATCTTCCCAGAGTAGTGAAGTAAAGAAATCTGCTGAAGCACATGTTTCTTTAGGAGAAAATTTGCTAAATAATACCAGATGGTTTTCTCTGACTCAGTAGATCAGTCTTTGGGTGCAGGGAACAGGAACATGCTAGAGCATTACAGTCCTGTTTCCTCCGGGGTTGTGCCATGTGTGGTCAGAACTACAGGTTATCCCAGTATGTGCTTCATCAATTAAGCATGAAGAGAGTAATGAAAGTGCTTTGATCTCTGCAGCAGCTTCTCTAAAGTCCCTTGGGATCTCCTGAGGGCCCCTGCTTGCTTTCCCACTCAGAGAATTACCTTTAAACCAACTGCTCAATCACCACTGTCTTAAACAGCCATTTAAGAGCTGGCTTTTAACGCAAGGCATGAAAAGGAAATTTTTTTCCAAGTCTAACACACAATTTAGGATCTAGTTCTAGTGTGATAGAAGCAAGAAGAGGTAATTGTAGCTGCAGTAGCTTATAGCATAGCTCAGTTTTGCTTTTCAAACACATTTTCATTTACATGTGACATAACTGATCTGTTTCTTGTGTCCAGGACAGTTGGCACTGTCATCATCTTTGGAGCAGAGTGCAAGAAACTCAGAGACATATGAATAGTTCATATCAGGGTGGGAGAAAAAATATGGGAGGAAAACTGCTCTTAGGGGTTGTCTACAAGGTTTCTCATCAGCAAGTGTTTTCCAAAAGGCCAGGCTGGAAGTGAAGGAATATCAGGCTCCCACCATGCCACTGGTTCTGCAGCAGTTCCATGAGAACTGCTGAAGGCATTCAACATCAGCGTGGGAGAGCCACAAATCTCAAGGTCAGGCAATGAAACCAAATGAATATTTGCCTACATCTTGGTTTTAAACCCCATCACAGTGTAGAAGGCAAAATTTTATCAGAAAAAAAAAATCTAGGCCTGAGAGTTTGGACAAAATGAGGACTCTACAGGAGTGGCTGAGAGGGATAAAGGTCTGTTAAGCTGTTTTACAATCCTACAGGTTTTAGTAGTAGAGCTGGAAAGTTGAGCAGGCAAGATGATCTTTGTAGTGCCTAAAAACTTACTTTTCAGGAAATTGTCCAGCCAAAAAGCCAAAGAGCACACTGGATGAAATCACCAGCTGCTGTATTTTAGAATAGAATAGAAATAATAATTACTATAAAATAATAATAACTTTGATGGATGGTCTCCATCCACTCAAAATGCATCTACTTGGCCACTACTGAAGGACTTTACTCAGGGAAATTAAGGTTAGAAGCAATTTGAGGTTGACTGGGGAAGTAACATTATGTTTGGGAACCAGTAAAGATCAGATTAAAGGAGCACCAGTAGGTTTGGATGAGCAGTTTATCCAACATTTTTTCTTACCAGTTGTAAAAGTACTCAACATAACTAAAGTACAAATAGCAAACTTAAGACAAAGACAGGAACTGTTTTTTCATGGTAGGTGTTTTCATTGTGATATTTGAGTTTGGAGCTACAGTTTTCATGTATTCCTTACTGCATAATAGAATAAAATAACTTATTTTTTTTTCTTAATTGCAGAATCAGTGAACATGCAACAAGCAATTCACTGGGTGAAGCTAGACATTTCATCTCATAGTTAAACCTTTTGACATGTGAAAGGGAAAACTTTGTGCTGCTTGATTTGTTTTCAATCTGTCAGGGAAATCATGGTGTATTGTCCTTTCAGGGCAGCTGCCAGGAAGTCCTAGAACTGTTACTAAGGATGTTGTAAATGTGACCAGCACACCACCATGAGAGTTTCCTTATAGTTATTATTGGGAACTCTAAAGCACAGGGATGGCAGTGAAAGATTGGCATTCACATTATGTTTGTGATACACATTTCTGGAGCAAGCCCCTTAATTCTCAGCAGGTGAGTATAACCCCATTCTGTGCCCTCCTTAGCCAATGTCTGATGGATTAAAGGGGGGTATTTGCTAATTATCTTATCAGAGCAACAGGGGAAGAGGAGGTGTTGGGTAGGAGGAGTAAGACACCAGGAGGTGAGAGGGGACAGGCAGCCGTGCACTGCTGCTGGATAGGAGACACAATCATTTCCTCCTGGGAAATGGACAAGCATTAAATGTCAATGTGCAAGCTTTACAAATGGCTGGCTCAACTTCTTCACACAGCCCAGCTTTTTGGTTTTTCTGCACATGTGCTTTCATTGACCCTTCACACATGTCCAGAGAAATTTATTAATGATACTTTGGGAAGCTTCAAATATGGTGTTATGATCAGGTTGTCTGGACAGATCACACAAAGTCTTCTCCCCACGCAAGACATACAGAAAATATATTTTAATTTAGATGTTGTAAGCATCTATGTCTCCCATGGGTCTTAACCAGAGGTCAAGACATGAAGTGGGATTGCCAGAGATCTTTATAGTTTAGTGGATAACTGAGGAAAGTAGAATGTCTGAGTCAAGTCAGGGCTACAACTGTGTTATGAGTGGATGATGTAGGTTTAAATCAGCTCCTGCCTTTTGCCCAGGCCTCTGGCAGCAGGCAGTAGCTGTACTGAGGTGATCAGCACCCCAAGACCCACTCTTACTCACAAGCTCTTTAATAATGGCTGATTTGGTCTACTATAAAATTGATTATTTATAGACACAAAACTAACAGACATAAGACTTCAAACAGGTTATTACTACACAGTGATAAGACAAAAAGGTATACTGGTATTATACACGTGGAGTTAAAGGTACCACTAAATTTACAGCTAGCTATGAAATAGCTTAACTTGGATTCCATGTTTCTTACCATCCAATTCTTGATGGGGTACGCATCCAAAAGTCCTCTCTCTCAATTCCCAGAGAAAGGGACCTATAGTTGGTCCAAGGCTCCAGGGAGAAACCTTCTCACACCTT
This sequence comes from Lanius ludovicianus, assembly GCA_013397235.1. Lineage (NCBI taxonomy): Eukaryota > Metazoa > Chordata > Aves > Passeriformes > Laniidae > Lanius > Lanius ludovicianus. The sequence goes on from VYXG01006146.1 coordinate 2,402,381, forward strand.
TCCAAGGAGTGTGTAAGAGAATTCTGCTTCTGTGATAATTGTGTGGGCTTTTAGAGACATAAGAACTACGTCTTTTGGTCAAGAATATTTCTTTCATGTCTTCCCACATTTGATTTCCAGACTGAGATGCTGATTCTTAGCTGGGGGCCTGAGCCCTTTTGGTGCCAGAGATAGCCCATGCTGGGCCTGTGACCCACCCGAGTTCTCTCTTGCACATGCACCAACCATCTGTGGTAGAGAGGGGGTAGACATGGCCTGGCACAAACACCAACAAGAGAAACAGAAAACTATCAGTGTTGGACAAAGAGACAGGGAGGTTTAGGGAAAAATTTTGTTTCCCCGTTTCTTTCTGACACAGAAAGGAAATTTTGTTGTAATATAACAGCTAATTCTACCAGTACCCTACTTGCTTCTCTTGTCTAAAAAGTTAACTCAGATTTTTCTTTATCGCCTCCACTCTCAATATTTCTCTCAAAGTTGGTGAAATTTTGGATTATGCATAGTTTGCAATTAAAACTCTCTTATAAGAAGGTGTATAATTTATCTATCATATACTTATTACATACAAAATATGGAGGATATATTCAGTGGTGTACAGTTGGTGTATAGAACTCGACTGGGGTTTGAGAAGAACTTTTCTAGCCAAATCATGATGAGATCTAGGATGAAGCAGCTCTTCCATAAAGTCCTGAGAGCTGCCTGTGTCAGTGAGTGTCATGTCCCATGAGAAGAGTTTTAAATTCCTGTAATTCACAAAAAAAAAAGAAAGAGTTTCTCCACAGGATAGGAAGTAGAAACTGGAAGACTGTAGAATATAATTATTATTTTTTTCTACTGATAATGGGGCACAGAGCACAAAGGAGTCTCTACTTGTCTTTGGCAAGTGCTCAGCTCAGTTTTTACACTTCTGGAAGCACAGCAAATAGATTGGACTTCAGGCAAATCCCTGAGGTGTTAGCATTGGTCACCTTACCTAGAGACTCTATTGGTGACAAATTCCTTGGAGGTCAAAAAAAAGAAGAAAGATTGTAACAAAATGAAGCCCTAGAAATTGTTTTTCCTCTGCCTTCTCCCCCTCTTTCCCTATCTCCACATCTGTACATTTGTGAGAAAACTGTGATAAATTATTTGCAAAAAGAAACAAGAAGAAAATTGTCTTGAAATGTGTAGCAAGGTTTGAAGCCATTCATATAGTAAATCCATGGTTTATTAAACAAATAAAAGTAATAAAATACAATAAACAAGTTCCCAATCCTGGAAATACTTATGCAGCCATTGAACTCCAAAGGACTGATTACTCATGAGTTTAAAGTTAAGCATATAATTAAATATTTCCAGTCTTGAACTTTGAGTCATTCTGCTCACAGCTATTTCAAATAGCTCCCTATATTTGGCATTGACATGAAGTGGTGTGAACTTTTTTAAAAAGCTGAAAATAATTTGAATAAATGAATTAATATTTCCTTAGAAAAATAAACAAGCATTTGATATGTATGAAGAGCTTAAATGGCATTTTGCTGATTTTATAGGAAATTATGACAATTAAAATGCAATTTGCCTTTTTTATCAAATTTTAAGGCATTTAATACCTACATATTAAATCTCTTTGCTAATGACTTATCAGTTTTAAATACTTTGCAGTAATGACTTATATAATTTCAAGTGGTTATTTTCCATACTTCATTACTTTCCCCCAAATGATCATTGATTTGATAATTAGTTGATATTTTAAAGGCTAAAGACGTGATGTCCTTGAAAATGTTTTAAGTGTCTTGTTCAGGGCAAAAATAAATTATCATCTTTGAAATGCCATTCAGCAGTAATTTTAGTGGGCTTTTTTTAGTCTATTACAGATTGAGAGAGTCTTTCATTTTATATTAATTAGTAGTTTGTGGCAAGATACTCAGAAATCAACATATTGCACCAAAATTTCATGCAGAAAGATACCTCCCTGTTCTCAGCGGGTGGCTGTAATGTATCTTTGAACAAAGCCCACATTTCACTTGATGTAAAAAGACTTCCAATTTTCACTGTGTCATTTCTCTTCTACATAACAAATTAACACGCTGCATAACTTTTATCCTCTTCCCAGCAGGCAGGATACATTAGTACAAGATTTCTCAACCTCTTAGTGAGTTTCTAAAAGTTGTTTCATAAATGTGTTCACCAGACTGTAGGAATTCATCTGACCTCTTAGCAGCAGAACTCCTTGGAGGAGTTCTATCCACCATAGCACAGGAGTTGGAGCACACGTCCTTTGAAATAACCCTTCTGTCTTCAATGGAGTTAAAGAACACCTTTAACTAACATTTTAACTTGTGCATGTAAACCTAGAGACTTGAGGACTAAACTGGGATAGAGATCTTGTTCAGAATAAAAGCAGCAAAAGGTTAATATTTTTAACAAAAGACTAGAAAAGCAAAGCAAACTAGTAATGAATGAGTATTTTTTATTAAATGAGTGACTGTAGATTCTGATTGTGGCTGAAAGGTATTGATTAAACTACAGTGTTAAACAGCTAAACTGATTAGCAATCAACTCACAGGGGCAGGTCATGCAGGTTGTCTGTGTCACCAAAGAGTAGATGGTGCCCTCCATAGCACAGGGAGGTGACACTGTTGCTGTGTCACCCAGACTGGAATGTTCTCCAGAGCCAGTTATAAGAAGAGGATAAATTATTGCTGCATCATTAAACCACAGAATGCTTTGGGTCAGGAGACACCTTAAACATCACCAGTTCCAGCCCTCCTGCCATAGCCAAGAACACCTTTCACCAGACCAGGTTGTTCAGAGCCCCATCCAACCTGGCCTGGAACACTTTCTGGGATGGGGCAGCCACAGCATCTCTGGGAAACCTGGGCCAGTGTCTCACCACCCTCTCAGTAAAGAATTTCTTTCTAAGTTCTATTCTAAACCTATCTGCTTTCAATTTAAGGCCATTCCTCCTTGTCCCTTTAGAAAGTCCCTCTTCATCATTCCTGCAGTCCCCTGTTAGAGTGCAAGCCTCTCTGGACTCAGGCCCAGAGAGAAACCAAGGCACAGGAGTTGAATTAAAACCTTTGGACAAGCTGAGATATGTGAAGTCACACCAAAGTGAAGAAGAAATATAGATTTTTTAAATTTTAGAAGAGATAAATGCTAAGTGCCTTAAAAAGTGCCTTAAATATTGAAGAGCTGCAGCAGAAACCTTAGACACAGATTGTACTGCAGCAGTGTCACCCTTTCACAGAATTTTTTACTCTGGACAAAACATAGATGGAATTACACTGTTCACGTTTTTTAGATAGAGTGTTCACATAAACGATAAGAGCTGATAGAAACTGTACATGTAAATTTGTGTAATAGCTGTGTAATTCGTGTGTAAGAACTACCACTGTGAGAATTAGACCAGGATAGGTTAAGGAAAACTAGAGCAGTGTATTAATCTGATTGGTTAATTAACAAATATAATTTATACTTCTGTAAGAAATAATAATAATAGAGCATATAGAAGAAGAAGCTGTGCTATGCCTGCTGTTTGCCTGCTGCTGCTGCTGCTGCTTCTGCTTGGCTTTACCCTTTGAACTCTGCCTTCAGAAAACTGTGAGGGTATGAAATAAAGAATTTAGCAGCACAGCAGCCTCCTCTGCTCCTTTGCCCAGGGCCAAGAAGGAAAGGTTCCCTGTCAAAAGCTCAGCAGTCCCCTTTAAGCACCAGAAAGCCACTCTGGAGTCTTCCCTCCTCCAGATTGAAACACCTCAATTTTCTGAGCCTGTCGTCATAGGAGAGGTGCTCCAGCCCTGTGATCATCATCAAGTTGATGGAATTCTTTGCCACAGAAAGCTCGTGTGAGAAAATTCTGTCATCATCCAATTTCCAGCTCTTAATGATGACAAGTTTTCCATTTCTTTGTAATATGTAAATTTGTATTTGTCTATTTTGAAAAGTAAATCAAGCTTGTGAATATCTCTAGCAATATCTTTGGCAAAACAAATAACTTTTGAGCAAAACTGTTTTTTTGGGTTTTTTTTATTATTTCTACAATCTCTTTTAAATTAAAAAAAAATTCTAGAAATTTCGTATTTTCAAACAATTTAAAATAAAATAAGGATCCTAAGACTTTAAGGTTTTCATGTACCATGATGTTTTGCTAGACTAGAAACATTTATTAATATTTAAAATTAAAATAAGCATACAAAATTAGAGGTACTTGTTGACTTCAGCAAAGAAAAGGATAAAAAGTTACAAACATTCACAAGTTAATTAATCACATTTTAAATAAAATTTATATTCTAAAGTCCCAACAGAATCAATAAGAGCTATAGCCATGCTCAAAATGAAGTGTTTGCTTAAGGAATTTGTTGATTGGGTTAATAGAAGGTACTTAAGCACATTTTCTGTCACTGTGGATTGACACTGATGTACTCAAACTCACTAATCTGGAGCCTACGTTCTCAGAGACCCATCAGTTAAAGAAAACTGACTTTTAATGGGGGTCTGGCAGGCTTGATTCAATGTTTTTTACTTACAATATGGGTAGACTTAACTTTTAAGATGTCAATATCTTAATTTTAGTTTTATATGTTTGAGAGTTTTTCCTCAAATTATATACACTTTTTTTTTAATTGCCTCAAAAAGGGCTAAGAACTAACTTCTTTGCCTTATTTTAAGGTCAGGAAAAATTGGATCAGTTAGTGCAGATCTCACTCTCTGTTACTCAAAGGTAAAGTCCTTTTCCCCATTCCAGCATTCCAAAACTATTTTGTAACTGGTATAGAAAAACGTGGCTTCTGTTGCTTTGATTGTAGATGAATATTTTTTTTAAACTTCATATTTAATGTTTTAATTGTTATAACAGAGGGCTTTGATATTTCTGTTGCAAGTCACTGAGCATGACATGAAAGGGGAATTTGAGTATAGTCACTTGGTTATTAAAGGACATTCCATCATATTATAAAGTCTCCTTACAAAATGCCTCTGACAGAGTTTGCCTCTCACTATTTCATCTTTGAGTGATCACCAGTGTAAGAGAAATCTAACTGATATCAAGTTGATGTATTAGCAAAGATTACAAAAAGTGAGTTTCCTGAGCAGCTAAATACCCTCACCTCTGAAATGGATCCTCTGGCTCCACATTTCTATTTCCATCTGTGGAACCTCTGCTATAAAAAGAATCATTTACACCTGAAGATAAATTCTCTCTATGATAGGGTAGGGATAGAGAACCTTCAAATGGTTTGGTTTTCCCTCTTCTCATTTCTATCTTTTCCATGTGTACATAAGAACTAGATACAGCCTTCTGATACTGAGCTCAGTGTTATCCAGACAATTGTGATAATTACCCTTAGGTTTTCCCTCTTCTCAGTCCTATCTTTTCCATGTGTACATAAGAACTAGATACAGCCTTCTGATACTGAGCTCAGTGTTCTACAGACAATTGTGATAATTACCCTCACTTCTCCTCATTTATGTCCTATGTTAAAAAGACAAGTTAAAAAGCTAGAAAGTTTGAAGACTAGGACTGAAGAGAAGGAAGAATGAAGATTAAGGAATGTAGGAAATATATGTGAGGGAGAGGAAGAATCAGGAAAGGACTGTGCTGGGCAGAATGACCTGTACAGGGAAACACTGGGTTAGAGTGGGCAAGAGGTGAGGGCACAGAGCAATGTGTGAAGAGAAGGAGAAAGGAAAGGAAACAAGGATAAAAAAGGAATGTTCACAAGAGAGAGGCCATTTGCTTGCAGATGTTTGTATGATATTTATATACCATTGCAGTAGAGTATGGAACACCAGTGATAACACCCCTGATCAACAACAAGGGCCTATCATAGCTCCTTATGATGTTTGTTACAGACAAATTGCACCAGATATAGTGAATCTGTGCCACTGACAGGTAGAGAAGGTTTTTTCCATCATTAATTCACTATAGAAAACCAACACTGATGCAGAACCTAAGATGAACTGGGAATTTTAAACTTCACATCACTGTTAAGAAAAAAAACCCAACCTATTATGGATCTTTGATACACAGGGATCTGTGATTGTGAATTCACTGAGATGTTTATGGCCTTTGTTGTTTTTTAGAGGTTGATGTCCATGGCAATCAAAGTGCAAGTTATTTTTTTTACAGAAATTTGAAAAATCAAATTTTATTAGTTACTTGAATTGGATTATAAATCAATGTTGTAATTTTTTTTAAGTTCTCTGAATTTTAGAATGGTTTTGCCCCCTTTAACAAATTGGTATTTAAACATTGCTTTCTTAGTGACTTCTTATGAAAGAATTATGCTTATCTAGTCTGTAAATGTCATTTTATGGATGTTGTTATCCTAGTGAACCTTGAAAGCCTCAGATCTCCAACAATCTTAGCTCATCTCTTAAAAGTACAGGGTCAGCTATTTGGGTTAAAGCAAATGCAGTTGTTTAGGTACTAAACCAAATATATCACAGTCAAATGTTGAATGTTGATGTTTGAATGAAAAATCTCTCTGCTAAATAAATAAAACTATTACATTGGCTTTAACAGGAAAGTAAAAATTATTTTCTGTTTAATTAGGCTTATGTGCATAACTGAAACAGTTTTTGGCACTCCTGTTCTGCCTCCCACAGCTGATGGGAGACAACCACCTACTGCAGGGTAAGAGGCAGCCTGTGTCATGGAGATGAAGGATGCAGAAACTGCTTTATGGGATAGGCTGACGTTAGGAAAAGGTTTAAAATCAGCTGTGATGCCTGGATAGACCTGCAGTTTCATTTCCCTAATCCACCCCAAGGAGGTGGACATGGGAGCATGACAGACACCTTTAAATCTTCCCACCTGTAAATTGCCACATTATGGAGAGGCAGTCCAGAGTGGAGCACAGCCCTCAAACAGAGAAGAGCTGTTGCAAACTCACACCCTCAGTTACAACATCCAGGAATTTGGGGAATTAGTCTGTAAGGGAAGCCACAGAGAAACTGTCAGGTGTACATATAAATCACAACCCTTGTATGTTTGAAGCTCTTAATTTCTCCTGTTTCAGTTCAAAGCCTGGCCTTAAGGCTCCCTTAATAAAACATTTTAAATTTTTATCATTAAGTTTTAATCAGGGTTAAATTGGGAAGTTAAAGATGTTCTATTTTTACATATATAGAAACTCCAAGGAAAGCAGTGAGTGGGCTGGTCCTGCCCTGCCTTGCTGTGGGGCACCTGGAGGGACTCAGTGCTTGACAAGCTGCCATGGACATGGTGAGCAGTGCAGAGGAGACTTGGGGGGCACATGAACTGTGACATTCCAAGTAGGCCATGGACAGACAAAGGCAGAAAAAGGGCTTTCTCCAGTTCTGGTACCCTGAAGGGGAAAAAATATGGCTCAGAGCATTTCTTGGAGATGCAACTGGGTCATCCTTGTGTGTGTTTGAGAAAAAGGCAGCGTGACAGCTTTGAAATTAGGTCCCCCTATGTATGTGTGTGTGTACTTTCAGTGTAATGGCCAGGATTGGGACTTTTACTGCTTTACAGTTTTGTCTATTTTTTTTTTTGTCTATTTGCTTTACAGTTCTGGCACCATCCTTTCTCATCTTCTTCTTCCTGTGTCCCCAAAATTCTGCCAGAGCCCTATGCAGCCATAAGCCGTGGCTGAATGTTCCTCTAAGCTGAAGTTCCTTAAGGTCTTACTAGATTGTCTTCAGTCCCAGAAAAATGGGTTCTGGGGCCTTACACAGTTATTAATAATGTTTTCCTTTTATAAGAGTAACATTATCACATTACCAAGGAGTCTTTAAAGAGAAGAGAAATCAGTATGTGGTTAAATTCTAAATTGATAATTGTGCACTGGTACAAGTACTGTCAGACAGGTAATCAGAAGTGGGAGCCAAAGAGTTCTGTCTGTGAGATCCAGGCCTAATTTATTGAAGAATCCTGTTTTTCATTAAAGCAAAAATCCCTGTGATATTTAAACAAATAAACAAATAAAGAATTCTGTATGTTTGCCTCAGGACAGTGTGGTGACCTTTTCCTTCCCAGTAATAATTTGTTCTTTACAATGGTGCATCCACTGATCAATAATTTCTCCTTCTGCTCTAACTGTACTTGGAAGTACACGATACTACACAGTGTACCCTCCCCCACCCCAAGCTGTGGTACAATAATTAGGTATACTTCTGTATCTGATCCAATAACCAAGCTAGACTGTGGGAATTAGTGGGAAGAGAAAATGAGTGCAAAATTAATTTGTTCTCATCAAGGATAAGGATAAAGACTGTCAATGTTACTCAGAAATTCCGATTTCTGAAGGGTCTCTCACTTTTATACCACCAAGCAAGCTGTGAGACTTTAATTTACAGTGTGCAAGAGACAAAGAATAAAGGGCTGTTCTTAGAAGTGTATTGTATAGTTGATAAAAAACTCCATGCAGAATTAAGTCTCATGTCACCTTGTGTTTGAGATCATTACAGTGGATTGTTGGCAGCCACTTCCTCTGCCAGCATGGGGGAATTAAGAATGCAAGTAGATATTTACCCCATTTAAAAACTGGAGAAATCGAAGAACAGATAATTGTCAGGGTTTCTTTTTTAATAATTACATGAAATAATAACAAGGGAAGTGACAGAACTTAGAAATGAGAGTAGATTTTATCACTATATTTTTTATCCCTGCTTTCATTTCAGATCTTCCCCTACTTGAAAAACAACCCCACCACTGCCCTAAGCCTCTGCTTCACCTCACCCACAGCTCCTCTTCCCACCCTCCCCAGGCCCTGACCTTGCTCTGTTACACAGCTCCCCCACCTGCCATTTCACATTAACGTTTCAAACCACCTGCCCACATTTGTAGCTTTGAATCATCTTTCCACAGGTACAGAATGGAAGTCAATGAAGAGTGTGTGAACTCATTCATTTTTAGATTATTAGAAAGCCTTTATATTAATCTTTTCATCTTCTCCTCCCACATTCTCAAACTTATTCATCCTGGGGAGACAGAGTCCCAGAAAGAAGCTATAAATATTCCATTTACTTATGACACATGTTAAAATTAATTTCTGGAAACAATGAGAAAATAGGAAAATCAGATTATTTAAATTCATTTAGCATTGATAGGAAGACATTATCCATTAAAAGAAGCTATTCTATAGTGGGCATAAAAATCTGTAAAAAAATATTATTTTAATAGCATATTATTTAATGCCCAATTACAATAGGACTCTGATAGAATATGAACAATAGTAAATGAGCTCATTAGTTCTCAAAGTTTTTACACAAAGAATAACATATTATTTCAGAATGTTGGTAAAAATATATAGTTTTATCAGAAAATTAATCTTTATTCAATTTGTATGACTCTGCTTAAGTGATTGAAGCTTAAAAATCTGAGTGGAATAGAAAGAGGGAAACTCTCTTCATATTTATTAGAAATTCTGGTTTATGAACAATAGACAATTAAAGGATCACTTTTTCCAGAACAGACAAAGGATGAAAGAAACAGCACATTGTTTCATTCAAACTATTTCTTTCTTTCCTGATTTGGAGAAATCATGCTGTGGAAATGTGGTGGACTATGACAGTTTATGCTTTATCAGCTGAGTATGTCTGGCTTTATTTTATTATTATTTTATTATTTTGCCACAATTGCAGTACAAAATGTCATTGCTTTATTTGAAGCATTGAGCTGCAGTGATGTAGCAACAACTTATCAGGCCAAGTGAAGACATAAAAAAGCAGAAGGCTGTATATATACATCCTAAGCCCTCATTAAGACTTTTATTTATTAAAGATTGTGGTCTCTGTGTGTATGTGACTTTGAGGAACATTCAGCTAACATTTCTGACTCCTTATTACAGATCTCACCACTTCATAGGTTGGGGTCTCCCTTAAAGGGTGAGAGGAGGTATATGAAATCTCCTGCTCCCAGGAGACAGCTGAATGCTGGTTATGTCATAAATAAAAATGCAGATTATGAGCCTTATCATATTTTCCTAACACTGCAAGGCTAAAATGGTCCATCATTTTATGCCTAGTATTGGGCTAAATGCAAGGCAGAAAATTAATAAAAATGTTGACCTTCCTAAATTAATATTCCAGTTTCTGAGTTAAAGACAGCATAAGAAGAATGCAAAGATATTTCAGAATGGTCACCTTCCATTTCTTTCATCATTATGAATAAAAAGTTTGCATTTGAGGTGAAAATAGAAACTTCCAGAAATTTTCAACGATCAAATGGTTTTGACTAAAATATTAGTTGAGAGAGATGAAAACCTTTCTCATGAGCAGATCAGTTTTAACAGCTTTTAAATAACTAAATGGTAAACATATTTTTATGCCAACTTATTTCAAATGATGACTTGCTACTCTGAAATGACTATGCAGAGTCTTGTCCTTTAATGAGAACTTCCACCAGTTCTGAGTTAAGCATAGTGGGCCTCTGAAAGATGTTCATTTAAAAACAAAAGAAGATGTAATGAACTGTGGAAACACTCTTAGGAAGTAAAAATAATGTTCTAAAGCATTTAGTTAAGTTCTTTATTTGAATTAAATTTTCAAGTCTTTTGCTTTGTTATGAATTAAAGAAAAGCTGAATTTTCAGCATGCATCTATATTTGTCCCCATGCAGACATGAATTGTTGATAGCCATAACTGGTGCAATTCTCATGTTCCACTTGTTTTTAAGGAAGTATCAGTCTTTTAAAAAAGGATGTTAAAACTGAAAATCAATTTAGACATAAAAACCCCAAACACACCTCTCATCAGATTGATACCATTTTTAATCAGTGAAGAAAAGTTACACTAAGAAGAAAAAAGATGAAAGTGAAAATGTTCTTGAGCAGTTTGACCTTCTACACCTTACCACGTGTAAAGAATGAGACTCCTCTTACCATGTATGAAGAAGGACTCACTTTCATTAGCAGAGGCTCTTAGAGACGTCTGATCTGAAATCTGGCTTTGAGAAAAATACTTCTAGACTTCTCCAAACCATTCCCTAAACAGTGATGAAAACCTTCTGTCCTTCATTTTTCTGTGTCACAAAGAGTGTCACTGATATTTACAGGAGCTATAAGAAGTTGGAGAGTCCAGCCCTTAGTTTCACATTATCAATATAATATCAACAGTCAGATCTTTGAAAATATCATATAAAGACCATGAACATTGGGAACTGAAAATGTTCAGAACAGGTTTATGCAATTTAGGATCAAAAAAGCTTTCTGTTTCTAACTGGGTATGGGGAATTATAAGAGACAATTGGGTTGTGAGCTGTAAAAGCTGCCTGCAGAGGCACATGGCAGCACACAGGAGCACATGGCAGCACAAAGGAGCACATGGCAGCACACAGAGCACATGGCAGCACACAGAACACATGGCAGCACACAGGAGCACACAAGGAGCACATGGCAGCACACAGAGCACATGGCAGCACACAGGAGCACATGGCAGCACAAGGAGCCACATGGCAGCACACAGGGACACATGGCAGCACACAGGGAC
>VYXG01006146.1:2414487-2502960 GCA_013397235.1 Lanius ludovicianus
GAGCACATGGCAGCACAGAGGAGCACATGACAGCACACAGAGCACATGGCAGCACAGAGGGGCACATGGCAGCACACAGAGGGTTGTCTCCATGGTCCCTGGGGGGAGGAGGTGTCACACAGCAGACCCCTACGGAGAGGAGCCTGGGGGGAGCTGATGGACGGATGACCAGCGAGTGACCACCCCACAGAAGGACACCTGAAAAGTGTGTTGTGATGTGGCAACACGGGATAGGTCACACAGTGAGGATGACCATGTAAGGAAATGCTGTGCCTTGGAAAAGTGCATAAAACCAGCCCATTTCTTTGAATAAAAGATTCAGGTTCCCTGCCATCTGGGTCTGTGATTCAATTGCTGACACTGGGGCCTCTTCTGTTTGAGCACCGTTAAATTCTCCAAGAAGGAGGGTTGTAAATATTCCAGACCCCATATTCCTAGTGTGCATATTCTATACTGCTTTTCACCCACATTCATGGCTTGACTGCCTTCAGATAGAGCTTTACCAGGACCTCTTCAATCCCTGGAGCCATAAGGAAGGATCTGCTGCAGACAAGAGAGGACAGAGCTGAGCTCAAGCATGGACAGTTGACATCTGAAATGATGGCATGAGATGCAACTTTGAGAGCATTAGCAGGGGATGCATAGACACAAACAATGATTATAACACCAGCTAGAGTAAAGGGAACTTACAGGTTAAAAAGCTTAAAAGTCTATTTAACTAAAAAGGGGATTTTCTATTTTGCAGAGCATAAACTTACACATTAGAAAAATACAAACAAAAAGGAAATGAGCCAACTGTAAACATGATCACATTTTTCTGAAATATTCAAGATGCCAGTGCTTGTATAGCATGCTGTAATTAATCCTTTCAGGCTCCCCTGTCGTGGTTGTACAACATAACTATGGGTTGTCCATCACTTAATGACTTCTGCAGGTGAGAAATTATTAAAATAATTAATACCTGGAAAAATTACCAGGACAACCCTGTACTGTTACATATAAAGAAAACTTGCTAGTTATTGTGTGACTTCTGGATTGTCACTCAAACCCCATACTTGGTTCTTTTCCATATCAAAATTATCTGCATAGTATCACATCCTGCTAAAAAAGAGCCTCATTTATTCCAAGGTTCTTCAAATAAACAAATATTTCAGTGTAAATTATATCAGAAAGATCATTTGAGATGTGACAAAATAGAAAATGCAATACTTTACACAAAACTACAATAACCAGATTAGCTTGAAGCAACAACTGATGATGGGAGAATATAAATAAATTGTATATCTGAGATACAAGAGAAAAATATTTGCTGTTACATTTGTTTATAAATTTTGTATACAGCTGTAATATGTACAGAAGAGTAGATGAGTTTAGCCTCTATTTTGATTCCCACCAACTCACTCAATTGCACTTGGATTTTTTCAATCTTACCTTTGATCCTCTTACAGGTTTTGTATTTCATAATAAAGAGAAAGAAGAGACAACAGAAAACAAAATTACTATACTTGTCTAACATTAGAAGGCTACTGTTTTAATTGAAAATGAACTAATACTTTGAGGCACCCACTCTTTCTTCACCCTCCCAGACTGTGGCTAGTGTTGGGGTACCAGCTCCACCACAGATATTCACAATTCCCTGAGTAACTTAATTTTGCCTTCCCTGAAAGAAAGTCATGCTACTGACAAGGATGTAAGTCCCTAAAAACTTACAAACTCAGCCAGCATTTGATTTTCAACAATAAGATAGGAATCTAGGACCTAACTGGCTTTTCTTCCAACTCAAGGAGATTTCATTAAACAAAATACCTTTCTTACACCTAATTTCCTACTGTGCCCTTCCTCTCCCCTTTGCCATTTTAAGGTTAGCCCACACCTCTGAAGATGGAGTCTAAGGCAGCTGTTGTCTGACTTTTCCCTGACCACACAGTGATGACAGAAAGATTTGGGGGTAGCCATGAAGGGATGAGCATCTGAATATTTATGTATGCAGAAGGATGAGACCCCTGAATGTATCTTACCTTTGTGGGCAACACCTTAAGAATGGTAATGGAAACAGAAAAATTAGAAGTGCACTTTAGCTGGGACATCTACACATCAATGCAGTGGTGGGAAAATGCAGATGGGCTAAAACTGAGATCCTCATAAATATTTACTGTGCTCAGGGAACACGGCTACAGGTATATACCAGTTGAACCCTTGTGCTTCAGCAGCAGCTGGTAATGCTGCCAAACACAGAGTGTGATTTACATAACATTTTTTTTAAGAATTATGCTGGCAGCATTTATTATGTTCCCTATGAGACATATCAGTATATTCTTGTATTTCTCAAGCTGTATGGATCTCCAGGGATTCAGAGGAGATTCACACTCTTCCCTAATCATGTACAGACTGGGGGCTTTTTTCATTATAAAGAGATTTTTCTAACTGTATCTGTCAGCTGACCCTCAAGTGATAGCACAAAGGAGCAGCAGATATGTGTACAACCATATAAATTAAAGTGAGATTTTGCTTATTTAAAAAATCACACATAAGGCACAGGAGGTGTGAATATGCAAGTATAGCAACCAGTCCTGCCTGTCATGCCCTGCACAGTCAAGCTGTGTGTTGGATAGTTTTTCTGTGAGGACAAGTCTTCTTTATGACTGGAAGACTAAAACGGCTTTCTTTCCATATAAAATTGCCCCTGTTACCCAGTGATTTTAATGGGATTTAATTAAAGGACCCAAGAAGTTTCACTGCTCTTACTCTACTTTGGGGGTTTTTGTGTTCATGGAGGTGGCAGGGTTTTAGATGTTTAGGCTGTCTGGGAAGAATCCCCTGTGAAATGAAGCTTCCATTTCCCACTTTCCCAAATTACATTCTCTAAGGGTTATTTACTGCAGCACAGATGAGGAAAGAAACAGATAAACACCCAAAAAAAGCTGGCGTTTGCAACAAAGTGCATTTCTAAGCTAAATCAAACCAAGCATATCTTTTAACAGCAGAACTGTTTTTGAGAACAGACCTATATATTCCTCCCTAACCAACAGGATATATTTATATAGCAGTTTATTATTAACAAGCACCAACCTTTTATGCTTATTCTTTTCCAGTGTAACTCACTGATGGACTGTTATTTAACACTATAGTAAAATCCCTTTCTCTCTGAGTTTTAATCATATGAGAAATTAGATTGAATTTGCATTTATGTAGCAAATTTTATGATGTAAGTTTCCTAATATACTTCAGCTTGATACTGAAGTAAATTGTATTATCCCTAATGGGCTATCAGTTCTGAGGTTTAGTATTTTGATCTTGCTTTATTATCTTCCCTAGCTATATTCCATACCTAATTTTTTCCTGAAATGAGCATTATTGATTTACTCATTAAATACTGTCTGTTTGGTGTGAATTTTTCATCCAAGAAGTATGATGAATCCCGTTTAAAATAATGATTATATGCTGCACAAGACTTGAAATACTGTCTTCCTGAGACAGTTTTCAATGGATTGCAACTAAATACATTGTGTACAAAAAAAGTCTTGTACCCTTTCTGCAAAATGACATCCATTGATTATATCTCCTCAAAAATGGAACAATCGATAAATTATTATATTTCTTAAAATTAAGATCATTTCAGGGTGAAGGATTATTTTCTTGGTTTCATTTGAAGGTGGTGTTGTGTTTCTGTACTACTTCTGTACTACTTTACTTACTACTAAAGGCAAACTCATCACAGAAAAGTGGTTAAAAATCTAGAAATGTTTAAAAATGCATGTTTTAGCGTGAAAAAAATAAAAAAAAAAAAGCAGATTGGGTAAAATGAGACTCCAGTGAACCAACATACTGACACATTATATTTTCCAGCCACTTAAATTTTTAAACCCAGTGAGTGGGTCTGGACACATGAAGTTTTTGTTATGAAGGATCTTTCTGATAGTTTTCCTAAATGCTCAGTCCAAAGGAGTTGGGTCAAAAGTAGTTGATTCTGCTACAGAAATGTATAGAGTTTGTCAAAAATGTCCTAAATCAAAGAAAATATTGCATTCAAATTCAGCTACAGATTAAAAAAAAAAAAATTTCCATAAACCATAGAAATACTTTTATATAGTGTGTTGTTTGATTCAGTCAATATATTTTAGTTTATTGAAGCACATAGAAATGTTTTCAGAGCTTTTCAACCTTAAACATTTTGTGATTTTATGCACTGGTATTCATCTAAGGAATCCAAGGTTTTACAAATGAAACTGTGTGGAAATGAAGGAGAAAAACTATCCCACGTGAAGATGGTTAGGCTGTGGAACAGCCTGTGCTTACTCCAGTCCTGACAATTTTCTCTGAGCAAAAAAATTAAACCCTGAGCAACCTCCTTTGAATGCTGGGTGAGGTGGAAACCACCTGAGTTCCCTTCCAGTCTAAATTATTTTATGATGTGGTGATTTTCAATGCATAACTATCAAATTAAAAGAGTTGGTTTAGACTACAAGTTTCATGGTGTTTCCTGTCATAAACTATCAAAGTATGAGTAACACACAATTTTACCAAGTTTTTAACTCCTTTTAAAACATTTGTTAGTGTGGCAGTAGTAATTCTTCTCAAAGCTAGTTACAGGTGAAAAATGAAAAACTGTTTAGTTAAACACAGTCTGACCTTCTAGAAGTTCATTACATTAAGAAATAAAACACTGGAGTGGAAGGTATCTTATTTCAGTTGGAAATGCTGTCTTCCCAGTAGTATTTAACAACTCTTCATGTGGCCAAACCAAACCAATCATCATCTTGTACTTATCTCACCATAATTCACTTTTGGATACTGCTGCCATGAACTAAAGGAATCAAAATCAGTAGTTCTTGCAATCTAATCCTGTGCTATTAATTGCCAATTAACGTGCCTGACATGGTTTTCATTTGCTTCTCAGTGAGAGTTATCAGCTGCCTCATTAATGGGGACAGCCTCCAGATGTGCTTCTGTCTTGAGCTGTTTGTGCCACTGATGGTGAACGCAGGAAGGAGCTCTTCCCTTACTTGGGCTGCATTTTAAAACATGTTCACACATTTCTGTCCTCATCTGTTTCCTCCATGGGCCAATGGGGCCTGCTTGCTCAGCACAGCAGAAAGCAAGTTGCATAGAGCATTGAAGTTAAAAATCATTAGTTTGGCTTTAAAAATTAGGAGTTTCTAAAAAGATTAGCTAGAACATACACATGTGCCAAGTAGTACTTTAACCTTTAGAACTCTATAACATTCTTCTTTGTTTTCTTTTCCCTGCATGACGAGATTCAGAAATAAACTTTCTCTAAAATTCACCTCACCAATTGTGCCAAAAGAAGTCTTCTGTGAAAAACCGTATCATTGTTTTGAAGTTATGAAAAATCAATATTTTTTTTTAAGAAAATCAAGCTGGGGACACAAGCCTGCCTTTCACCATTTCATGTCTAGTACGCTTAGCAAAAATGAGCCATGCCACTTTACACCCTCATTTTCTCTTTCTCCCAAAAAACTTGTAGATAAGCAACACACAATAAGACTAGAGGGGGCTGAGTGGTGGCTCCAAGAGTTTCTGGGAAAAAGAGCTGGGAAATCCTCTGTTGCTATGCAGTGACCTGCACAGTCAGCAGAAAGAGGGGATGCTCTGTAGACTTCACTAAACACTGCAGAGAGAGAAGCAGAGTTTCCTTCATTCCTGGTCTCCTTCTGGCCAAAAACTAGAAAACTGATGATATTTTTCACTGCAACTGCCAAGCATTGAGAAGATGAAGACACGAAGATGTGATGTGACTTCAAGAAGAAACACACACATACATATGTGGTCACTGCAAGGAGAGAGTATATATGTGCTGTCACTGCAATAAAATAACACACCAAAGCATGCTATGTTGTGGGACAAAAGGGTTGAGACTGGAAGGGCTTGAGACTACCCTGGATCAAATTTCATTTTCAAGTGACAAAATTACACAGGGCTTCCCTTTACACTGAACTCCAATCCAGGCCATCACAGAGAGACATTACTCCAGGCCTTTAGTGTCCTGATGATTAGAAAAGTTTTAGAAGTCCAAATAAAGTTTACTCACAGAGAGTTCAGGAATATTTGTTCTTATATCTTTTAACTCAGAGCTCTTTTTGCTATACAGTGCTCACTTCTTTGATTAACCAACTAATATCAAGTTCTAACCCCTGTATACTTTTCATTTTGCTAAATTAAAAAAGGTATTTCAGTGTCGTCTCTATTCTGATCATCCTCAAACTCTTAGATTAGTACTCATCCTTCCTGAGTGCCAGCAGTGATGGTTGCACCCAACATCAAATTGGGGTCTCTTTGGTGCCTTGAACTGTAGTTTCAATACACTCATATCTCTATACAAAGATCTGCTGATCAACTCACTTTCTCTTTCTATAATGTTTCCAAAAAATAACCTACCATCTTACAGAAGTAATTTCTATTGTCCCTAAATCCTTTACTTTGTACTCTTTGTTATTGAATTTAATTTTCTCCTTGCCTTACTTCCCACTTATTTTTTCTCCTCCAGGTGCCTCATCAAGAATCATTCAGTTTGATAACATTGAGTTTATATATCTGAGTGTAATAAGTCCTTCTCTGAAAGTCCTAATGAAGAAAGACTTTTAATGGAACGAGAATCAGATGACCATCCACTAAACTCATATTAAAGAGATAACAGAATCTAATGAAATAGGAGATAAGTACACAGGCCACGGGAGCAACAGATAAAAGAGAAACCACATAGAAAAGTTGTGGGATTCTAAAATAATCTACAATCCCAAACCAGGAAAAAAGATTGAAAACTCTAAAAATACTATGAATTAAGAAATCCAAAAGAAGCACAAATCAAATCAAATCAAGTCAAATAAAATAAAACCAAAATATTTTTTAAATTTTCAATATTTTATTTTCAAATTTCATATTATTTGTACAGAAGTGATTCTACATTTATCCTATATCACCAGACTTGGAGAAAATTGTGATGAAAAGACTGAAGTGTTTTCCCCAAACCTAGTTATGATTCTTCTTGCAATTTTTAGAGCTTTTGCACAACTATTTTCACATTTTCACTGGAGTCTTACCCAAAAGCATTTTGGCTTGTCAACAAAGACAAATATAGTTTCTTCCAAAATATATAGCACAGAGGCAGAAGCTCTGGAAGAAGATTTGTTTTCATTGCCCAACATATCAGGCTATGGCAGCCCTTCCCATCCCTGTCAGTCCAGAGATGGAGTTTTACTACTTCCCATGGACGAGTCCTAATGAACACAGAATAAGCTGCTCACACATCTCTTCTCAGTCACCATATGGAATTTACTCCTTCGTTTTAACCCAAAGAATTAAAATTGCATAGTGGCCAACTGAGACCCTAAATTAAATCTATATTTAAAAGCAGTTCCGTTGCATTATTAGCAGTGGCAGCCGCAGCAATTTATTCAGGATCATACCTGTGAGATTCCAGCAGTTTCTGAAAATTGTTAGAGTAAATTATAACAAAGATTTTTGTAATACATTTTTTCCTCATTGTGGAGACTCTCAAGCTGAGCAAATACATTATTAGTCTGGTATAAGTTTAAGTGGGTACTTAATAAGGCAGCCAAAGCTCCACAAAGATCGTGGCAGGCTTATAATTCTAATTTAGTTTGAATGGGAAACCTCCTGCTATTTCCTGAGATATTTCTCTATTATCTCTGTGATATAGCACAGCTAACACTGTGCCAAAATCATTAAGGCTGTAGGCACAAATGCCATAAAATTCATGTGTCAAAACACACGTATATATATTTTCTCTGTTTGCATGCTGAAAGTGAGACTGCTCCATACCCAGATGATCACTAACATGCTCATTTAGTTAATTAGGTGCTTAATTCAGGGTTAGACTCTCAAGGGGAGGATGGTGGGTTGCTGTGCTGTCAGGTGTTGCTGCCTTCGGGGATCCCAAGGCAGGTTGGGTATCACAGCTCTGCCCACAGCACGCTTGTGCCAGCCCCTGGGGTGACTCTCAGCGAGTCAGCCAAACAGTGGGCTGAGCTCAAAAGCAGGAAATGTCTAAAAGGTCATATCCTACTGGTAAAAATGTTCTGAGCTTTGAAGAGAGGTGCTCCTGCACCCAGGTTTCACAACTGTGGAGCTCCAAAAGCCAAAGGAGGAGGAGTTATTTCTATACGTGCTGCTTCCTCAATATCTATGTCTCACAGAAGAGACAAGAAGACATAGTCTCAAGTCTAACAAAGCAAACCAGGTGTTTGAGCCCACATCTTGAAGTTCAGCATGAATGGATTGAAGGACAGTGTCCACAAACCCTAAACCCAGGGGCTGAACTACCTGTGCTCCGTGGTTCAGAGAAACACAGGAGACTGGAGGAAACCAACAGTACTGTGGCCAAGGGTTTGAGAAAGCATCTGAGCTGGATCCTCTCAAGAGGAGAAAAGGCACAGACAAAAATGCCTTTATTGAGAGAGAAATAATTGGTGCCTCAATGTTTCAAAAGGAAAAAGAGAGGCAAAAAGGTAAAAACACTGAGGGAAAAGAGCACTGATGGGTGGTATTTCAGTGGCACTGGAGATCAGCTTTTCAGGTACAAGAAAGCTGCAGAACAGTTGAAGTACAAAGTGTTAAACATGTTTAACAGCATCTCTTGGGATTTACCATCAGTAATTATATAGCCCCTGAACAGGGTTACTACAGTGTTTGTTAAATGTTTGCAGTTGCTAGAGTCATAAAAGATTTACACAAACACTAGCTTGAGATAAGTGAAGAAATAATTTAAGACTCTGGGTTTCCTCTCTTTATAATGTGTGCAAAATATTTATTCCACATAATGCATGTTATTTTTATGACTTGGCAATTGTTCTCTCTTCCTTAACAAATCTGGAGCTATTGCACTAATTCTGCGTATTTTCCAGTGCAAACCAAATGAAGGTAAAACTTAAACATTTTCAGGAAAAAAACTTAAGAAACCCAAACTCGACCTACTTGGTACACTGTGCTCTCAATTTCTTGCATCTAAATTAGAGTTTAGGTTGCCTAATCATTTTTTTGTACTCAAAATCTTGCTATAGCCAAGAGGAACAAACTCGGTATGCAAAGACAATAATTTATTATTAGTCTAATCTAGCTAACTAAATAACAATTAATAATTCTAAGAATGTTTATGGTTTGAAATGCTTTTACTATAGTTAAAGTGAGGTGTGCACAAGCCTTCCAATACCTCCTCCTTTCTCTGGCCTTACTTGCACTCCTGCTATAAGCCATGCACCACTGTGTTGACTGGGCTACAAGACTACAGCCTGCACTGGCCCTGCAAGGCCTCTCATAAACAGCAGATTTATCCTGTTGTCATTTTTTCCCAGACCACCCTGTTAAAGCTTTCATAATCCTGTGTCTTGTGATGGCACTAATGGCTGCACTGGACTAGGGCAAATAATAAATTAGATAAAGGTGAATAAGACTTGTCCAAAACTTGAGAAAAAACTGAGTGAATATATACCTCTACTCTTATGGATATCCACAGAGTTTCAATGACTAAAATATTTTATTGATGTGTTTATTATACACAACTGCACATATTCAGCCTTAAAAACCTGTCTTTACTGGCTTACCATTTGGCAAATACTTCATCACCCTATCCACAGAGAAATACAGGAATATATGCATAAGATATATGAGAAATTAGCATCAGTAGAAGAACTTCTCTGGATAAAAACCTGTGGATAATCTCACCACAGAGCTCATAAAAATAATTATTATAAATTTTATTCATGTATGAGACAGATCTTCAGTGAAGCCAATGGAATTACATCTACACCTACTGAAGTTTTACTCTACACAGCTAATTGACTCAGCTAAGAGTATGGTGTCTATTGAAAAATCTCAGCAATTACAGGTAATGCTGCTGAGATTTTATATCTTACAGAAGAGAATCCTGATAAAATAACAAATTAATCAATCTGTGATAAGCTGCAGAATGCAATTCATAATTCTGCAATTTTGAAAATCTGTGTTACTGCACAGCATTGTGCTAGAATGTTGTACCAAATATCCCATTTCAGTGGTTTTACATGCTTCCTGATGGCCCTCACCATGTGTTTTAAAGAAGTGGGGACAGAGGTGAAGAGAGAATTAATATACAAAATTATACCACAGAGAACACAATGAGACTGTTGTTTCGTTTCCTCTTCCATTTTTCCTCCCCTGCCCCAAAATGTATGAATTTGTAAGCTTTAAGTAATTCATTCCTATTATGAACATAAGAAATGGGAAGGATGCAGCTCAACTGAGCAGTAGTTAGTGCTGGCTGAGAAAACAGCAAAGCTCAATAGCTCTGGTAACAAGCCAAGTTTGCTTTTCCTATGTGCAGTGTCCTAAGGCCAGGATGATAGAATAAAATGCTCTTCTCTAGGGAGTCCTCTACAGTCCTCCTACAGCATCTGCAGGCCCACATGCCTGAAGGATCTCACACTGCTTATTAACCAGTTCCCTGTACAAGAAAACTTGCTGTTTTCTCGTATATAATACTTAATGGGGAAAGTGTTTAGGTACAAAAATGGATAACAGAATTCTATGGCAAATTCTCTTTGAAAAATATTCATGAGGAGGTATTTGCAGCTGCTTTCAACCCTTTGTACCTTAAAAAGTTGTTCTGCTGCTCTGGGTACCTCTTGAGCCTTCAACCTCCCATCTTCATTCAAATATTTATGTCTTTGAGAACAGATTTGTAGAGTCACAGAAAATCTCACATTGAAAGGAACCCATAAGGATCATGCAGTGCAACTTCCTGCTCTTGCATTAGTGTCCAACACTAAGCTGCATCACTGAGCATCATCCAGACATTCCTTGAACTCTGACAGGCTTGTGCCTGTTACCACTTCCCTGAGGACCTTGTTCCAGGGATCAGCCACTGCATCAGTGGAAAACCTTTTCCTAATGTATAATCTTATGCAGCTTCATTTGATTGCCTCCAGCCTTATTGCTGGTCCCCAGAGAGATCAGCACTGTCCCTCTGCTGCCTGCCATGAGGGAGATGCAGAGTGTGATGTCACTAATATCAGCCTGCGTGACAGCCAGCGTGTTGGACCATATGCAAAATTGTGCTCCCAATAGCAGCAGCATTCCCCCACCCCCTTTCTTTGTTTTTCAAACCCATTTCTTCTAATCTAAGAAATTCCTGGAGTGTAGTCACAGAGTCATAGAATCACAGAATATTCTGTGTTGAAAGGGACCCATCAGGATCACTGAGTCCAACTCCTGGCCCTGTGCAGGACATCCCAATAATTTTACCATGTGCCTGAGAGCATTTTCCAAATGCTTTTTGAACTCTGCCAGTCTTGGCACTGTGACCCTTCCCCTGGAAAGGCTGTTCCACTGCCCAGCCACCACCTGGGTGAAGAACCTTTTCCTGATATCCAACCTAAATCTCCCCTGATTTCTTCATGCCATTTTCTTAAGTCCTGCCACTGATCACAGGAACAAAGAGATCAGTACCTGCCCCTCCACTCCCCCTCTGAGGATGTTGAAAACCACAATGACGTTCCCCCTCAGTCTCATCTTGTTCAGGCTAAACAGACCAAGTGACCTCAGCCACTCCTCATTTAGCTTCCCCTCCAGGCCCCTCACCATGTTTGTTGCCCTCCTTTGGATGCTCTCTAATAGTTTAATGCCTTTTTTGATAATGTAGTGCCCAAACTGCCCCCAGCACTCGAGGTGAGGCTGCCCCAGCCCAGCCCAGAGCAGGACAATCCCCTCCCTTACCCAGCTGGTGATGCTGTGCCTGATGCCCCCCAGGACATGGGTGGCCCTCCTGGCTGCCAGGGCACTGCTGGCTCATGTTCAGCTTTCCATCAGCCAGGACCCCCAGGACCCTTTCTGTGGTGCTGCTTTCCAGCCTCTCACTCCCTAGTTCATACCCACTTCCATGGTTGCTCCATGCCAGGTGCAGAATCCAGCACTTGCCCATGGCTGGTGATTGTCCCTCTCTCATCTGCCAAGGTCTCTCTGCTGGGCCTCCCTGCCCTTGAGGGAGTCACAGCTCTTCCCACTGCAGGGTCACCAGGATGACACTCTCTGGCATGACACTACCCTAAGATCAGCTCAGTTGGTTACCCCATGGTGCCAACAGCACTGAGGTTGTGATCCCTGGACAGGTCATTCACTCAAGAGTGGGACTTGATGATCCTTGTGGGTCCCTTCCAACTGAGAATAGTCTCTGACTCTGTGATTCTGTATGGCAGCATGAAAATATATGTCCTGTCCCTCAAAGTGGATCCAGGCTGCCCTTTTTCCCTGACATTAAACTCAGGTCCACACTGTTTCTTTTTCTTAAATGTGTGAGCCTTTCTCAAACAGAAAATCAAATATCATCTTAATTGTCTTAGAGGTGAGGCTGCACTTTTGGAAACATTACCAATTATGTGGGGTCCCTTCACTCCTCATCTGCTTGTTCTGGATTCTGCTCTTCCTGGAAAAAGGAATATGCATTTGTTAGGCCACTGCTCTGCTCTGGTTGCACAAACATGGATTTCAAGGTCTCAGTGGGGCTTGGTGTTAAGAGGTGGGAAAAGGAGGTGCTGTGAAATGTCACTATCACCAAGGCCATGAATGTATCAGCTTTAGACACACACATTTTGACTGCTCTTCATATTTTAAAGCACATCTTACAATGCTGTGATCATTTTCATGCTGCTTCTTGAAATCCCCTCAAAGCCAGCAATATGCTATTAGCTTTGTTTATACTGGAACACTATTATAATATAATAACATTATATTGTGGTAAGATATTTCCCCATTATTTGAAGAACATTTTAGTTCTTTGGAGCTACAGTGTTAATCTGGGATCTTTTTCTGTTTAATCATGTGTTTCTGTAGAATCAAAGACATACAAATCTGATAGCAGCCTCAAGAGAGCACCACATCCAATCACCAGCAGGTAGGCAGAATGAATGTTTTACAATTCTTTTCTAAGTTACTCTTCCCAATACCAAATCTCCCTGTACCATGGGTACATCAGCATGAGTTTTGTTCTTATTTGCTTACATTTTGTTATATATTTGTTCTATACTTGTTTATGAAAACTGTTTTCATGTTTCCTCCTAAATCATGGATGAAATTTGAAAAAGTTGAAAAAAAAGTCTCTGAGAATTCACTGCTTATTAACAAAGCCCTATTTATATTTATATTGTATTATTTTTATAAAAAACTTTAAAAAAATCATCACTTAGCAAATTTTTAGTCCATTAAGTATGCAACATTGATTTTTTTTATCAATTCATTTTCTTTCTCTTGAAGCTAAATGTCATGTACAGCATGAAGGGAGTAAAAATATGGGATTGATTCAAATTGTGCTGCTTCTATTTTAATAATAAAATTTGATACTATCTGTAATACCTGTTATCAGTGTCTTTTTTTTTTTTTTTAATTAGAAGTGAAGGATTTGCTTATCTCTTCAGCTGGCCTGTGACAGTTGCAAGACCCCAAGCTGGCAAAGGGCAAACTTGGAATGCTTGGAAAAAGCATTTTAAATGTCAGATTTGTCATTTACTTTCTCATTTTCCAGACCTGCCTTCTGTATAGAGTAAATAACAAGTGGTTGAGTCAATGCTGTAGAGTTGCTACTTATTATAATTCTAAGGCAGAATTAAGCTATGAGAAAATGTGGTGGAGGAGATCACACCCTCTTGGAAGGCAGAGGACTGAGGTTACTCTGTAGTTCAGTTTGCTGCACAGACAGCAAGGAAACTTCAAAAGAATCCACACAGCAAAGACTTTTTACTTTAAAAAAACCCCTACACAATCCCCCCTAAATCTTTCATCTCCAGTCTCACAAATATGCTGTTCTAATCAAAGACACAGTAATGTATACCTGTAAATAAAAAATATAAAGACAAAAGGTTCTGGTGTGGATGGAATGATGCAGAAAAATTCTGGTATCCTTAGCCATGAGCTAGAAAACTGTTCATGAATAGCTCATCTTCACAGCAGATGGACCAGCAGCTGAATTGGCTCCACAGTTCCAGCTCTGAAGGATACTTCAGAAGCAGCCCTGCATTAATGGCAAGGTCTCTGTGTCAGATATAGGCTTAAAAATTATATCCATGAAAGGAAACCTCAACCCTTTGCTTTGCTAGATTAAATGTGGTTTTATTTCCTACTTTTAAAGTGATACAAACATACCTAAAGGGGAGGGAGACTCTTCTTGGTAACAGGTAAAAATGCAAAGAAAACAGAGCAGTGACATCCTTCAGAGTACCTAAAACTGGAGACTTTAGAGTGGAGTCTTCTACTAACAGCATCAGCAGTGTCAAAAAGTAGGATTCACAAATGATTCAATCCTGATAAACTTTATCTGCATGATCTCTTGGAAACAGAGGGTACATGGCTTCAGGAAGCTTGTATTTTCACAGATCCTCTTATCTGGAGTTAAATTTCTGCATGAACACAATATCATAATGTTAATTTTTAATTTAGGCAGTGAATACAGCCTATATCTTGTTGCAAGAAAAAAAAAAAGAACACTTAGGTGAGCAGTGTTAATTATCATAGATAATTAGTCACAGAATCAGCCACAGAATCAGTCAAAGAGTCAGTCATAGAATCACAGAATTGTTTTGGTTGGAAGGGATCTCAAAGACCATGTGGTTTCCACCCCCCTGCCATAGGCAGGGAAAACTTCCACTCGACCAAGTTGCTCAAATCCCACCCAGCCTGGCCTGGAACACTTTCAATGTCTCATCACACCTGTGGGGACAGGGATGCCTTAGGTTTTAACTTTTATATTTTTCAAATCCTGTACTGCCTAGTGTGTAACTCTGAAGTTTCTCTGAAGTGGCCTGTTAGCTACTGTGTTCTCTCATGATAGTTAGATATAACAAGCCACTCTAGGTTTGCTCTCCAAGGACATCTCGATTTTCCCAGGCCCCAAAATATGTAAATGAAGGCCTCTGAAGACGAGGGCAAACTTGGGGTAGTTACATCATTAACTGGGGTAGTAATTGGAGGATTGATCCTGATATGCATATGGACCAAGTTGTGAACAATTCATGACCCAAGGTCCATCTTAGGTGTAGCCTTTTGACTGCCCAGGGTGTACCTTTGAAGGCCCTTCAAACAAATACCTACCTTTAGTCCCTTATTCTTGTCTAGTCTCTGGTTTTAGGTGACCATCACAAGCACCAACAATAAAGAATTTCTTCTTTAACCCCACTGTCTTTCAGTTTAAGGCTATTCCCCCTTGTCCTGTCTCTACCCACCCCTGCAAAAAGTTCTTTCCCAACCTTCTTGTAGGCTCCCTTCAGGTACTGAAAGGCTGTAGTAAGGTCACCCCTAAGCTTTCTCCAGGTTAAAAAATCCTAATTCTCTCACCCTTCCCACATAGGAGAGGGGTCCACCCACCCCTCTAATGATCTTCAGGATCTCCTCCAGACTCACCCCAACAGTACAAAGTCCTTCCTGTGCTGAGGACCCAAGAGCTGGACACAGCATTCCAGGTGGGGTGTCACCAGGGCGAGTAGAGGGGAGAATCCCCTCCCTCACCTGCTGGCTGCACTGCTTGTGATGCAGCCCAGGGCATGTTTGGCTCTCTGGACTGCCAGTGCACATTGCCAGCTCCTGTCAAGCCTCTCATGCACCAGTATGATAATTCTCTGTGATAATCCTCTATGATAGCTTTGAACTGCCCTCAGAATTTAACAAAAGTGTGCTAAAATTAACACATTGTTACACCAGATATTTGTATGATCTGTTTATCACAAGCACTTGTGCTTGTCTGTCTGCAGCCACGTGTGTGTGTGTCTCTCTAACATACCCAGTTGTATTTTCATTTACTCATGCACACAGGATGTCTGCCTGTCTTGCCAGAAATATGAATTATGTGCCTGGAGGAATTAACTAAAATCTTTTTTCATAAAGAATCCAGTCTCTCTGGCAACCCACAAGCTTTAGTTCCATTATCTAAATCTTTTATCTTCCCTTCTTTGATTGAAGGATCGTTTTTCATCTTTATATTTTTCAGTGAATGAAGTGCAGATGAAGTTCTCTCATGTGACAGAAACATTCTACCTTTCTGTGAAATTGCCCTCAAAGCCTCATTGAAGACAACACCCTCTGAATTATTAGGTGCATATGTTAAAAATTTGCATTCCATTAAAGTAACACAGACTCTATTGCTAAAACTTCCATCCTGTCCTTCAAATTTATGTGCATTGAAAAAAGCCCTTTTGTAAATATAATCATTATCCTCCTTTCTTAGAAGACTCATAAGAAAATATATTACCTCTTCCTATTTCTTTGATATTTCCTTCTTATGCATAAAGAAATACTGTGCCATTCTGCAAGTCATTCTTTTAGGATAAAAATTCTTATGAAAAACTTTCTAAAACCTAAAGAATCGTAGTGATGTTAGGTATTTTTTTGGCCATTCTCTCCCTTTCTATATTAATATAAATCTTTCCAACTCCTGATTTTTTTGTCACATTTGTGGATTTAGTTATGGTGGATCAGAAGTACTGTTAGTGCTAAACTTGCACCCTGTTTGCCACTACAGAGGTGGCAGTCTGTCACCCAAGAAATTCTGCCACATGGCCTGGTTGCTGTGCGTGCTGCTTTGAATGCATTTCCTTATTTAGTTTCCTTAGTTCTTTTCACTGGCTCCTTCCTGCCCTCTTGCAGTGCAGCAGCTCCAGAACCACAGTCCCAGCAATCCCTGCAGTGTCACCGTCCTTCTTTTCCCCATGCAGGCTCAGACTCAGTTCATTTGTCAAAATCCAAACAGGCTGTCCTGGCTGCAGCAAATCAAGCCTTTGTTGCAGGTCTTTCATGTTGTAATTGCTTGTCTTTCTGGGAATAATGTCACATCTTGAATG
Source organism: Lanius ludovicianus (assembly GCA_013397235.1). Taxonomy (NCBI): domain Eukaryota; kingdom Metazoa; phylum Chordata; class Aves; order Passeriformes; family Laniidae; genus Lanius; species Lanius ludovicianus. The sequence continues at coordinate 2,431,320 of VYXG01006146.1, forward strand.
CCAGATCTTTGCAATTGAAATCCTGGCTTTGCAGTGCTTGCTTTGTGCTGTGCCTGGCTGCCTTCCTTTGCCATGCTGCACATCCCTGCCTTAACAAGCTGCTGAGTTCCTGCAGAGCCATTAAATCATTGTGCCTCATCTCTCCCTTTCTCCCTTCCAGGCTTGTCCAAGCTGAATCACACAACACGTGCACAGAGAGTATTCCAAAAGAGGGCTTCATGAAGAGAGGAGAGGAAAGACATTGAGTGTAGTTTCCCTATCTAAAATCCCATAAATTATTTTCTACTCATGGAGTGTAGGGTTTATAACCTAAACTCAACCTGAGAGAGCAAAGCAACCTATTCCTAACACTGTCTTCAAAATCATCAAAAACAGCAGCAGCAGGACTAAGCTTGTAATAATAACAGTTACACTTCTTTTGCTGTACAACATTTTATATCTGAGACCATAATAATTATTAGTCATTATAATTGTTCTAATACCATTCCCAAGTAAAGCCAGAATATCTATCATGTGCAGAAGGAATTTGATATTCTGTGTTTTTTTCTGGTTTAGGACTTTCTTTAAGAAGGAGTTTTTAAGATTTTTGGATAAAACAAATCTTCTTGGATTGTTTTATTTTTCCCCTCCTCAAGGATAAAAAATAGTTTACATGTGATTTTTCAGAAAATTTATTACTGCCAGACACCAGTCAAAGCAGTGAAATGCAAATTCTGAAAAAAAAATTTGTAAAATTCTGGGCATGCTTGTTAGCAGTGTATAATTCATTTTTCTTTTAGCCTGTAATCTGGGGCTGAGCTGCCATGCAGTATATGCTCCATCTTTGCCTATCTCAGCCAGCACTGCTCATCATCTGCCCTGGTAAAGTTCATCCATCATTCTAATGTCATTATTTGTCTTATGATAAATTCTGTCAAGATTGGTAGAGTATGATTAGTTTTTCAAACTCTAAATATTAGAGACAGAAAGATCTCTTTAAAGCCTGTCGATAGGTAAACAGAAATTCCAGAACTCTCATCTGGTGTGTTGAAGACAAAGAGGGTCAAACTCACCACAATAAGATAGCTGAAGACAGAGTAGAAAAGTTGCCAGGGACACTGAACATGAGTTTTCAGCTTTGTCACTACCTCCTTACTGGTGTTTATTGTCTGCTAAATGACACAACTTTAAATTGTCAAAATTCAAGAATAAGAACATCTTCAAAACAGAACTTCCTTAGCAAGATGTAGTCAACTTTTCCAATTAAGGTCAAATGGTTTCAGGTAAGAGGCAAACCATTATTTGGTGGGATACACAGCATAATTTAAATCATATTTGTCAACTGAAACTTGCTCCATGATCACAGAAAAAAATCCCAGTCTATTACTTCTAGGTGGGATTGTGCCTTGCCCCATGCAAACTCCCATGGGGGTACACAAAGCCATTTTGCCTTTTTCCTCTTCCTCTCACCCTAATTTTCATTGCGTCTTCTGCTCTGGAAAAGATGGAAATCTTCTGCAAGTACTACTTGGTCAAAGACATGAGGGTGTCTGCCAAAGCCCTGCACCTTTTTACACAAAGCATCACAGCAGAAGATGCACACAACTGGTAATTGCCATATCACATTTTGGCACACCAAGAACAAGATGGGCAGCTCCCCCTTGCCCCTTTCCCTGTCCAGATGAGCAAATGAGAACCAGTTCATTTGCTGTGACTGTCAGTCAATTACAACTCTTGCTCTGAGCAAATATCAAACACTCTGCTCAAGAGATATTGTGCCTAAATGTTCTGGCTCACAATTACCAGCTTTAGTTATTAATTCTACGGTAGGTGAAGCTGAGATAAATTTGGTAATAGAAGATTTAACAGAGGTTATGTTTATTAACCCTTATTTAATCACCTCAGCCAAGCAAACAGCTTTGATCTACAGTGTAGAGCTGTAGTTCAATATTTACACCTTGCATGAAAATATGGCATTTAATCTAATCAAGTTGGCCAATGCTGAACATGCCACATTAAATGTTTGCTCTTCAAATCTGGAGTTCACTCATTCTGTCATTCTAATTCCCAGACCCAATTTGAAAATAGTTTGCATTACATGCTATCTTGCAGCTTTATGTGTTTGCCTAACAAACACAGGTTAAATGACCTTGTCGTGTGAATGTGACATTGTTAAAATCAAAGAATAAATGCAACAGTATTATCTACTAAAAGAAAAACGAATGCATTGCTAACAGCAAAAAGACAAAATATCTCTCTATCCATAACAGTTATTTTGCTACCAAAAATAATCTTGCTTTTTGTTCCACAGCAGAACATTAGCAGCTTGTGTGATCATTGTAATTTTTTCATGTCTTGCTCTAGTAAAATCCTTTAAACAGTAGATTGAAAGATGAACAAACAAATGGGGAGGCAGTAAAAATAAACAGTGTAAAGTTAAAATCTCTAAAAAAAATTACAGTCTAAAACAAAGCACTGAAGCCTGACTCTAATCTCACACAAACCAGTTCCAGAAAAGCAGGAGCAATTCTAATGATCTTGAAGGAGGTACAATGGGGGAATGAGATCTCAGCTGAAGCCTTATTTCCACATTGCTTCTTGTGTTTCTCACACCAGAGCTGTGAGAAAAAGGAAAAGTGTTTAAGTAAACAATTACCCTCCTCTCACCCCCCAACCCAAAAAATATAGTAACTAAATGGTATCACAAAGACAGGACTAATAAGACATTTACACAGAGTTCATTTTAAAACATCTCAATTTTTTACTTGCAGTAAGTTTTTTATACTGGCTGCCCTCACAAATGGACAACATCTGTGACTGTGGAATAACTGAACTTGTATAGAGGCAGAATTGTGCTAGTTGCCACTGGAGGAATATCTCCAATGTTTCAAGTGTTTCTTCAAAGGACTGGTGGCCACAGCAGGCTACAGAAGTTATGGAAAGGTTGGGTCAGGACATGGCCCCCCATCAGGCCATAATGCCCCTGTGCTGTGCTGGGGATGAACCAGCTCCTGGGCCCAGCACAGGCTCCTCCTGCACTCTGTGAAACTCCCTTTGAAATAGATCTTAAACTTTCAGCCACACTTTGCTCTATTATGTTGGAAAAAATGCAGATGTATTTCTTTCTCTGCATACAACCCTATCAGTATTAATATAAAATTTTTCTTCTAGTACACGTGTTGCTGTTTCCCTCCCTACTTTTTTTTGCAAATATATATATGTAACTACATACATATGGGGTATCATAAATGGTTTAGAGAGGAGAAAATCAATGTTATTGACAGAATATTACAAAGATATTCTAATGACAAAACAGATTATACATTAAAGAAAGAAAATTCACTGATTTTTCCATGCTCACAAAACCAGAGCAAGCAGAAGACATCCACACTTCAGTTCACCTGCCCTAACTTAGATACCTCAGAGCTTCAATTCTGGAATCACAGCTACTCAGCTTATGCTTCTCTTAGGAACAATGGACATAAAAAAACAATTAAAGAAGTTTTTAATTCATCCTAAAATAAGTCATGTTCTGGAGGTTTAATTCTCTCCAGGCAATATAAAGGTAACATAGTACTTCGAGTTCATCCATAGATAAATGTATACACTTAAAGTGATACAGACCCACCCAGACCTCCTGATTCCTATGTTATACATTACACAGTGGTGTGAAATACATAAAGGAAGACCTAGAGAGTTTGGTTCATGTTTTTCTGTATTTTTCCATTGCTTCCATCCATTGGTATTTCATTCTCTCCCTCCTTCCCCTTACAAAATACCTGACTGTTAAACACGATGAACTATTTTATTGTTAAGCATTTAAGAGGAGATAAATGATGGTTTGAATGTTAATGCACCAAGGTAGATCAGAATCTTAGCACTGTTAAATGGTTTCTGAGCCACTAGAGCATAGCATCAGTACTATAAAGAAGCACTCCCTGATGGATTGTTAGCAATACTCTAACTCTTTCCAGGACAATAATATTGACTTCACATTAGATAAACATGAATCTTCTAAACAAGAGGTGAATACACAGGAATGAGCCTCTTTGTGTCTAGCAGCTAAAAGGTTGCAGGACACACTCTATAGAGTTTAATTTTAACTGTAATTAGCTTTTGCAGTGAAGTGCAGTAAGGTAACAAATGAGGTACAGTGCTGCAACACAGGACTAAAGAGAGAATGGAGGAGGTCATACTCTTTACCTTGACAATTTTTGGTTTTCACAAAACCTATTATTAGTAAAACACAGACATTAAATGATGCTTGTGCTTTCAAAGGGGTAGTTGTGTGGGAGGGAAAAAAAAAGGTTAAAAAACAGTGAGGTATTTAATCTGTAGTTGGAAGTTGCTGAAATGTGAATGCTGACACTTTCCTCTTCAGCTGTAGACCACATATTCTGAAAAAGTAATGCAATGGCTCAATAAATTGCTTAGCATTTACCAATGGTTTATGACCCCAGCAGAAGTCGGATACATAAGGGAATTTTTACCTTTACAGGTGCAATTTTCTGTCTGCTAATGAGAAACAGTACAAATGACTGCTACTATGGCAATTATTCGGAACTTGCAATCATAATTTTAGTTCTATTATAATTCTACAAAAAAAATAAAATCCAAAAATTTAATACTTCTGATAACCCAAAAGTGTCTTTAAATTGTGGGACTGTAGGAACTAGGAATCCAGAATTTGAGGCAACTATTTACTTTCAGTCCTACCATCACTCAACCCAGCACAGAAATTTGAGGTTTTTACCAGTCTTCATCAGCCCAAGAAATACAACAGAAAACACAGCTGGAATAGACCTCACAAGGCAGGCTAATCCACACCTGTGATTCAACACCAAATCAGCTCTGTCCAAGCTCTTCCTGATGGATATTTATTTAAATCAGTCTGCAAAGTCTTTTATTTCAAAGATTAATTTTCTTTATTTAATAGAAAAAGAAAAAAAAAATATATATATGCTCATGAATTCCATTCACATTCTTAAGGTATAAAATTTCACTAAAAAATTCTTTTCACAGAAAAACTGTGATGTAGTTAAAATATTCACTGGCTGAATATCTTTTCTATATTCTACTTGGGTTTCATGTCAACCTTACTTGCTGGCACTTTGAAAAATTCTTATAGGTAAATCTGGATGTTATGCCCTTCATCTATTCATACCTTGCCTCATAAATCTCACCTTTAAATGCAGCATAGCAAAATACTTATAAAATTAATAAGTAAATTAAACTATGAAAATATAACTTTTATCTTGCTTTGGAAATTTGAAACTGTCTTTACTATGAGTTTAGTTACTCTGAAAAAAGACATGGAGTTGAAAAGGCAAAAGAAAACTCTTTTCAAAAGTCTGTCCACAAAGCCATGATTTGCTTCAGAATTTAAGTGTAGGAAAAGGATGGGCATTGGCAAAGAAAAAGAAAATTTCTGAAAGTTTATTTCAAAATTTGTCAAGAAGTTGCCGCCCGTTTCATTACATCTTTAGAGTTCTTCTTTGTGTGCCTGCCAATTCAGATTTCCATTTCTGCATTACAATGGGGCGTGTAGCCTTGCCATGAGCTGCTTCCATTGCAAATAATCAAAGGGAATTTCCAAAGCCCTCAAGGAAAAAACCAAGACAAAACAATTAGGTGTACCAATGCAGCACCAGTCACTCAAGGATCTTGAAAATGCTCTAAAGACACTAATTATCTGAAGTTTGTAATGGCTAGGGATTACAGATTAGTACAGCATATAAAAATAAAGTATATGTACCAGAATCATGTACCTTTTACTAAATATTGATGCATACATTGAATTGTGCTTTAAAATAAATGTCCCCTGATATTTCTTCATTGCAATTTCTTCATGCTCAATGATATTACTTCATTGTTACTTTGCGCAGAGATATTTTCTAGAATATTACATTACATTAGGCCATACCCTCAACTGAGATAAATCAGTATCATCCTAGTTTCAAATGAGCTGCACTGACTTTAAACCAGCAGAAAATCTAGCCAATTTTCTTCATCCTTTTATAAAAAGCCCCTGCATGTAGCACAGAACTTGTGTTTGAACACAAAGAAAAATAAGATTTTCAGTGTATGCACAGCAAGGAAAATTACTAGCTTTTGGATATTGAAGATTTAAGGGATATATGAGAAGCTTATGAGCTCTCAGACTCTACTATATTGCTTTGGAAGCTGGGCTGGGATAGGCATGATGAAGAGGTTTAGCAGAGCACATATTAGAAATTCGAGTAAGCCACAACCATGCAATAAAAATTATAGCAGACAATACAATATAATGATTTTATGAAGCATTGTAAGTATCCAAAAGAGCTCATCTCAAGTTTTGCCTCCAAGTAAATTATTAACTTGGTCTCCAAGTACAGACAAGTTTTCTGCCTCTCTTTCTCAGGGTTTTTTTTCCTTTCTTCCAGCCCATCAGTTTTGGCTTAAGATATGGTTCATAAAAATATATATGGAAACTCTTTTTATAATTCATTTAATGTTTGGAACAACCTTAAGAGTGACTTGAAAACTTCAGAAAGTTTTTATTTTAATCCACTCCAGACTCAGAACAAATACAACTTTTCTCAGTGGAGAGGGATGGCACAAGGGAGATTTGGTCTCCAATATGATAGAGAAAAGAGAAGAAGATCTTGAGAATTAGCTAGTTTAAAATCAGCTGATTTAGAGCTGATGCCAAGTAACGAGGTCACCAGTCTCTAAATGCAGAACTTATGCTTGAGCTGCCTTTTTCACAGATTCAAAAAAAATTTCCACATACAAGCCTGGAATTTTCTGCAAAATACAATTATAATATGTGATTATTAAAGTCTATGCTGTTATCAGACTCCTGCTAATTCAAGCCATGCCAGAAATGGTGAAAGATTGACCTTAGCTTCCCAAGAACTACAATATGTCCAGGAATGGCCAAACAAAGGATGAAACTCAGGCAAAAACGTGGGAGTCTGCTCAGGTATTGCCTTTTCTCTGGAGCAGAGGCAATGGTAATAGCTGGCTTAAGAAGGGCATTCCACACAATGCAGTCTCCTCTGGGGTCACATCAGGAGTGGCTGATTCCATTTTTCAGGATGTTGTCCAAGACAGACTGTGTGTGGGTTAGACTGTGTCTCTCTGCTGCCCCAGCTAACATATAGACATATAAATGCAGGTATATATGCCCAAATACAGGCACTTTCTGCCAGATGTTTATGGCCCTGTGTTTTGGGTTTGTATGGCCAGGTTTTGGTAGCAGGAGGGCTATGGGGGTGGAGTCTTTGAGAAGCTTCTGACAGAATCAATTCCAGCCAGCTCCAACACAGCTGGCCAAGGCTGGGCCAATGCTTCTACGATAACAGATTTAAGAAGGCAAAAAAAGCTGCAGAATTGTGTCCAGAGAAGAGCAGGGTGAGAATAAGTGAGAGGAACAACTCTGCAGACACCAAGATCAGTGGAGAATGAGGGGCAGGAGCTGCTCCAGATGCCAGAGCTGAGGTTCCCCTGCAACCTGGGGTGAGGCAGCTGTGTCCCTGCCACCCATGGAGGTCCACGAGAAAGCAGAGATGCACCTGCATCCCATGGAGGAGACCAGCACCAGGGTGCTGGATACCTGCAAGGAGGCTGTGAACCACTGAGAGACCTGTGCTGGAGCAGGGTCCTGGCAGGGACCTGCAGACCCATGGAGAGAAGACTGGAGCAGGTTTCCTGACAGGACCCCCACTGGAGCAGGGGAAGGACTCCTCTCCCTGAGCAGCAGCAGAAACAACACGGGATGAACTGACCATAGCCCCCACTCCCCATCTCCCTGAGGCACTGGGGGAAGAGGGAAGAGTGGGGAATGAGGGGTGGAGGGAAAGTGTTTTTAAGGTGTTATTTTACTTTTCATTATCTTGCTCTGATTTTGTTATAAATAAATTCAGTTAATATCTCTAATTCCAGCCTGTTTTGCCTGTGACAGTATTTGGTGAGTGATGTCTCCTGGTCCTTATCTCAGCTCATGAAATCTTCATTATATTTCCTCTCCCCTGTCTAGTGATAGAGAGGCTTCGGTGGGTGCCTGGCACCCAGCCAGGGCAAACTCACTCCACCCCATTATTCTTAATGGAAATCTAGGTAAAGTAGAACTTATGTCTGATTTAGGGTAAAATTTCTATGCATATTTCTTGTTCTAAAGATAGCATAACTCTTTTTTCCTTATCATGAGGACGTATTGTAGTAAAAGTACTAAAGATTAGTAGATGCTCAGAACTTTGTGCTAAGATCATTACTTAAAATGTCCAAATCTCTCAGTCATGTTCTTTTTTTTTCAGAAAATCTTTCTGGATTTACAGTATGGTGGTAAGATTGGGCACTGAAAAAAACATCAGGGAAAATTCAGGAGGTACCCACTTCTGTCAGTGAACAGTTACAACATTTTGCAATGGAAATCACTAACTGGCCAATATTCACTCTCAATCAGATAACTGGTAATGATCACACATAAAGGTAAGGTTTTCCACACAAGTGTGTCCCAGACACTCCCACCAGTCAGTGTGGACTGAAGGCACTGGAAGAGCAGCTGCCAGAGCCAGCTCTCTGTCTGCTTCAGCCCTTCCATGCCAAACCCCTTCTCCTCACCACTGTGCAGATTGCCAAAGACACCAAAAGCACATCGCCCTTTTTACAGCCCAGTAAGATTTAATTGTTGAGGGGGGCACTGTTTTTTCCTTCAGGGGCTTGGCCAATGTAGTTTTTCTCTTTCCCTTGAAACTAATTTTCTCCTTAAAAAATGAGCCAAAGTGCTCAAAGGAAGGACATATGAAGTAACAGGAGAAAAAATCTTTGTAGAGAATTAAATTTCTGTCGTGTGGCACATTAATTTGAAATATTCTAGGGGAGCTTCACAGTTTTAGTCCCCAGTATTTTTAATTCCTAATTATGAAAACACATAGTTGTTGCACCCCAACTTGTCATAATGAAGTTGCATTAAATGTACTTCAATATTTACAGGATAGGCTATTTACTGCCATTCTTCAACTCTTTTATGATCATTTTGAAGTTACAACTGTTCCATCTCAAATACTTGATCATTAGCAAGGTCATCAAAATATCAGACCCTGGACCTTATTTACTGATGATATTTCTACTATTGGGTTTTTGTGGCTATACTTTCAATGTAATATAGAAAGACAGCCCATTTCCTGAAGTAAAGAAATTAAAAATAGTAGAATGAAAAATTAATTACATCTCCTTTATAGACATAGAACTGAATTACAGAGACTGAACAATGTTGCCAACATTGAGCAGAGATTCAAGGTAGAGGTAGGTACCCAAAGTCCTACATATTTTTGGTATAGACACACGCTATATTTTTTTTGAAGAGTTGAAGCTCAGAGTATTTTTTTCTTACCAGACACAATCTGCTTGAAGTTCTCAGAGAAGTGTAGCTAAACTTACAGTTTTTAAGAACATCCTCTCCATAGATGTCTTTGCATGCTCTCCTTTGGCTCTGGTAAAATCAACAGAAATATTTTCAAAAAGCCAAGTGCCACTCTGCTTAATCTTATAAATAATTCTGGAGCAGTTCTGTTTGAGTTCCAAGCTAAGGTTGGAGTTGACTATCACTGCATTATATTGCATAAGGTTATCACATGGTGTAAATTTTTTCCTTAATAGTCTGTGTGTTCTGGAAGCTAAGTCATAGGTGATTAACTCTCTAGTGAGTGTTGTTAGTGCAGCATATTACACACTTGGCTAGCCCCAGCTCTTATTCATGGATTTTTATTTTTATTTGCAAGGATTAGGCTAAACCACGCATAGAGGGTAGGTAAGAATTTTTATTCTCTTTCGTACTCCTGTGCTTGGAGATATGCAATGGAGAAACACATTTTAAAAAAGGTTAAATTGCAGAAGCTTCACTTTTTTTAACACAGATACTCAATAATAAAGAGGAATATACAAGAAGGTTGAACCCTTCAGCTCCTTTGAGTTTACATCTGTGTCATGCTTTACGGATTGGAGAAAATTTTGCAAGTATGAAGATGAGGAGTGGAGCTGTGAAATTCGATTACTATGCCTTGCAAAATTTGTGAATCTGTGCTGACTATCTAATAACACAAAATATAGCGACTGTCGCATTTTCCATTTTTGAAAAATACATCTGATTTTTTCTCTTCCTGAAATAATTCCTTTCTATTATTAAAAATAATAAAATCCTTCAGAGTTTTTCATCCTCCTAGAAAAGAACAACCCTTTCTCCAAAACAGATAAGAGCTCTAAGATACTGTTTTTTAGAAAATTTGAAAATCTTAAACTTACTTTTTAACTTGCACAGAAAAAAAGCCCATCATTTCATGATAACTTTCTGGCTGATGCGAGGTAAAACAGGATGTGATTAGAATTGAAAGCTATCCAGTTTTATTTATCCCCGCTTCTCTGATTTAAAATGAAGCCTGGCTGTGTGCAGATGATAACTGTGAGCAAAGGTTGACATCAATTGGAGCTGTAGGACGAGCTGTCTCCATGTGTGGGAGAATATCACCTTTTTTAAAAGATGCTGAGTGACACTGACAAAATAGACAAGGCAGTCTAGATCAATGACATAAAAATAGTTGTCGTATAATGATTAGTGAACTACTGCTCATAATAACCTCCTTCTATAGACTCCTCTGAGGGTAATGTTTGATTATTTGAACACATCATAGTGCTAATTATGGCTAGGCTGAATTTTACTGTCTAATTTGTATTTTTACAGTATGAGACATTTGAAAGCTAGAGGTAATTTTCAGTATCTTATGAGGTGTTTGAAATTCCGTTTGTAGCTTTTGCTTCAAACAGCAGCCTTTTAATTTAGTAGCTCTTTAGCAGAGTGGGCTTGATATGGAATAGTCATTAGGTAGTCAACATATCTATAGGGAGTCTCCAGGGAAGGTGTCTATCAATTTACCCCTTAAAAGACAAAAAGACATTTACAGTCATAAATCTAGTTCACTTCCTTTTTAGCTGCAAAAAGACATTTACAGTCCCAAATCCAGTTCACTTCCTTTTTAGCTGCAAAACAGAGGAGATTTATCTGATGGGAACCTGGGCCGTTCTTAAAATCCTCTAAACTATGGATGAATAAACCAGTTCAAGTAAAATGCTAAAACAGTAATATATTGATGACACATAGCATTATACATCAAAAGAGCTCAAAGAAGTTAACAAAAATTAATCTTATATATATATATCTGTGTCTTTCTCTTTCCACTCATTCATCTAGGATATTGTCCAGTGGCTCATGATATTTAGATGGCACACACCTTTCACTCTGAAGATGAAGGACTATTATCCCTTATCCCATACAAAAGACAAAAGTATAGAGAGAAATGTTAGCAAAGATATGCAGATGCATTCAAAATGTGCACCACAAAACCCGAAAATCAAGTCTCCTGCCCTATGTGGTGGGGCAGGGGTTTCATCTCACCTCATTTCAGGTGTTTGCAGTAAGTCACTCACTTCACTTCTTCCTTTATAAACAGCAAGGAGGAAGAGGCACTGATTCCTTTTGTCTGTTCTTTTTAGGATCAGCTGGCCTGTGATTTAGGGGGTTTATTGTTGTCTCCTGACTACAGTGGCAGCCCACAGGATCTGATCAAGTGGAGGTGTAAGGTGAATCCCTACTGCTGGCTTATTCATACCAGATATGCTTCAAAGAGAGTGAGTCTTGGTTCATTTTCAAGTTTTCTGCTGAGGAACATAAGTTTATGACGTTCACTCTCCACTCTGTACTAGAACTGTCAGTGCCAAGAGCAAAAAGCCTGCTCTCTGGAAATCTGCATACTCAAGCAATTCACTGTTTTACTTTGAATAATCTTTTTGACATTTCCTGGTTCCAAAACTCTCTAGCAGAACTATTCAAAGTCTCTTGACACAGATCTGAACTGGAAGACTTAGTGACATAAGATTTAATGATCTTTTTCTCCTGCTGCAGATACTTCAAGCTCATATGTTTTATGAGATTACAGAATAGATTCAATATTAATGGTATATGTTACTAATTACAGCTGGTAGTAGCTCGTAGTCATTTTGCAGTTTTCTATGTACTTACCTCTAAAACATCAGAGTGTTTCCAGCTTTCAAGGCAAAGCTGGTTTAGAACAACATTATATCAAGTGATAAAAAATCAAGAAGTGATAAATATCTACTTTGCTTTTTTATGAATTAAATATCTTATCTATTCCCAATTTAAGTATTTAGGATATCCTCTAGATTAGCTATTGAGTAATTAGAATGTGAAAGGCAGTGGAAACTACATGACTGTGAGGTAAAAAGTATTTATTCTCTGGACTTTTTCTTTAGATTAACACTGTTTGTACAAGTAATGTTACTATAAGCTTCATCAATTTTGAATGTATGTAAATATGAACTATTAAATACACGGAAAAAATAATCAGAGCAACTATGCAAAATGAAAGCCGAATTAATCATTATTCTTCTCTTTCTTTTAGTTACCATCATGCCTTCTTCGTAGGCCATGTTTCTCTCTCATAAAACAGATTACGTCCTTTTTAATTGGATTGGGTCCAATGGGCTCGGATTGATGTGCTTCAGTTCCACTTTGAGAAATCACAATCATTCCCATTACCACTGAAATAATGCCCTCAGTTCTGTTAATTAGGGATGGGATTGGTAACAGTCCTTATACTCACATTGCCCTTGCAGTGCATCATGTCCAGCCACCAGCATGCACAATTCACTTTTCTCCATTTATACAAACCATTTCCAGTGATGTAGAGAATGATATCAAATTTCATTCATTTGCTCAAACATTCTCCCTTGTAGAAGTTGTCTATATTTGTCTTGAACTGATGTTTTTAAAATGGACTGCCAGGCCAGAATAGCAAGCACTGGGAATGGATTTGGCAGTCATAGGTGTGTGATCAAAGAGTACATTTCCACAACTCTGGCCCCATTCAGTACAGAGGAACTTGTTCAAGGAGCCAACTTACATGGACTAATCTAATTAAGACCTTCCAATTAACTGTTAATGTTACAGAAGTTGGAAAGCAAGCAAGGGCAAAGGATTATGGAAAAAAAAGGAGGGTTCTTAGCTTTCATGGGTTAACTAAGTTCATCAAACAAAGCATGACCAGAGTATTTTAATGAGTGGTCACTTGGTGTGTGGCCTGAAATTTTTGGCAACTGATTTGTACAATGGTATATCATTTAAAGTTTAATTAGTAGGATAATTGTAGGACCTGGTAAAATGTTTAAAGCATATAGACTGTGTCAAAACTGAACATGTAATTTTGACCTTCTTATCTGGGTATTTCAACTCCTCACTTCTAAAAAAATTTAATATTTCTCCCTATTTTAAATGTGCTGTTGTGAAAATAAATTAATAAATACTTGTGAATCTCTCAGATATTTCAAAATTTTCTATGGGAAAAGTGTGGATACTATACTAACTGTGGATAAACAGCATGTGACAAAGAAAGTGTGGCATAATGATAGGGTTACCCCGTCAACCAAAGAGGAAAAAACATAGTGAAGAGCATGAACAATACATCCAGTGGGATGTGCTAAGCAAGCATTCTCTGAAAAAAATAATGTGAGCATCTAATTATAGCTTGATTGTCTTGGGTTGTACTAAATGGGCTGACGTGGGGTTGAACAGCTGCTTTAAGACTTCCTAACATTTCATAGTTTTACTTACCTTCTGCTCACTAATTCTTTCATTTAATCTACCTCTTTATATCTTTATATGTATATAACACCAAAATGTAAGTAAATAATAAGTTTCAGATGGGAATGAAAGACATTTAGATTAGTTCCTTATGTTGGAACATTATGGCTTGAATTATATAGAAGACACTGTTGAAGGACATCACCACTGTCTTTTATCTATATGAAAGACATAAACATAAGGATTGTAGGTCACCATGTACACTGAAAATTCTGCTTCTCCAAACATGCCTTCAAGTTAGCAATATGTGTCTCAGACTATACAGCCATGTCTGATGTTGTGGCGAGCCACAGCTCCCGCCAGGGTGTGCTGGACCCCTTAGGACAAAAAGTCCAATGGTTTAACACCCCAGGGGCCCAGGAACCATAAAATGGCTGCCTGCCTTTAAATGGCCGCCCTCAGACAGCCCTCAGGCAGTTTGGCGGGAAACACCGTTGGCTTTGGCAGGAAGGACGTGCCACCCTGCTTGGCTCTAATGGCCACCACACTCTCCTCCCTGCTTATGTCATTGTGTTTTAACTGGCCCTGTTCAACCTCCCCACCTGCCCCATCTCCCATTGGTCTCTGTAAATGTTTCCCTGGGTCCTCCCCTTCACCTTGTCACTATTGGTTACTGCTGTAGATGCTGTCAGAGGGGTATAAAAACCTCTCTCAGGGGCTCCTTGGGGGCTTTTTCGGAGTTCTCCCTCGCCCCTCAATAAACCTGCTTCTGTTTTCCCAAAAAACCTCCCTCACCTCCTTCTTCTGCCCCACACCTTGGTCAACGGTGGTTGAAGCGAGTCTTGTCACAGCTCTCACCCAACCTCCCAATTTCCATCAGCGAGGTCCTTTGTCACTGCAGCAGGCAAGGATTTGCCCAGAGCTCCACCAGAGAGCTGGGCACTTGGCGAGCGTCTGCGGCACCCTGAGGCCGCAGGCTGATACTTTGGAATCCCGTCTCTTTTGCTCCCTTTTCTGTCAAACAATTTTGTTGAAGCTAAAAATTTAAGAGACTATTAAGAAGCGTTTAGAGAAGCATGTTTGGGATGGAGAATACTTAGCAATACAGTTCAGATTCTAAAATTATACACCTTACATAACCAGGGAACAAAAAGCTTCAGTGTGACATTATCATTCAAATGTCTTTAACTTGGAATGCCAAGTGTGCCAATACTCTGCTTGATCAGAAATGTTTGTAGAAAAAATTCAACATTCCATCTGAAAAAACCCAAGAACGTCCTCACAAATGTTAGCTCTCAAAGGTAATATTTGTAGAAAAAAAGGAGAGTAATATAGAGACAAACATATGATTTTTTGATAATTACTAAAGTTTCAATACAATTTAACTCATTACATTTTTCTACAGGTTTTTACTGAGAAAAAAAGCCTGGAAGATATTTTAAAGGCCAAAGTCCATTGCAGTTCATTAACAAGTTATCTAAGTCCCTTCACTAATAAGTAAATTAACTCCAATTTCTTTCAGAAGAAAATCAACAAGATACTACCTAAAGCACCAGCAAGGTATCCACATGTCAAGCAGATAGAAGATACTCAGTGTGTCGTGATCATGCATAGATACAGGGAAAATTTCCTTACAGGAAGTTGCATTGTAGGAAAAAGCCACATTTTCTGGTTCCTCTCTGACTGTCCCAAAGTGCCCTTTGCATGCTGGGACCTTTTCTTCCAGCTGTAATTCCGAGCTGGAGCGAAGGTGCATCACACTGATCTCTTCTTTGTGGTGACCTGTGACAGGATCTGAGGGGATGGCCTGAAGTTGTGTCAGGGAAGGTTTAGGTTGGATATTAAAGAAAGGTTCTTCACCCAGAGGGTGGTTGGGCTCCTGAGAGAAGTGGTCACAGCTCCAGCCTGACAGAGTTCAAGAAGTGTTTGAACAATGCTCTCAGGCACAGGGTGTGACTCTTTGGGTGTCCTGTGCAGGGACAGGAGTTGGACTCAATGATCCTGGTGGGTCCCCTCCAACTCACCTTATTCTGTTATCATGTGGCAAGAGCAAGATGAGCCAGCAAGAGAAAAGCAAATGTGTCTCCAAGTCTCTAAGGATGAAACTCGTGAAGATCAGGGTATTAATATGTGGGAGTTGTCTTACCACATCCAGTATTACCTGCATCCTTGCTATCACATGTACGTGTTGTTTTTCTCTTCAGGGGGATCTAAAACAGCACTGGGAAAGAAAGAAAGATGAAAATTGACCTTAATGCCATCCACTGATGGACACAAACAACAGCTAGGGGGTTTTTTTGCTCACTAGTTAAGGGATTTGGTTAACCCGTTAATAAATTGGAGTGTTGGTGTTTCTATGGTGATAGGAAAAGGGTGATGCTTTGAAAATTCTGACAATAAGCTCTGGACAGCAAAGAAGAGAACAGTTAAGAATCTCCCTATTTTAAAAAAATTGCTTTCAAAGAGAAATATTTATTTTGTTAAAAGCTCTTAATTAGATTTATGATTCCAGTGCTAAAGTGAAAAGGTTAATATGATAACATTTACTGCTGTGGATATTGATAGTAAACCATACATTCTAATTTCAGATTATTCCCCCAGGTAACTTGATTATTACTATTATTAAATTGCAGGCTTTATTGGCATTTTTAACTGCTCTCTCCATAAAATTAGCTAAAAAAATATTTTAAAAAACTGCTGAGTTTTCTTTGTGCCTCTTGCTTCATGTTCTACTGCTGTTTTGTAAAAATGACACAAATATTTTGGAGTCCCACAAATTTCTTTGTATTTTCTATGTTTCCATGACAATAGACTAAATCAGGACATTCTTAATCACAGTATATGGGAAGCTACAGCCAAATTTGAAAAGCTGTACTTGATATAATCTTTCTGTACAAACTGTTACCTTGAAGTCAATTATGGGAAATTATTAAACTTGGTTGAATAAGAGAATTAAAATTTAAGTAATCCAGGGGGACAGATCAATGGTAGGAAAAGCAGGAACTTTAAGCATTTTTATGTACAGATTCAAAAGCAAATATGTATATGTATTAATCCTCAAAACATTTTTTTAAGTCTATCTTTTTAATAACTAGCCTGAATCTGCTTAACCCTCTAGGGAACTAAATTTATTTCAATTTATGTGGACAAAGCCACCTACATGTGAATTCCTATCCCAGCTAGCAAACCTTTCACCAATATCAAGCCAAAGGAGGACAGGAAATAATTTAATTTTGAAACGTGAGGTTTTTCCCTCTTTCACCATGCTTTCATGTCTACAACAACACAGGCAAAGACACATCCTGTTACAGGGAAACTGTGGTTCAAGTCTTTATATCCAAAAAAGAAGGAGATGAAGGGGTTATATCCTCGACCAGCAATATTAAACTGTTGAAGGACTTAATTTTATTTTTACAGGTGAAATCAATGCTGCAGCAAGCACCCTGAGTGACAAGGAAGCACTGCTGTTGAATTTGAAGAAACAGGGGCAGAGATACTGCTCCAACTGGTGGTTTTCCCATAGAATGTTTAGGTTATTTCCAGCAGATGTCTGGAGCCCAAGCTGTACCTCTTACAGGTGAGTGCTGCACTGCAGTGTTATACTCACTTGCCACAGCTCAGAAAACTAGTTAATACTTGACTGGCCTGAACAAACAACAGTTTTCAAAGGAGAAGCTTTGAAAGCCTAAAAAGCCCTACAGTATGGCATGGAGTCTGAGATATTTGAGCTCAATAATGAAATTAGTATTTCCTCTCCTGTCATGAGCCACAAAACCTGAATAACTGCCTATAAAAATGGGCAGAAACATCTCCTAAATACTTCTTGTCCAGTTCTTCCCAGACTGATCTGTGGGAGAATGTTGGCTTGTCCACGGGGCTGCAAGCCTAGCCTGACTCTTTGGGTTTGTGAATCACAATGAGGGGTAACCTATATATACTACAGGAAAACAGTGCCCCAGACACTGCTAAAATCCTTCTCCACTTTATTTCCCACTGATTACCTTCAGTTCACCCACCTCTACATCAGTGCTTCAGGTGTTAGGACTTGAGACTTGTTTCAGAGATGTTAGTCCTACTCCTTGGCAGGATATCACAAATGTTTGTAACAAGCATTATAAAACCTAAATTCTTTTGGGATTCGAGCAGACACAACGGAATATACTCACTTTCAGGGACACATATTGGAGATTTTCCTATGGTATCAGGATTCATTGAGAACACTGGGGATAATATGAATACATATTTCATTAAATAAGTTAAAAAGGGCTCCAGCCTTTCATTTCATTTGCTTTAAGAGAGAACAACTTTCAGTAAACTTCTGTCCTGATGTTAGGCAATAGCATGGAGCAGGTTAAGCTGTTGGATATACATTATATAATCAAGTAGATGTAGTTCAGTTCTAGCAGTTCTAATATTTTTGCTTTCTGAAGGGAGGTCATATGCAATCTCAAGATATCTGCAATTTCCAATGAAGAAGGGCTGTGAAAGACAGTTTTAGGCAACACAGAATATTGATTTCCAGCAGTCACAGACACTCTCATTGTGTCTTCCACAGAGTATATTTTATAGCTTGAAAATTCCTGGGCCTTAACCCTCTTAGGTTCAGATGAGTAATCTTGTGAGGAAGAGATGGGAATGAGAAAACGACTTTGAAGAGTATATGCTCTGCTTCATACTGCTTTATATCATAGAGCTACAGTTCAATGTTGGTATGATGCATAGCTGTACAAATTGAAGGCTGGGCCTCAAAAATACCAACTTTACCGGTGCAAACGTTGCTTTGATTAAAATAGAAATTTAGGTCTTCATCCTGAAGGACAGACCTGTACTGGATTTTCATTGTCCAGAAACTCAACTATCATGTTTAGCTATCCAGCAGAAAAATAAATATAGAGCACAAAAACTGTATTTAAAATTAACTTTGGATGAACTTCAGAGATAGTTTATCAGTTTACATATAATATTCATTTAAAAATTACAAAAAAGACCTTCAATTTTTTAAAACTTTAATTTATTTGCCAGTTCTAATGCATCAAAAGATATTTTGAAGCTGACTCTTCATCAGCAGTCATAGAGCTACCCACATTCATTGCTAATGTTCATTGTAATTACTACAAAAACTATTAAACATCCTTGAATGGGAGAGTGTCACTAAGCTTTCCCCCCACAGATAGGCTTGTCTGTGACATGTGGAGCCTGGTTCAGAGCCTTTTGTTAGGATATCATTCACTGTATGATGGACTTGTCAGTCTAAAAATCAACTAATTCACATCCTCCTTCCCTTCCAGATATTTTCCAAGCAGATTCCATAAAAGATATTTCTCTCTGAAATGTTTTTATACAGCTTTTCATCCTAATTTCTACTCCAGCTATCCCAGCCTCTCAAAAAGAATTCTCTGCTACCTGAATCTCTTTTCCTTGCAAAGAGCTTCAGCTGTTGT
Source organism: Lanius ludovicianus (assembly GCA_013397235.1). Lineage (NCBI taxonomy): Eukaryota > Metazoa > Chordata > Aves > Passeriformes > Laniidae > Lanius > Lanius ludovicianus. The sequence goes on from VYXG01006146.1 coordinate 2,450,373, forward strand.
TGTTATCCTGAATCACTTCCCAGCTGGTTTTACAATTTGCTTAGCTCCCACCTACACCTCTCTCTAATGGAGCTGCATCTCATAACACATCTTTCTCAAGACTAGATCTTAAGCAGACAAAAGTTAGGCTGTGAAAGTTATGCTCTAAAGATTTGTTACAATTTAAATCAGGTGGAAGCAGAGAAATAGGATGGTAACATGGAACTGTTATGCAACACAAAGACGAAAACAGATTAAAAGCAAATGAACAAAAAAGCCAAACACCACAAGATATTAATTACTCAGATAGAGCTGGACTTTTCTGTAAGTAGCTCACTGAAACTCATTTTTGGGGAATGGAGTAAAACACTTTTTATTTAAAATAGGGCAGGGAATTAAGACTATGGCAGGACTACATCTGGCATTCCCATCCGTGAGCAAACGCCACTTTCAGTTCCTGGAGTGCACTGCTGTATATTGGAGTGGGCCCAAGGAAGAGATTAGAGATGTGGTTAAAGGAATAAATCCTTCTCATGCTAACATAGGGCAGTAAAAGTGGTTGTTTCTCTCTGCTGACTGTAAAGGCAGACCAGAGCAATTAGCTCAGGTGCTGGTATCTGTATTGCAAATATAGAAAATAAGGTGAGTTGAGTGTCTGAGAGTCTTTTCACTGTTTTCAGAACATTTCTTTAGGCTCCTGCAAGCTATTTCATATTCAAAAATTCTTTCTTATTTCAAACAGAATTAGAAGGGAACAAAAAAGATTAAGCTGGAGAAAAATTGTATTATTGTCTCATTTTTAAATACGTATTTTTGTATCAGTACTAAGATGAACTTTCTGAAAGTCTTCCCTTGTTTTTACTTTATATTTTTCAATCTCCCCATAATCTTGTGATACTGAGGATTAAGAGATTAAATTTTCCACATTAAGGTAATCAGAACACTGCTTAATTGAGCCTATTACATTTTTCCTCCTTGTATAAGGCACTTGTAATCAGACCTGCATGTTTTAGAGATCAAGGAAGAGCCAAAGACTAGACAGTCAGAAAGCAGGTACCAAATCATTTCCAGGCACATCACTGGTAAATAATACATTTAAGGGAAAGGTATATTTATCTTTCTATCATGATGGTGTTCTCATTGTTTTGATACTGCATGCACTTATGCAATTTACAGAGTAATTTTATGGTTGTTAGTAGAGATGAGATAAACCTGATGGGAAAAAAAGGGAACACCAGAGCTCTTCCCAAAACTCAGTCTAAATGCTGAATATTATCTAACTATTTATAGTGTTCTGATATTATACATTTCAACTGCATGAAAATATTACCCTTTAGATCTTAACCTATTGATTCCCATGTTAAATTGATCAGATTTTCAGCTGACTGAGCTGTATAAGAATAGCTATGGCTCTTTTTTTCAGGTCTTTGCCATGCTGTAGCTCTTTAAAGTGTGCATGGTGAATACCTGTATGAAGAATTTAATGGAGAAAAAAATCCAGAAAAATATAGTAATGAGACCTAGAAGCCTCCTTTTGGGGGTGATAAATATCTAGCATATTTCTCTCCCTTTACTCTCTTGTAGAAGAAGTAGATACAGAAGTTTTAAAACTATTATCTCCAGTCTGATAGCCTCATCCTATGGCTAGCATAAAGCTTGAAGTCCATGACCAACATGAATGATCATTGCTTTTGTCTTTAGTATTGTGACATGTCAGGAAAGGGAGGGACATCAAAAAAAGCCTTTCCTCCTTTTGTCCCTTTAGGGTGTCCTCACGAGCAGATATGAAGTGGTCATAGCACCAGCCTGAGAGAGTTCCTGGCAGACTTTCAGGCACAGACTCTCAGGCACATGTGTCGTTCTTGGGGTGTCCTGCACAGGGCCAGGAGTTGGACTCAGTGATCCTGATGGGTCTCTTCCAATTCAGCATATTCTATGATTCTATGATATACCATGCATCAGGAGCTCAGAAAGGAACTTCCTATTTAAGGATTTACATAAAAATATAAATCCCTAGCAATAGCTAAAACATGTAAGTAAGGTGTTCATCACTGGTGTGTTGCCACAACTGGAACAGATGGATAAGCTCTGTTGTCATCTTTTCCCCTCAGCTTGGTGTGATGGTCCAGAAATATTGTACCTGCATTACTGAACACTTGCAAGGTTTTACCAGGTCTCACTAACTTTAACAGCAATTATGTCTTCCACCAGTAAGCAGCTTTGGAAGGTTCCCATTTCTGTGGGTAGCATGTTTTTCCTGAAAGCTGAAAAGCTCTCATTTCTGTGGGTAGTATGTTTTTCCTGAAAGCTGAGTGTCTCCCAGCACACACAGATCAGCCAGCTCAGTGGGCTGCCATTTCTAGCAATCCTATCTGCTGCAATTGGAAAGCACCCACCTAGAATTACGAACTGCATGGAAGATGATTTTAACATGAATTTTCCAGTGGATTTTTATGAAGTGATCTTGAGAGGAAGCCATTAATTCAGCCAGAGATTAGCAATAACAACTGCACTGCTGAGGGCAACAGCGAGGATCCCTTCCTTCCCAGCAGCCTGGCACAGATACCATGTGGAACTCAAAAGCCTCTTCTGCATCTTTAAAAAGCCTTTCATTTTCCTTTTGTGCATGTGTCCTCAGTGTTTGGTGTTATAAATGAGCAGCCTGTGACCACCCCTCCTCTTGGCACAGCTCTCATGTAACGCTGCAGAGCTCTGGCACTGCTGGCATCCGCAGAGTGCCTTCTTCCCTGACCTGTACCCACCGAGATTACAGAAGCACATTATTTCCCTGTGCAGCTCTTTCACCTCTCACTGAAACCATTTCCTACACAGACACAGAATTTTTATAAAAGGCTTTCCTCAGCTTTCATCAAATCTAGGTTGCAGGCCTATTTCATAACATTAATTCTCTCTCCCTCACCAACCGCCACATCAATTCAGTACTTTATAAACTATTTCAGGGATCCGATTTATCAGGTCTGACAGAGCTTCACACTGAAATAAACAGCACTGCCTCTGCTGAGCTCGCTCAGTGGCTCCTATTTATCATTATTTAATTCAAGGGCCTAAAATTCTCTGACATTATTAATAGTAAGATGAATCACTGGAAAACTACAGAATCTGTGACCAACGAGGCTGAAATAATCCATTTTGGTGAAAATGTCTACGTGGAATTGCATTCCCTGATGGGTAGCTGCTCTGTCATTAGCGACTCCATATGCATGGGTGGTAAAGAACTGAAGCATGAAGTCCCCAAAGAGTGGGATACTTCAACTGCCATTCTCTTCCCAACACTTAACACCAAAGCAGAAAATAAGGGAATGCAGCACAGCTCTAATGCCTCTGTCAGTTGAATTTAAATGTACTAATTTAATCCTTTTTGTACTTGATTAACTTTAACTTGTCTGAGGTTGAACTTTTGTGTTAACTGGACCTGCAAATCCATTAGTTCATTATGAGGACTGTATTACTTAGGCACCTTGATGAGAGATAATCAGCTGCCTGGAATGTATATGAGCACTTGCTGCCTTAATTTGGCACCTCATTAGTGGTATTTTTCAATTTTGTTTAAATGAAAAGGATTGCACTGGGAGTTTGCCCAGGGTCTGCAATTTCCTTTATGAATAGCCAGCCTTATTCAGCAGCTGTATGACACATTAAGAAGTTAAGAATTGCAGAATTTGTTTGGTTCTCTGTCAGGACCTTTCTGGGAACCTAAGGTAGCTGGAGAGGCAGATCCTGAACTCTTTTCTAAAGGGGCTGAGTGCTGTCATGCCACCTCCCTGACTGGGGTGACCAAAGAACATTGACAAACAGAGGTGTTTTGTAAAATTCATTTAAAAATTAAGACTATCCAAAATTTAAAAAAAAAAAGTATATATTTTTAAAAATTGATTTTTTTTTTAATTTCCCCTTTCAGAGAAGAAATTTACTCATTGCTGTTTTGTTATTCACTATCATTCCCTTGAACTTTGGCAGTCGATGTCCTTATTAGTGTCTGGACAGAGATTGTAACTTTTGAAAAGAACAACCTAGGAAAAAGGACCAAGCAGGCACAAAATTACCCTCTGAAGAATTTATGCAATCATTATTGTGCAGGGGATTACCTCCTAAAGAATTGATCATTTATCCGAGTTAGAACACCCAGAGATGAAATACACACCCTTCACCCTTGCCCAGAGCCTGTCTTCAGGCAAAAGCCTGACTAACTGACAGAGCCAGTTTGGCTTTCTCTGGTTTACAGTTTCCCAGTGCCATGATTGCAGCAGGACACCCTCAAACCCCTACAGCACCATCCTGCTGTATCCCAGCATGTCCAGCTCCTGCCCCCTGTTATGGAAACCCCATTCTGGAATGCTGCAACACACCCTGCCATTACTTCAGACACTTGAACTGAAAACATGAAAAAACCAACATTAACATATTAGAACCTATCCACAAGGCTGGGGTGAGCAGAGCCAAGGGACACACAGCATGGAGAAGGCCAGTCTGGTCGAGGGACAATTATCCTTTTAGCAGTATAGTCACTCCACGCTAATTGGTCTTGTCTCTTGGAAGCAGTTATTGCTCCTGAACCTTTTTATTTTCTAATATAGTAATAGCCTGAGATACTATGATTTGAACTCTTTCCCCAACATGTAAAAAAGAAATCAAGTCCTGGACTTTCATATCACATTCCACCACCATGGAGATTACAGATAGGCACAATTTTATGTTTTCCAGATGAAATGTGCTCCAAGTGCTTCTAACAGGTTGGGATCTATTAGTAAAATAAAGAGCTATTTAGTTTAATTATACATCTCCAGATGCAGAAAGTTGAGCAACATCAAGGCCTGGGGTTTTTTGCTTTCTTTCCAGGAGAAACCTAAGTATTACTGAAAAAAAAAAAAAAAGAAAGAAAGAAAATGGAGACTTGGCATTTTCATGAATATACCAAGCTAGTCTTTGAACATATGTTCTCATATAAAACCTATAGTTACTTAAACTAAAAACAACTTTTAGTATTCAGTCACCTTTGTGAAGTAGAATTAACTGAGCTATTGATGACTCTTGTGATCTCAAATATCTTCTAAAAGAGATTTTCATGGAATCATAGAATACTGGGTTGGAAGAGCTCCTTAGAGATCAGCTAGTTCATTACCTCCTGCAGTCAGCTAGATCAGGTTGCTCAGAGCTCCACGTTTTCAGGAATGGGGCATTTCCACCTCTCTGGGCAATCTGTGCCACTGTTTTACCACTCTTATTTGAAAAAAATGTCTTCCTTACATCTAGTCTAAGTCTAACTCTAACCTCTTTCAGTTTTATCCCTTGTCTTGTGAAATTTGTTTGCAAAGGTGTTATTCCTAGCCTCTACATTTCATTATCATTTATTTTGTCTCTTTAATTTGGGGTTGAATCACACTGATTCAATCCACCATCTATTCCTCCATACCATGTTCCAGTCAGGGTTCAAAGGTACATCAAGCTGTAAAAGCAGAGCAAGAATCACCTCCAGGCAAGTCAATAGGTCACAGACCCAGTTTATGATTTTCAAAACATTTGATTAATAGAATTGGAAATAGGACCCAATGTATTTATTAGCTGTGTTTTCATGTGCTGTCACTATCAGCATTTCAAAGAAACACAAAATCCTGATAATACCAAATGATATATGGGGAACACAACCTTTGTGCAGTATAGAACACTGTTGAAGAATTCCATTTTGGTTTCTTACACATAGGAGAATTATTGTGGTAATAATGTGTAAAACGGGGACTTTCAGCCTCAGTGATGAACCACTGAATTCCCAAAAGTAGTTTAGCTTGTATGCAGATCCACATTCCACCTAATTTTAACCAACCAGTTCATTAAGACTTCTGAGACTTACATGCAAACTATGGAGTCTTCTACAGTTTCTCTTATCACCAATTAGGTTAATCCCTCTGCCACTCTGCAGAGCTTTGGGAAGGTGTATGTTTGTGGTAACTGCCTGTGCAGTTTAAGGTGAGACAATTACTGGTAGTGCAGAGGCTCAGTGAACATCTCAATGAACATAATTGTAACTATGGCTATTTATAAAATTCTCTCACTATTTAATTAGGGGTGGGATTTTTCTTCTCTTTTATTTTCTCTCTTAAGGAATGCAAGGTTAACTCCCTAAAACACAGGGAGGGAAGAGATTGTGTGAAGCTCCAGAAAGGACACCGACAGCAAGAATTTACAGGCAGCCGTAACCACAGTGCATGAAATTGTTCCTTTTTTTTCACAGCTCGGTCTTGCCATTTTTCATAAAATTAGGGAGGGAGGGTTTTATTACCAAATAATTGCTTACAATTTTCTATGTCCAGGCAATGGCATTCAGTTTGACACATAGCAGATCAGTCACCAGAGAGGTGGAAATGAAAGGTTACAACATAGAAAGTATCTTGGGGCTGATTTGGTCTGTCAAGAACCTGTTTTTCTGCGTGAGAATCCCTGTTAAGTTATGCTAGTGAAGGAAAAGACTTCACTTTTGGTCTTATTTTTCTGTGTCTGCAAAATATATTTGAGTCTTTTTTCCAGTGTTTGTACAATATCACAATAGGCCCATCTTTCCCTTTGTACCAAAACCAGTAGTACAGCTGTAATCTTATTAATAACCAAAGCCGGTTCACAACCAGTTCCCACTGCCAGTCCCTAGTTCTGCCTGCACTCCTGACCTGATTGTGGCTGGGGTTTAGTTTGTTTTCCTCAGGATTGCTGAAGAGCCCCAGCACAAACCACTCTGTTCTCTCTCACAGATTGCCCCCAGCTCAGACAGCCCAGTGACTGCCTCTGCAGCATTCTATCACTGTGAAATAGGTGATCTTTTGGGTTAGTGGTTCCCTAACTACATCTGCTCTGAGAAATCAGTGATTTGAAAGAGGTTTGAAACCACTAAGTCTAGGTAAGTGACTTTTGAACTTCAGTCCATTGATTTCAATATGGCATTTGTGAACTGGATTTCATTGTTTCATTTCTTCTTCTTCTTCCTAGGTAAGATGATTAAAAATTACTTTTCTTTCCTGCTTGGATGGCAGAAGAAGGAAGCCTTCTATTTGTTTCCCTAGCTCCAAGTTTATTGCTGAGGGATATATTGTGACACCTTTACTCACACAAAATTTGATTCCACACTTCAAGTGAAATTATTACAATCAATCATAATAATGCTGATCCTAAATAATAGGACAAAAGGCAGCAGACAGTGCTTTGGACAGGCTTCATTAATCCATACTGGTATGTCATATTCATACCATATTCTATGTTCAAGTATCAGCAGCACCCAGAAGCATCCAGCACCATCTCAGCAGCAGAATCCCTTGGTGCAGCAAAAAAGGACACAAATTTTGGATAACATGTGCACTGAGTTGTTTTTGTTAGGATTACATGACTATTCCCTGTCTCTTCTGTCTGCATAGCAGGTGCTGTCTGTCACTCCTGCTTCATTCCAGGTTGTGGCTGTTGGGGAGCACCTCCACTTGCCCTGCTTTTGGCTGATGGGATGGTCACACGCCATTCTCACACCAGCACAATTTTCCAACATGATTCCAACCAGGAACAGAGTCCTTCTCTCAGAACTCACCCGGTTCTGCACACCACAGAGTCAAACACATCTGTACACATTAGCCCAGGGACCAGTTTCCCCTACAGAGTTGTTCTACACAAAGATGAAAATTGTCCCCCATCCCACTGGGGGGGTTGGGGAGGTGGTGAGTGAATGGCTGTGTGAGGTGGCTTTGCAGGGTCGACCCTCAAAGTTGTTTTTTCTGAGAAAATCTTAGAAGAATTACCTTGTGGTATGATTAAAATAATAGTTTGAGTCAATCTAATGAATGAACACATATGAGAGTAAAATATTAGAATAAAATGTTAGAAAGATGGCTGCACATAAAATTATTTTTAAACTTTTCAACATGGTTCCCATTTCTTCAAATAATTCAGCCAGCAGCAGACACTTGCAAAATTCCCCTGTAGGACTGAGGCTGGTTGTCCCTGTCAGATTTAAAGGATCTGTGAAAGAAGCTGCAGGCAAAGAGGGAAAAGAGTTTCGGTGAAAGTCACAAGCTATCAAAAGCTACTTTAGTTGTAATTTGGAGTGAAAAAGGGGAATTGTGTAGAAAATAATGTAGATTTTATGTAGGTCTTGAGATTTTGTAAAAAGTTCAAGACAAGCCAAAGTGTTAAGATAAACTTAGTCTGTGATAATATGACATTAACTGAAAATCTAATAATTACTTTGTAGTTAATTGAAATTCTTTGATTTCAACCTCTACTTTTTACCAAACCTTCTCCTTCTAGCCAAAATAAGTAAGAAATTTGTGTTGAAAAGTGACTTTGGGAGAGTAGTGAAATTCACTGAGTGGTTTGCATTTGGACTCGATGATCTTAATGTTCTTTTTCAAACTCAATGAGTGTGATTCTATTCTGTAAAATAGTTCATGTCACCAGGTCCCTCTGGAGGTCACCTAGCCCGGCCTCCTGCTCCACTCAGGGCCACCTTGAGCAGGTTGTTCATGTCCAGTTGGGTTTTGAGTCACTTTGAGCAAGGAGACTCTTGTACATGTAAGCCTATGAACACAGAGAAAATTTTGCTTTACATACTTTATTCCATTAATTCTAAAAATTCTTATAAAGATTTAAAAGAGTGGCAAAAATTCCAGTCTGCCTGGAAAGTAAGAACTGAAACATTAACAGCTGTGTTATTTGTTATTATTTATTGGCTAGCTATTAATAAAGGGCTAAGGAAGATCAGAAAATAGATACCCAACATAAAATATTTAATTTCACTAGAAGCTGGAAAGACTGAGATGCATAAAGGAATCCTACATAGGCAGGTGAGTGGGTAACATAATGGCAGATAAAACTTCTGTTGAGAAATGCACAACAATGCTCACTGGATAAAATAATTTGAAGACATTACTGCTGAATTACAGCTGAACTTAGAGTTACAGATGAACTTAAAAACTTAGAGGGAGAAATAAAGATAATGGGAAGAGGATACAAAATCATAAGAAATCTCTTCTTTTCCTAGTAGAGAAAAGAATGATGAAGTCTCACTTGGAATTCCATGCTCAGCTGAAGTCATCCTATCATGAAAATAACCCATGACCATTAAAATTACCAGACCTGAAAAAAGAAAATAATAAGTGACATGAAGAAATTTTTATATAGACAGAAACTACTCCAATTTTAGTTTAGAAAGAGAAAACAAAGACATGACAATGAAAGAAAAATTAACTTTTCCTAATGTGCTATTATTTATCTAATTAACTTATGAAACACATTCCTAAGTATATGGAATTAGGAAATTGAATAGAATTGTGAAAGGATTTCAGGCAAGCCTTCCAGTACAACTGTGAGCTAGGTTTTGAAACTGCTGAACTCTCTAATGCAGCTGCTTTTGGACTTCTAGTAGGCATTATCTTGGATTAAAAACCAACCAACCAGCCAAACAAACAAATAAAAACTTTTCTATTAACTTCTTGTATTTAGGGGAAAAGAGAAGAAGAACGAATCAGAAAAATATAAAAGTATTAAAAGTTTTGCTGGGGAGTAAGCTTGTTGAATCACCAGAGCAGGTGTCAGGCCTCAAGCTACATGTAAGTACACTGTCTGTGTGAGACTTGATGTGGACATTTACCCATTCTTTGCTGAAACTTAAGGGGCTCTCCCATGGCCTAAAATTCACAGCACCCATTCTCTTCAGGTTCTCTCATTACACTAAAGATAACAGTATTGAAAACAACTTGAATAAATATATTTACAAACAGCTGAATTCTTAGGAATTACAGCTGACAGAAAAATGAGAGAAGGCAGACAGGGCCACTGAGGTCTTTCCCTCAGACAGGCCCTATCCCACACCATATCAGTCTTGTACAGAGCAGAGACAGGAATTTTTTTATAGCCCTGGCTTTTTTACTCTCTGGACAGCTGGCTCAAACTTGGGACAAATCTCATGCAAAGAACTAGAAAATATTGTACAAAGAATGTATCTTCTCTCCCCACCCAGGCACAGAGATTGCCTGGATCTCCCCAGAGGATGTTCCCACTCTGCATTATGCAGAACAAGCTCCTCTGAAATCATCCATCTCACTTCACTGAAGCCATGCCATTAGGAGAAAATATGCAGTGAGTGGGAAATGTCAAAATTGCTCCAGGCAAAAAGAGCAACTGTAGATGCATTCTCTAATCTCATCCTACTGATTTTCACGATGGCATAGATAACCCTCCACATGCCCTAATTTAGCACCCAGATGCCTCAATAGTTTTCACAACCAAATGTTCTTCAAAACCACTGTTTCCTCTTTTCCATGTGCCTATTGTTTTGTTTTATTTTTCAAGCCCCTACCAGTTTCATCTCTGATTCTTTCTTGTTACTTTGATTTCCTCTGCCCACTCACCCCACCTTCAGTCTCCATCACATCCTTTGCTCCTTATCTCTGCTATCTTTCCATACACCTCCAGCTCTCCAAATTTCTTGACCTAATCTGTGGTCCATTCTTTCTTTCAATACCTCCTCACAAAGCACTACCTCTAAATGTCTGTGAAACAATGGCAGCAGACCAGAAGCCATTAAACTAAAAAAGGAAGATGAAGGAACTGAAAAGGAAGATGAGCAAAAATTATAGAAAAACCCCAAAGTTTGAACAAGCAACATTATGCAGCCATTTTGCCTCTCCTCCATCCTGCCTGATCCCAAAATAGCCTTGTTCACTGTTCCTGACCACACCCTTTTTTGTCATTAAAAAAAAATAAATAAATCATAGCTTCAGGTTCTTCAAATGCACTCCAGCTGCTTTGCTTTCCAGTGTAGCACTAGCATATTAATAAATTAATAAATCAGTGAATACTTTGTGGTGCTAATGATTTTTTAGAAAATAATGTTTTAATGAACACAGTTTTTATTTTCTCATGGTTCCCAAGAAGGAGTCCTAGGATGCTCAGCAATGCAGGAACAATTTTTAGGTTATGTTTTCTGATCAGTCTGAGACCATAAACTGCACTGCTCTGAGCTGGTTCTGCATATAGTAGGATTAAGGCAAAGCAATTCATACTGCTCTACCTTTAATCTATATCAACAGGAGGGCCAATTTAGTTTGTCTAGGGCTGGTACTTAAAAAGCCTGATAGATGTAACCTGTGAGAGGCAAGCAAAATAAGAGCAAAGAGAGTATTAAAAAAAAAAAAAGAGGAAAAGGAAAGAATATGTGAGAGAATTTCCAGGTTTGGGGAAGGGATATATTTGAGTGATGTGATGCTGCTGTATTTTGTCTCTAGACTCCAAAGGGCTTTTTTAATTTTTACATTAATGCACCAATGACTATGAATTGCTTCTGCTTGAAAACCAAAAAAAATCAAATAATTTTTATTTATTATTTTTAAATATTTTCATACTTGTCAGTGTGAAAATACCACTTTTGCTCTATAACAAGAAAGTATTCACAAAAAACTAATTTTTCACAGATGAATTTATTAGAATTCTTGCATCATTTAATTATATTTTTTTATGGAACTTTGCAGAGTCATCTTTAAATCTCATGCTTTAATTAAACCTTTGAAATTTTTAAAAATTAATTCATCTTACATCCATTTCTGTTAAGTTTAATCTGTTTATCATTTTGCCAGCTGGTTCTATGAAATATTTTTATACTGCTTCCATGAGGGGTGACTTTATTTTGTGTTTTTCCTGCACTTTAGAACAGCAGGCATTTGCTACCAACTCCACTTAATGGCACAGAGGCAGAGTTTGCTACTTCATCTCTTCTCACTGAGGCAGCTCTGAGTGCTGTGTCCTTACCAGCAAAATAACAACTTATTAGACCTGTGAGAATTAATGCTATTTGTCTGGAAATAATAGAAAGACTGTGATTAAGTGCTCTGCTTCCAAAATGCATCCTAGTGCATCTGAGAAGTACCTCTTTGCAGCTGCTTGGCAAATTTTGTTAAATATGGGGGGTTTGACAGAGCCTGAACGCTGGAGCTTGCTTTGGTGACAAAAGTGTCTGTCCCCTGGGTGAATTAGCAGTTAGGCCACCACACATCAGTGCTCAGGCTTATGCCCTTCTAGATTATCAGTAGCCATAGCCCAGGTAGGTAAGGTATTAGCTGCTGTTGTCCTACCCTTTCAGATTCAAAATCCTGACTCCTAATTTATTTTATAGGGGTTTTTGAGAGGAGTGTATCTTCTTCTGTTTTGTATAACTGTGATGAGAACTTCAGCCCACTTTTTGTGATGTCAAAACTGTCAGCTGTAGAGACAGTCACTTCCTGGCAGGGATCTACAGCTCCTCCTGGTAGCCAGCATGGCCAGCAGAGCCTGACATCACAGACACGATCCACAGGACACACATCACAATTTTAGCTCTGAAATATATATTTCTAGCATGCTATGGAAGCATAATTTTGATTAGAAAGGACCTCTTGATGTCATCTAATCTAACCCCCTCCTCAAAGCAGATCTAATCCAACCAGGTTGCTCATGTCCCAGTCAAGACTCAAATGTTTCCATGGGAGGGGATTTACAGTCTCTCTGGGCAACCTCTTCCACTGTTTGGCCACCATAACAACAGATGAAAATGTCTTTTAATGCAAAACTGGACGCAGTGCTCCATTAGCTGTTCAGAAACTGCAGTGATTCCATTCAAAGTTCCCTTCTGAAGAGCATAACTAAGGCTTTATTTCAGACACCTGAGGTGGAATGCAGTGTATAAACCATGTGTATAAAATGCCACAGATGTTTTCTCCACTCAGTCTTTCCTTGGGTGAGTGGGTGTTGGATCCCAGTGGTGGAATCAGCAGTTGTTCCAAAAAAGCAATATTTATCAAATCATACAATGCAGAAAGAGATTGTGGTTTTTTTTCTTTCCTACTCATTTTCTAATTTTCTGTAGTGGGAACAACTGGAAGTCCCACAAGTAAGCCTTTGTCCATAAACCATGAAATAAATTTAAACTATTACAGAAAAAAATGGACATCTGTATCACAGTTCTTCCATTTCCCTTTTCCAATTTACTCAGTCTCTTTTCATGTGCAACCCAAGCTACTTTAAGGGTGAGCATTCTGTTCCCTGTGAGCAGGTCTGAGAAGTGACCACGCCTCGCTGCTCTTGGTGCTCTTCAGAGGCTGTAATTGCCTGCCTGGGTGCTTAGAAATTTGGAACAGAGAGTTCTACCCCACACTTTCCTGGCTCTGAATGAGCTAAGCTGGTCTGACCCAAATTGCCACTCAGCAATTTGTCTTTTTAGCACCTTCATAAGGGATCTTTAATCTCTGACAGGAGATTGAATTAATTTACTGAAGTATGTGACCATACTTAACAACCTTTCTAACTCACCCATTTTCTGGTTTGGAGCCAAGATTTACATAATTATTTCTATTTTTGAGCATTCAGGATTGACACATTTCCCAAATGCCTACGTTTAGCCATTTTTAGCTTACACTTGCCCTAGCTGAAGTATAGTCCTTCATCTCTAGCTTTGGAAGTACTTGATGGACTTTTGTTCTTCAGGGATTGCAAAATATAATTCTATCTAGGTAGCCTCCAGTGAGACCTTTAAATAACTCTGCTCTGATTATATCAAACACATCTAGGGATCTTTAATACTCTTTCTGATGTAAGGCAATTTCAAGAATTACAAAAAATAACAGGTAACATAATTTAGAACTATTTTTTCTCAAATTATATTTGTCAGAAATATTAAAATTCCTCTGATTGAAAGCTAGAAAGGGGATACTGCCTTTTTCCTTTCATATTTTTCATCATTTCTTTAACTTTTTCTTTTTTTTTTGGGGTGGTACCTGAAGGGTGCAAGGAGGTCCAAAGGAGGTTGCCTTTCAAAAAGTGTGCACACACAGACACTTTCTCTAAATGCTGTTTCAGAATGCTGTTATTCATAGAATAACTACAAATTAAGTGCAGAGGGTTTAATATCAAGGGGGAGCTTCGAAAATATTAGAGATTATGTATAAAAAATCAATAAAAATAAAAAAAATCAATAAAATAAAACAGAAACAAGACAGTCCTTGTCAGCAAGCCATTAGTGTTTCATATCAAAGCACCCAGAAAACTGGGGGCTGGCATTGTTTGGCATCTGCTGCAGATCCTGCAGTCACACTGGGCAGTACCTGCAGCTCCTCACACACTGGCAGATCATGGCAGATCCAATCCAGCATGCAGGATTACACCCTTTCCTGGTGTACTGAATTATTTAGTATTTTTCAGCAGTTTTCTGCCATTGCTGTACAAAAGAAAAAATACAGAAAATCTTGGCCTTTTTTTGTTGTTTTTTGGGGGGTTTTTTGATGCAATTTCTACCTAAGGTAGCTTTCAACAGTTCCACTCTTCATTTAAGAGCCTCATTCACCAGTGGATTTTATTTGAGCAGGTGAAAAAGGCAGTAATATCCAATCTATAGGATGTCCTTCATCCTCCAATCCAAAAAGCATCACATTTTTCAAGAAATCCTGCTACCATTTCTCCAGCTTTCTGCAGGACTGAATCAAAACTGTTATGCACAAGAAACCTGAATTGAGGTCTGACAGATAACTACAGATCAAATTTCTTACTTTCTGATTAAATTTTGTAATGACTTTTTAGATATATTTGCCTCTATGAAATAAATTTACATCTGTCTATTGTTATATTTATATACAGCAATACATTTAGACAGATACTATGTAGATTTATTTTCCTTTCACATTTCAGGAACAAAAATTCTAATGAGACAAATTACTCTGTAAAGCTCCTTTGCATGGGGGAATAGAGCCAGATGCCAGAAAGCACTGGGGGGGAAATTAACATTATGATGGTATGAGAGCACTTTAAATTGCTCTACTCTCCCAGGGTAGAAAAAGGAATTTAACACTCTTCTTCCATTTTTCTCAGTCTGAAACCCTGGCTGCTTACCTCTGTGGTAAATAATATTGTATGTTAAATTAAAAAAAAATAAAATTAAGGAAAAAAATACCATCATGAAACAAAAACCTGTGAACTGGGAGATAAATATGGTCTTCAGTCTTAGTGTTGGCTCTCACTCTGCCATTGGCAGACAACATGTGGATAATGGGAAAGGCAAGTAATGGAGAAGTCCATAATGCAAAACAAAACCATGTCATTATATAGGACATTGGCAGAACATGGTTACACAATAAATTGGCAGTGTTCTTTCAGTTTGAATAAAGAATGAACACTTGTGCACTGTATTACGAAATTGATAAGTGCCTTAGAGCAAATTACTTCTTTACAGATCCATTCTGCCATCTGTGGTGTTATGTAATTACCTCTAAGAGGGTTTTTTTCACTAAGGTTTATGTTGCTAACATTCATAGAGTATTTGAGGTCCTTATCTGCTTTAAAACTTGGGGTTTTACTGAATGAAAACCTAAAGAGGGGAGACAGAGAGAATTCAACAACTCCCCAGTAAATAGGTTCTAAATGACTTGGGATATTTGTCACTGTGTCACATTTCTGAACTTAACAAGTCAACACAAATCTAATATTTTAAAGCGATGGAAAGCTTGTCAATCTATTCTGTTTTCCTCAGTGCTAGTTCAAAGCCTATTGATACACAGTATGCAAATATGTCAGATGTAGAGAGGATTTGGCTCATTTACATGTGTCATGGCACTAGAGTGAATTTTTATTTAAAGTGCATTTGCTTTTTTTTTCCTCAGAAAATGTCACAATAAGAGTTTAAACTCATTTAAAATACCTTTCTAGGAAGAGTTGTTCCCACCCCTGTGTATTGATGCTTTCTTCACTTTCCTCCACTGCCTGCAGAAAGACATTGATGCTGTGCCCTTACCACTGGCCACAAGATTTCCCTGACAGGAACCAGCATTTCAGGTATGCCACTGGTGTGTCACTTCTGCACTGGGTGGCAAACAGTTACCAGGCAGGATGGGAAAAGACATTTCCATGAAGCTCTGGAAGAGATACCATTCCTGTAAATGTGAATTACATCCATTCCATGGATGTCTCAAAGCACAGGTTCTTAAATGAGCCCGGACTTTGATTGCAAGAGTGCCCCTATTAAAATTATCCCCCTGGTGACCTGAGCAGAGTGAATCATTGCTATTCCACATGTTGTCACCAAGCCAGGCCCTGCAGACTCCCCTTCATCCTTTATCATGTAAGGAAGGTCTCCAATGCCACTTGACAGATCTGATGACTCCACAGGATTGCAGAACGTGCTCTGAGCCACAGGGGAGCCTGGTCTTGGACAGCAACCCTGAGGACCTCTGAATACTTCAGGCTAAGACCTCCAGTCTCCATAAATTACACCTGGAATTTGATTCCCAGTGTGACAGAGGTGAAGGCCTACCTGGAATTCTCATCTCCTGCATCATTAATCCCCCTTGCCCCAAAAAATCACATCTTAAAACAAGTTCTAATAAGAAATATTGAAAAAAACACCCAGTATACTGTTGCTACTTGATCACAATCACTGACTCAGCTTCTCCTCTAGTATGTCTGGGGGTTTTTGTGTTCTCCAGACAATAGGGGAACTAGTTCAGGCTTTAATAAGAGAAATGACCTATTTTTTTGACAAAAAAAAAATTAAATATTAAATTTTCAAGAACTGTTTTTCTTAGTCATTTTTGAAGAAATGGAAGAAAGATAATAAAGAATGACAAGTATTTAATCAGAGAACAAAATGCACATGATGCATGCAGTGCTAAAAAAAAACATTTTCCTGGAACACACTACAAGGAGCTATGCTGTGCTCTGCTGTATGATCCAGGGTTGGAAAAACCAATTTCCTACATGGCTGTTGACTGCTAGGACCAAAAGCAGTCTTTAAATTCATATGCTCATCCCATCAGAACATGATAAGCCAATGCTTGGCCTACCTAGAAACATCATCTTTCATTATATGTGCAGAACACCTGCCCAAGTGAAAATGCCCACAGCTGAGACAGTATGACAGGAAAAGGCAGGCTGGGATCATGGGAATATGGCCATGGTGTCAATCAAGCTGTATAGAAGCCATGCTGAGAAAAGTGACAAAAGGTGAAGTGATGAATATATGTTTTTGGAACCAGGTTCCATGAATGAAGCTGAGGCTGTTCCAGGGAATAGGAAAAAAAACTTCAGCAACCATGAAATATGTTGAGAGAGTATAAAACTGAAAACTCTAAGAAGCGACTCATGCATTTAATGTGGGCATGTGCTCCATATTGCCTTATACTAGGACAGAAATTTATCCATGGGCAGGACAAACATTGAGGGCTACTGAAACACCTTCTGAGTCTTCTCTGGCACAATGGCCAACAGCAAAAAAACTGCATGGAGCAGCTTAACCAGGTATTTCCTTCTGTCACTTTACGGTGTACCTTCTGAAACACTGGGTGTAAAATCTCCACTGTGGCTTTGCTGGGTAGTCTTGATGGCTCCTTGTGAACTCTCTCCTTGATTTTCACTTTTCCCTCTCCTGCAGCTTTTCTTCAAAATCAGAAGGAAATAAGTTGTCCTGGCTTGCATGGGCGCTGCACTTCGGTTCCCAGAAATTCTGTTTGCTTTTTATTAAACTCACAAGGCATGCAGTGATGCCAAGGTTTTATTTCCTAACGAGAGGAAGCCCCTTTATTCCTGGGCATATCTTCTGTTGAACTACTGGTGTGTTTAACCTCTGCATATCCTTAAAGACAGATTATTGTGCTGAAAATTTCCTAACTTTCAACATAGATAGAGATTTAACTAGAATTAGAGTTGTTGCTTTTTTAAAAAATTTAAACACCAGCTCTTTTTATTTTTTCTATGAATAGAAAATGGGAAAGATCTCACAACCCATTAAACCAGCAGTTCAAGTCCACTCAGTCTAGAGGAGCAGTGGGTTTAATTTGCACTGATATGCTAACAAATCTAAGGGTCTGGCAAAGCTTTTATTTGGGATTTTTATGAAATCTCAGATAGGCAGCTCATCACACATAAGTTGTTTTTGGGGGGGTTTTGTAGGTACTTGAAAAATAACTTCAGGGACAAGGTGCTGACTTTTCTTGAAGCAGTGTTGCCTTTGTTAACCTGTAGTCAATCTGGGAATTAGCTTATTGCAAACTCTGCAACTCTTAAGCAAGCTGTCTGGGCTGTAAAGTGCTCTGACACTAAAAAAGCTGTCACCATAGATCACTGCTTTGGTCTCACCTCCCAGCTAGACCTCAGCAGCCATAAGATTAGACCACTGAACTCAATATCAAAAAAAAAAAGTTTAACAGAAGCTAAGGACCTATATCAGAATTTTACGGTTATATATTTTCAATTAGTTCATATGGCTTTAAAAATTTGCTGACAGACTTCTTTAAATCAAGGAATATGGCATTTCATTATACAGCTACACGCATATTGGGCTTGGTTGAAACTTCCCAAAAGATTTCAGAAGGTTTTTCCTGGTAATTCCTATTCTCACTTAACAAACTATGATATCTCTAATTCTTAGAATATCTGGGAAGAAGAATCAAATGGAGACACGGCCAGAATTTTTTTAGGCAAACGTTTATCATCTCTAATACATAAAAGCTTTCAAGGAAAGCATTTTATTCCAGGGAGGTACAGCAGTGACAAAACAGCCCCCATCCATACCTAGAAAAGACCTCAGAATGTTAGGATCTGAATTAGGATGTGAAAGCCTAAACAGTAGTGGCCTGGCTCTGTTGGGCAATTTGTACAGAAATCAAAAGGGGAGATGTTGGCTGCCAGCTGGCTCTTCCCTCTTCAGCTGGAGGCAGAATGATCTCAGCTCTTACCAAACACAGAAAAAAGGATCTTCATGCACTGAATATACAAGTCCCAATAGCTTGAGCTCAAGAGATAAAATCAAGAGTCAAGTGGGAATATCCAAGCTCCTTATTTTGGACACATGAAAACATGTACCAGATTGTGGGCAGGAGTGATTCCCCTGAATAAATCAATCAGGTATTTACTCCAGGGTGAGCTGGCACATTATTCAGGCTTCATTGACAGAAATCTCTCTTTTGACTATAATAGCTTAGGTGTGTAGTTTGAAGTTTCACTCTTAAATTGAGGTATCTTTACCTGAATCTTAGTCCTAATTTTGAATTCAGTCAATGGTGGGATCAGGGCAGAAAAATGGAAAGCAGAGGTCCTGCACTGCAGCTGAAGAAAAATTAGAAAATCAAGGCTATGGGGAAAGTAGATAAACAATCTCAACATTCTGCTGTTAAATTAAAATAAAATGAAAAATGCAACAGACAACTCTCCATCCTCCCCAAATCTCAGGGGTCTGACACCCACAGGCCACAGTTCAGTCACTGTGTAGAAAAAGTTACAACCATGCTTTCAGCAAAAAAAAAATGTAGGAACACTTCATCTGGCAGAGAAAAAGCAGCCTAAGTCATGTTCCAAAGAAATTATAAAACTTGTAATAACCTCACAGCAACTAGAAAAGGAAATGGGCACTTGCTGGGAAAAAGGAAAACCAGGAGTCCCAGGGA
This sequence comes from Lanius ludovicianus, assembly GCA_013397235.1. NCBI lineage: Eukaryota > Metazoa > Chordata > Aves > Passeriformes > Laniidae > Lanius > Lanius ludovicianus. The sequence continues at coordinate 2,469,797 of VYXG01006146.1, forward strand.
TAAACTGACATGATTGGTCAGTTCTACTGCCTCTGAACATGGAGAATCAGGGTGGCTTTTCCTTTCTTTTCAGGTGATATTTTACATAAAAGGTAACATAATAATTTAAAAAATCTGTAAGGCTGCTGCTAAGTAAGCTTTAAAACGTTTTATACAAGTTTATAGATGAAAAAAATTACAAAAATTAAAAATTATTACTTTTTTGGAGGATTTTGGTTTTTGGTTGTTTCATTTTAGGTTGGGGTTTTGTGTTTTTTCATAGCATGGCATGCTGCTGAGATCCTATCTGTATTCCAGATAATTTTAACTTGGCTATGTGACAATTTCAGTACACAATATGCTCATGCTTTGCACAAATGACTATATAATGTTTCATTAAGGACTGTAAATATCCATCAACCTAATCACAGAAATGCTGTTTCAGTGATTTTAGGGCCATTTAATCTGGTCTATGATGGCAGGGATGAATAGCTTCATTTCATTAACAGTTGCCATTGCAATTACACTGAGGTAAATATTTTTGTGGAAAAATTAAGCAGCCTTTCCTTTTGCCCTGACACATTTGAGCAATATGAGCATCCTTGTATGAAGAGTCTTTGCAAGCCATAGGAGTGCTTTCCATCAGAGACCTTTCTATGTCAGCTTTCTGCTCAAGCCACCAAGATCAGCTCCAACCATGTCATGCTAATTTTTGACCTCTTGTTTGCATCTGCTTGAATTTTTTGTGATGACCAAATTCCCTTCCCAAAATTGTTCATTGCCATGGGATTTGTTGATTCTGGCATTACCAAAGAAAACCAAACTTGTCTGGTTCTTATCTTTGCTGAAGAATGGACCAGTTCACTCTTCAGATTGGTTAATTATTTTGACACTTGAGATTTCTTATGTTTGCTGTTTCAATCAACTCCATCACTCACATGAAGCCATTGTTCATCATAAAAATACTTGTAGGAAACACGACGAAGTAGGAAAAATAAGATTTTGCTTTCAAAAAAAATCAGAATAGGAATAACTTCAAGGCACAGCATTAGAACATGTGCATGGACAACAGAAAGGTGTCTGGAGAGGAATACATTGCCAAAGGTGGTCATTCATCCCTGGATGTCTTTGCTCATGCTTTCTACATGCATGGTCTTCACTTTGGCTTTTAAGGAGTTCTTAATCATTTCCAAAAAAATAAATATTTAAACATTAATTTTAATCCTATATCAAGTCTCAAAATGGCCACATACTAGGATTTCAGAGGATTAGTTTGAAAATGAGGAGAAAGGAATCATTTTCAGAGTACAGTATCACTGGAACAGACTTTCTAGGGAGTTTTGAAATTTCTGTCCTTTGCAGCTCTCTGAGCTTGCTGAGACAAACCTGTGACCTGTGTTCTACTTGAAAAGCCAGGCTGCACTAGGAGATGTCTGGAAGTTCCTTGTAACCTGTGTTCCTGTGATTCCANAAACTGAACTTGATAATAAAGTATCAGGTTTTAAATTATTTCAATAATAATCATAGTTGGAAGAAACCTTCCCTTGCAACCATCCAGCTACAATTTACCCATCCACTACAGATGTTGTATACCTACAACCCTCATGACCTACTTTTTTCCTAACTTTATCTCCTATAATTTTTCTTTAATCTCAAGTTCCCCTTCAAATTGAAAAGAGTTTGATGTTTCATGTGCTCTGTTTGCAGAAGAAGGAATAAGCTGTCTAATGAAGGGTTTAAGCCAATGATGTGGCCATGTAGAATAAACTCCTTCAGCATCATTAAAAAAAGAAAAAAATCTCCTTGATTTGATATTCACCAAATTCATAGGGAGTTTTTAAGTAGATTTCAATAGATAATGGATACAGTTATGAACGTCTTGAGTATATGCACAGCTAAATTTACCCTAAGGTCTAATATTAGATATATGTTGGGTTAGAAATTCAAAGTGCTTTTCAAATAATGACTTTTTAAAACTACAGTAATTATACCATACAGATAGGAAGATTTTAATATGCACACAGAATACTAACAATGAACTATACAGTGGCTAGGGATATGAGAATAATAAAGGTTTTGAAAATACAACGTCTTAAGAATTTACTATTGGGACTTTATCCCTTAAAGAAGCCACATTTAAAGATTTGTGACTGTGAGAGGTACTACAGATGACTTTGGCTGCATTTTTAATAAAGATAAATCTGTATATGGTAGTGTAATCAAAGCAAAGGGATACAGCATATTGATCTTACTTTGGAACAGCTAATGGAGACAAGCAAAGCCAAGACTGAAAATGTCCCAGGAAGTGCTAGGGCAATTCTGGATCTTATTAACAAGGAAACCCATCCACACCTTCAGTACTCCAGGGAAGTGTTCCTACACATTGAGTGAAATCTCTTGGGAGGATAATAAATCCTACACAACAAATTATATACTAACAGGTTCTTAGGGGAATTGAAATAAATCCTCACCACCGCTTAGTGCGTAATCTCCAGATCAGATTCCCATTCTTCTTTAGAGGAAAATAATATATTGCTTCTTATACTCTCTGCCAGCCAAATACCATATATCAAAGTTATGAATGTAGTTGAAATATTGATCCTGAGCCAGTGAAACCAAAGGAAAGTTTAATACATTCCCTACATTAGAAAAAAAATCAAAAATACTAAAAATATAATTTCTCGTCAAAAGAAATCGAGATAAAAATGGAAATTAAAACAGGAAACACAATACAACCCTTGACACTTGTTTTTATTCTTGTAAGCTGAAGAATGAAAGCTAAAAATTTGATTGTTCTAGATAAACAGCAACAACAAGAACTAAAGCATGGAGGAATGATTGTTGCAGGGATAAAATAAATAGTGCTGTACACAAATGTGTTTAACAAAGAATTCCTTGAAAAATGAGATAGATGATTCCCATTAAATGACTGGCATAAAGTGGCATAAACAGGCAAAAAAAACTTGCTGGAGAGCGGGGCAGAGTTGACTCTTGAAGACAAGCTCAGAAAGTGAGCAGGGAGATGCAAAAATGACTTTTGACTACAATAAGCTTGTTAGCTCGTTCAGAGGGAAAGGTTTCTCTGTCAGAGGTATTGCAGCAGCCATCCAACAAAATCTGGATCTTCTAGCACAGTCTGCTGGGCTGGTTTTGGTTGGGGTAGAGTTAATTTTCTTCACAGTAGCTGGTTTGGGGCTATGCTCTGGATTGGTGAGGAAGAGTGGTGATAATTCAGGGACATTTTGGTGACTGCTGAGCAGGGCTGACACAGAGTCAAGGCCTTTTCTGCCTCCCAGCCCACCCCACCAGCGAGAAGTCTGAGGGGCACAAGAGGCTGGCAGGGGACACAGCCAGGACAGCTGACCAGAGGGATGTCCCACTCCACATGACACCGTGCTCAGCAGGAACAGCCAAGGGAAGAAGAAAGAGGGAACATTCAGACAGATGGGCTTTGTCTTCCCCTGTCACCATTATGTGTGACAGAGCCCTGCTGTCCTGGGGATGGCTGAACAGCTGTCTGTCCATGGGAAGAGAGAATGAATTCCTTGGTTTGCACTGCTTCTGTACATGGATTTATTTTATCTGCTGAACTGTCTTTATCTCTACCCACGAGTTTTCTCATTCTTATTCTTCCAGCTCTCTCCCCCATCATATCAAGGGAGAGGAGCTCTAGACAAGACTTGACTAATTGTCTCTTTTGGCACACTGGCTGAGGTTTGGGTCAGGCTCTTGCTGGGTTGTTCCCTGGATAAGGATAACAGAGGCAAACCTGGGGATAAGTCATGCTCACACTTTCCATGCAGGTCTGCCCTTAACTACTTTCAAGTTTTTTCTTATGGTTTCCCTCCATGGCATGCAAATTTCTGTAGAGGGAGTGCTTCTGTGCTCCTTGGTGGTAGCCCTGAGCTGATGGGAGAGAGCAGAGGCATTGGAACCCTTACAATGTTACATGTGGGGTGTTTTCCGAGGGCCAATTAAGTCTATTCTTATATTTCAGGATGGAATAAAAAGTCTTAGAGCTACTGAAAAACAAGTTACAAATATTCAGAAAAAAAAAAAGTGTCTTGACAGAAGATTAAATACTACAGGATAAAAGTGCGTGTTTTAAAGTTAAGCATTAACAGCTTTGAAAAGTAAACAGCTATTTCTCCATCTCCCAGCAAAAACACTGCCAGCTGTCTGCCTCTGTGGGGTTAACTGGAAACAAAAAGTTGTTGCAGGAATAGAGATGCTGCTTGGGAAAGGAGGAGCATCTTTCACCCATTGCTGTACAAAGTTTTTCACTTTAGAGGAAACTGCTGATCTGTTCTCATGCAAAGAATTATGCTTGAAATAAAGGACTTGCCTACAGCAGAAAAGAATTAAGAAATGTATTTCAAAGGGAATAAAGAAGATTCAGTGTGAGTGAGGGAACCCTCTGTGACCTCTCTTAGCACTTTGCTTACTAACAAGAAAGGAAGTTTCTAAAGATGCTGAAGGGTAAAATGAAAGTAGGATAATCCCCTGGTTGAACTATAGAATAAGGGAGGGAGGGAGGAAGGGAGGAAGGGAGGAAGGAAGGAAGGAAGGAAGGAAGGAAGGAAGGAAGGAAGGAAGGAAGAGAGAAACACAAGACGTCAANGAAGGGTTCCAGGAAGGGAGGATTCCAGGATTCCAGGAAGGATTCAAGGAAGGAAGGAAGGAAGGAAGGGTGAATCACAATACTTCAGGAAATTCAGGAAAAAAAAATATTGCTCAAATGGGGCATATTTTAGGCTTTCCAGACAGGAAGTGAGCAGAGCCACACCATTTGCAAACTTCTGTGTATGAATAAGACTTTGGGCTTTGGATTTAGTCTGGCTAACACAAGAAGGTCTACAGAGCAAAGAGGGGCAGAAATTACCCCCAGACTCTGGGAGTCTTGGTATTACCTGTCTAATTCTTCTGTGCTCTTCAAGAAGATGATTTAAGTTCATGTATGAGGGGAAGGAAAGCTTTGTAGAAATATTAGGCAAAATATTGCAAGATTTTTTGTCAATGAAGAATTTGCTAAGAAAATACAGTAACGACAATGAAAAGATTGTTAGGTGATGGAATATCTGTTTCTATAGTGTGAAAATAAATAGAAATAATTTTGTTACCAGCACCCTTTAGAGGGTCAGAAATTTCAGAGGGAAGAAAATTTTCAAATTTCAGTGTTTAATGGAAAGACTAAAGCTGCTTTAGAACCTTGATAGTGGTACACTATCCTTAGGTCATTTCAGTCCAGCTCACATGATTCATAGCTTCAAGTTAACTAAAAGATGCCAGGGGTACTGGTGATGCCCAGGTGTTTACTCAGCAAGCCAAGACTTGTTGTCTCAGCTCTTACACATTACCTTAGTCCCAAAATCTGCAGTGAGAGGATCTGGTAGAGACAGACTTGGCTTTCTGCAGCTGTGAAGGCATTGTTGTCATCATAGTGGCTTTCAGAAGTCCAGTTGAAGATTAATTACTCTCATCTGCAGCTCCTGTTTCCAGTGGGCAGAAAAAGGGTGAAAGTCCCTTCCTCAACCATTATAATTCTACTGACTTTTGGCAGAACAAATATAAAAAAAAAATTCACATATAGTTTTCATTTGGTTAGTTAACTTGAGACTCTGGGTAGCTTTGTGTGCTGTAATTTCTCTGCTGTATTCATTCCCTACTGTCTAACTTTTTAAAAAGTTTTTTGATATCAACCTTCAAACTAGCCTTATGGATAATTATTGCAGGATTACCTCAGCTGAGAGGACTCAGAGCACTCCTCTGTGGGCCTTAACTCCAAAAACCTCAAGTTCTCAGAGATTAATACTTTTCTGAAAATCAAATTGTCCACTTTTTTTCGTCTCCTTTGATGATACATAAATAAGAATAATTTTCACTATTTTTTTTCCTTTCCATCTGGGTAAAAATTAAGATTTAGAATCACTCACTTACTGAGAATATGTAGTCATAAGCCACAACTGTATTTATTACGAAGTTTCATGTTATTCTTAAAAATGTTCTAGTATAATTCCAGGGCTTTTAGACCAAGGAATTTGGAGACAGGAGAGAGGGCTGCTGTATTTTAGTAGAGCAAACATGTATATAAAGGGGCCAGTGTGCACATTTCTGCTGTGTGTTACACCAGCAGGTAAGAAAATTGTGCTGCTGTTCACTTGCAATTCATTATTATCCATCCTTCTCTTGCCTCTTTAATTTCTGTTTCTTACATCCACCAACAAATCTGTTCATAACTCCTTCAGTGTCTCCCCCAGCCATTTTCCCCACTGAAAAGAGGGAGAAATGACACATGATCTGAGTGCAGATTAACCCTTTGTCATAGTTTAACTCTGCCCAGCACCACCCAGACCTTCACCCGAGGACATGAGATGGGAGAGAGAATCAGAAGGACAGGAGTGAGAAAACTTGTGGGTAAAGTTGGTTTAACAGGTAAAGCAAAAGCTGTGCACAGAAGCAAAGCAAACCAAGGGATTCATTCCCCACCTCCCCTGGGCAGGCAGGTGGTCAGCCAGGAAAACAGGGCTCCATCACACATAATGGGGACAAATGCCATCATTCCAAACATTCCCTCCTCTCCTCCCAGCTGTCATTGTGGGATGCAATAAGGGGTGGGTGGGGTCAGCTGTCCTGGCTGTGCCCCCTGTCAGCCTTTTGTGCACCCCCACCCTCCTGGGAGAGGGGTGGGAAGCAGAGAAGGACTCTGTGTAAGCCCTGTTAAACAGCCCTGACTTATCAGCACTGTTTGCCCCACAAATCCAGAACACAGACTCACACCAGTACGATGCATAAAATTTACTCTATCCTGACCAAAAATGTACCTACTTCCAAAGAGGCCCTTGATGCAACAGAGTTCAGTTGTTATAACAGTAGCACAAAGGGAGTGAAAATTTTATATGTTTAACAAATGGGGTTCCACCAAGACTTGGAGAAGAAAAAAAAATGTCTTGGAGATGTAATTTCTACCATCAGAATCAGATGAGACTAGCAAAAAAAGCTAAAATAATTGTCTCACCAGTCTTTGCATTGCTGCTGTGACTTATTCACTCCAGAGCAGAGCTGAAATTGAGTCTCTTAAGATTTCTAATTGGAAAAATAACACTGGTGAGACTAAATACATTTGTCAACAATTTGTTATGTTCTGCCCTCTAATGGCTGCAAGCCTGAAATGGGCAGTAGGCAGTTAAATCGTGACTGTAACCCGATAAAGTTGTGGAACTAAAGTTGTGGACGTGCCTTTCGGGGTGTCCAGTTCAAGTACAACAACTGCAGCAGTCATGGAAGAATTGGGCTCCAAATACCCCAAAAATGCTAAATTAGGACCAGATGACTGTCAGCCTAAAGGTATTGACCATGGCAGTTTAAAGCAATGTGTCTCTGTCAAGTACTTGCATAAGCTCAGTTCCATAATATCCTTGGTCCCTCTGCAGAATTTTCTGCCTTTTTGCAAACTGCATGTCCTTTGATCCAGTCCCAGATTTCCACAGTGTCACTGAATGAGACCTTTTAAGGTTTCTGGAGGCATCTGACTGCAGTTTGAAGGACATCTTTTCAGATACAAAATTCTGAGTTGTGAAAGGAACTGAAACAGCCTCAGGCTGCCCCAAAACTGGAATTTGTGTGTAAAAAGCTGTTGAATTATCACCTTTTGCCCTCCTTGACTCATCCCCTGAAGAAAGAAATGTTTAACCATAGAAAGAATCTAACCTAATGCATGGTCCTTTTTGATGTATCTTATAAACCTGGAGGGAATGCTAAAAGGAAAGCTTATGATATCCTAGCCAGAGATAAGCCTATGAAAAATATCTATTGTCATGTGCTAAATGCTTTAAATTATTCTTTCTTAGTTTAGGAAAAAAAAAAAGGTAGAAAATGTTTATGAAGATGAGTATGAGTGGACTGATACATTTCCTGTAAGTGGTCTTACCAGAAAAAGCATAGTGAATGTCCATAGCCACTATATAATAAATCCAGCCTATGCCTTTTACAGTGGCTTATTTAGGCTGAAACTGTGTAATTTTGGCTATGAAAATTACATGCTTTTGTATTTTTAATGCATACTTTTTTGTCTGAAAATGACAAACACAGTGAAAATTCATCTCCACATGCATGTTTGCAAAGAGGATCTAGACATTTGCTGCTACCACTGAATCCTTTTATTCTCAGTCACCCATTTAACTGAAAATTGCTTTGAAATCTTGGTGTTCATGTAGGAGGTAGACAGTCATGTACTATAGTAACACTCTCACAGTAATAGACTCTGTTATGCATTGGCAGTGGGAGGACACACTTTTACAGGCGTCTCCCCTTCATGCAGAAAAATTGTGGTGCTGGAATGCTTCTGGCATTAGCCAGGTCTAAACTGCATTGTATGTCCCTGACAGTCATGTTTTTCTCAGCTCATCACCTCTAAAAGAGAGATAGAATAAAATATAAATCTGCCTAGCACATTTTGTGGATAAATGAATATTAATTGTGGTGTTACTATGCAAACCAGCATCACAGAAATTTTATAACCAAAATGGACTATGGTGATTTGAGTCTGAGCTTGACACAGGTCATTGGACTTTTATTATTTAATTCCTCCTTTCAGTTCTATGATTCTGTTGAATCAGAGTAAACACTTAAGACAAATCTTCAGATTTTATTTCAAAGTCCTCAGTGAGGTTCTCCACCCACCCACAATGAGTTGCTGCCACCAATAGCTAATTAATCTGCTGCACACTTGGTAGTTTCTTTCTTGCTCTAGTTCAAAGTACTTACAAACTGTGCTTTTGTTACCCTCTATCATTTACTGAACAAAAAGGGCAGCTTCAGGAACTTGCCCTAAGGGGTGTCTTCTGTTCCTCTGGCCATTCTCAAGGCTCTTCTGAGAACCATCAGAGCACAAAGACAGTTCTCTATTCCTGCTCTGGGTTCCTTTTCTAAGGACCACATCTCTAACACTGTTTCAGACCAGGAATTTATATTAAACTGGCTAAGTCCCACAGTCCCCAAGTCCTTTGGTTGAGTCACAGATTTCCAGGAAGGAGTAATCCATTCAGGGATTATGAACTCCATTTATTGCTTTAATACATTATATTTGCATATAATGAAATTTAAATAATTTGTTTATGCTCTCTAACAAGTGGATATCAACAACATCTCTGTTATTTGCCATTTAACCTATTTTTGTGTCAGTTACAGTTGCTTCTGATGAGAACCTTATGGGTTTTTATATGTAAAAGTTTAAAAAAAAATGTTTAATCACAAAAATAAGTAGAGTTAAACAACAATTAATTAACCTGCAAATGGCAAATCCACACCATCATAATACCTCCCTATTTGTGGCTGATTAATCCCTGTGGTTCACAAACAGGCTATGTTGATTTAGTACTGCACTGGTTTCTTTGCACAGCACAATATCCAAAGCCATGTGGAAGCCTGACAGTACCTTATCAACCAAGCTTGGATGTTTCCAAAAGCTTATTTTTAGTGAGATCTGCTTTCCATAGACCGGTGTGGATTGGCACCAGCTGCACTGAAGTACTGCAAAGGTCACTGCAAAGGGTTGTTGGAAGATTCTCTGTTCAAGATTGCTGGTTGATGGTAGTGGTGTTGGTATTCCACTATTGATATATTTAACCACTGTCAATACCTAATTTTGTAAATGTGAAAATGTGGTTTCTATTCACGACCTTACAGGAAACTGTGAAATTTACTTTTTTCTTACCAGCACAGACACAGTGTAAAGCTGGAAAGTGACAGTGAATAAGATATAAACACAGGCAAAATTAAGTCATTTTACTGTAAAGTAAGCATCTGAAACACTTGCATTTGCAAGGCAAGGCCTGACAAGGTGAGACAAGCTCTCTGCAAAACTGCTGTCACTCCAGATTCCCAATCCCAAACTGAAATGCTGAACCAGATTTTCAGTGCTGAAACTTGGTGCAACTCCACTAAAGCCATCTAATTTAAGACAAAAGTGCTAACTCAAACACAATAAAGAACTTCTTCTGCTTATAATGCAGACTTTATGATGGTCATAAACAGATCTGAGAATATGGAGTTGGGAAAGAACAGCAACCTTCCTCATGCAGGAATGAAAATAATATCTTTATGTTCTGTAGTCAAGGATACAGAAGAATATAGGATATAGAAGAATTAAGATAAATTCTTGGTTCAGATGAAGTAGAATATTTCTTAAGTAGTTTGGAAGGAAAACAAGTTTAAAAAAAATAAAGAGGTTAGATGTAGATAAGCAGGCAGTCAATTTTTTTCTTTTTATTAATGGAGAGCAACAATAAATTCCAAATAAAATGACATGTTTTTTAAACAATCAAAATTTTCCTTTTCCCTGGTTTAATGAGAGTTCCTGCTCCTCAGCATGAGCACTGAACTGCAGAGACTTGTCCTCCTTGCTTTTTTGTTTGCCTTTGGCCTTTGGTGATCGATCTTAATAAGAGAGTTTGAGTATATTGCTCCCTTTGCACCTTTTCCTTCCTTCTCTGCACCTTCTTTATGATCTGGTAGTGAGGGTATTCTTTTATAAAGTGGTAAACAGAAGTCTGATCCATCTCAGTATGAAAAAGAAATTGAGCTGAGGTCTAAAATAGCCCAGGCAAGTGTAAAAGCTACTAAGCAGAAGACAGGCAGCAAAAACTTCTTTGGCAAACTTTTTCCCTTTTTTTGTAAAACAGGATGGCTTCAAACTTGGCAGGCTTCCTAGCATGGATTAGGAGTGATAGGAATGAAAAGAAATACCAAATATGCAGTTTTGAACCAAGTATCTCTGCTTTAAAGGCAGGCTGAACCCTGACACACATTTCCCATGGATAACTTTAAGGAACCTTTGCTCACCATCTAGGTTTTCCAGCTTGTTTTCAATTGTACTTATCCTTTTCCTCTGTCTCTGAAAGGACAGGTATCTCAGATGTTCTGAGTCACCTTGCCAGTGCTGAATTTTTGGGTGTTGAGATTACTAAATTTTATTAAAGCACAGATTGTGAAGATTTTCCTTTGGGCTGAAATAACTTCTGCATCTGACATTTAGGTGTTTAAACCATTTGAACTCATACTTATGAACTAAAATCTCTGGGTTTAAGAGATTCCTAAAAAAAACCCCAACAATGAACAAATATGCTTTAAATTTGTCTTCTAAAGTACTTTTTCCACAATAGAGTTCAAAGTTGCTAGAGCACCAAAATGAGCAAGATTTTCCCATTGCATGAGATCTGGCTCACTGGCCTGCAACTAGCAGGCCTGATGGAATCAACTTCTGCCACATGCTGTTGCTTTATCAGCACAGGATAAAGGAAATAATTTCTAAAGAGCCTCAGATGTTCTTAAACTATTTGTTTTACAGTCAGCATCAAAATAATTATTTTCTTAAAATTCTTTAGTGACATCACTCATGGATGGAGAAAGTGATTACAGTTGAGAGAGAGTCCTTTGGAAAAATATCAAGGAGCATTTCTTCCAGTATAATGCTTTGCCTAATATGTCAGCTACTCAAATTTCATTAAAGCTGCTTCTATCTCCTGCAGAGGTTTATACAGAACTATGGCATGGCCAATGGTCACAAGAAAAGCAGCTGACAAAACTATTTAACTACAATACACTGTGCAGCTACTGGAACTGCCATTAAATGTTCACAATATTTCTTTGTCAACATCACTGCTCTTTTTTTGCCTATGACTTTTTTTTCTGCCTGTTGATCTTACTGAATTGTGGAACTTCCATATTTGCTCATATATTTAAAGTAGCCAGTCTGGGGATTTTTTGGTGTAAATATTCTATGGTACAGGTGAAGTTCTGGAGTATTGAATTTTTTTTGTGTTGCTGCAATACAAATTCATGTGTATATTTTATGTAAGGGCAAAGAATAAAAAACTAGCAATTTGTTGTTGCTGTTGTTGTTTAATCTCTGCTTCTTTCTAGTTGAACCATATGTCCTTTAAAAAGAAATAGCAAGATTTCAATATGGTTAACTTTGGGCTGCTCTTAATAGCCATAGGAAATTTACAGTTAGAAAAATGATAATAAAAATAATCAGAAAATAAGAAAAAAATAAACAAAAAACCCCATCCCCTTCCTTTATTAATGAGGAGCAAAAAATGGGTACTCTCACCTTTCATGTATTTCCTACATTTTATCTACTGACTCTTAGGAGATCCTTGAAAGCCTACATAAATCTGGACTTCACTGTGGGGGACATTTTCCCTGGAAATTTGAGGAGCAAATGAAAGAACAGCATGCAGGAAATTAAAATTTGTAAGAGATGTACATTTTTCAACAACCCCTTGTATTCATGTAAGGGATTTTTTCCTGCAAATAATTGTAGAGGACAAGAGCAGAGCTGAATGGGGACTTGTGGACCTTTCTATGAACCACTCAGCCCCAAAGCTCAGTACAGCATTTGTCCTCCTGGGAATGTTTGACACCTATTTCAAGGATGGATATCCAAATTGTACAGTGTCACTATGCATGGGAAGCTGTTCCTACTTTTACCTCACAGTAGAAAGGACAGATTACAGAACATTCTTTTCCATAAAGTGAGAAGGGAATTAATTGGACAAATGTGAAGCTATCTGGACAAGGAGTGGGTTATTTTTTTATTTTCTTCACATTCTCTGGGGTTTTTTGCAGGTTTTCCTGGTTTCAGCCAGGACAGGGTCAATTTTTGCAGTATCCAGGAGGGGCATGACCAAGATCCAGAGGTTATTCCACAGCACCTCATGCCATAAGCAGGAATGGGTAAGGGGTCCCTTCCAGGCAGGGAATGGGAAGAGACCAGTCAGGGGTAACGCTGTGTCCCACATGGTGGGTATGAATCATTTGCCTCTCTTGTACACTCTGTTATCTATATGGCTGCCGTGACTGTTTCTTTCTTATCTCATTGCTGTTCCCAGCAAATTGTTCTTATCTCAGCCTGTGACCTTCGCCTTTCACGCCTCCAACTCTCCTCTGCAGCCTGCCCCAGGGGAAGGGGGGAGTGAGCACCTAGTCTGGTGTGTGTCATTGGGAGCCCTTAATTGGGGAACACCACTCCTAAACCATGACACATTTTTCATTTAGAAGGATTTTTAAATGATTACAGACTACATGAGAATTTGGGAATTTATGCAGAAGTGTTTAATTCTCCAATGATTGTGGACTGGAATTTTAAAAGACCCAGGCATTTGCTGAGAGGGATTAACTAAACTGCAAAGAGCTTGTTGGCCAAGCATTTTAATATCCAAGGCCACGGACATCAGATTGATATTGACTTTAACACATGCATGGTTCATGTTTGGAAAAAGCACTTTTTACTCCCTTGGGATTTTTATATGAGATTTTAGTGAATTTTACTGGAAAGCACAAGTATTTTTAAATGAAAACATAATTTCTCTGATTTACAGAGGCCTCTTCCTTTGCCACTGCAAAACACAGTTTTGGTTTCATCACAAGTTTTTAGACCTAGTCTGGAATAGAATGAAAGTCTTCATTGACCTTACAGAAAGCTATTTTTGCTTTCCTAATTTAATGCCATTACTTCCTCAAACTTTTGTGTTCATAATTTAGGGCATTTTAATATTGTAATCCATGGCTATATTTCAAACAAGGCTCCAGTTCAAATCTAAGTAATTAGTTAGTATATAACATGGACATATTGCAATGCAGAATCCATAGAAGCCCACAGGAGAGAAAAAGGCAGAAATTCTCTATTTCATTCCCAAGAAGATAACAACTTAATTTTTGTAGAAATAAAGACCTAAGAATGTGAGAAATGCTTTAGGAATAAAGACTAAATTAATTGATTTTTCTTTTTTTCCAAACACAGGAAGTTTTCATGTACTTTCAGTTCTCTTTTATCTGTGGTGGATTTTGGCTCCCATTTTTGGTCATTGCTTTTACCTTGGTTTACAAGTGGCCCCTGGGAATTACTTGGCTTCATTAGCCGCACTTCAGTAATTAACTGCCTTGAACTCTACATATTGTTGCCATGAAGTACTTGTGTAAGAACCCGTGAATGAGCTATGAAGAAGATGAACTTGAAGTCAACAACTTGGTGGCTTGGTTGTTTCAACAGTGTCACATGGAAGGACATTTTATCATTCAGCAGATTCCTCTCTCACTTTGGAATATTCCCAAGGTCTATTATAAGGCTGTTCCACCTCACATTTCCATCAATAAACTGCACTGAGTACAGCAGACAACCAGGCTTAAAAGAGAGCCTCAGAGGATATCAGTACTCACTAGCAGCATCAGGAACACTACTTTTGGACTGTCAGTCACAATGACAAATCATATCTCCCCAGTCTCTCTTCTCTACTGCATTTTTATATCACTTCTTTTTCCATGTAATTCATAAATCCTTACTTTCTGGTAAGTCTTTTATATGGCACTTTATCAAGTGCCATTTCATGAGTCTGATAATATAACACAGATCTTTGACTGCCTTCTATTAGGTATTCCTGTAACACGAGAAGATTATTTTATTTGTTTGTTTGTTTGTTTTCAAAAATAAGTGAATCAGGCTGGGAGACAATCGGAAAAGGGGAAGGAGAAGGATAAGAAAGAAATTTTTTGTAAAACAAATCCTGAAAGGAGGTGCTAATTTGAAAAGGCAAATGTCTAACTGAGGAAAGTGTGAAGGAGGAGAGGCAGATAACTTTAAAAAAAAACAAAAACAAAAACAAAGGCTACAGAGAGTACTTGGAAGGAAAAAAAAAACACTAATAGAAACAATCTGAGAAAACGCTTCTTTCTTGCTAATAATGAGCTAATTTAAGATATTTTTACTTCTTCATCTGACATCTTTCCTCTGGGAGTTCCAAGGTAGCAATAAAAATGTTTTAGGCTCATTCAATTTGATCATAACAAACAGACTTGTTTGAAAGAGGAAGGCAATTAAACAGACATGCTTATTTATATTAATACAACTGTTCTCCTTGTCAAATAATCTTAGTTAAGTCAGCTAAATGATTTCACAGCTGATTATTGGCTCTTTGAAGAAGAATGGAGACAGTCTGCTTCCAATATTACCGCATCCAACAATCGATCCCTTTGGCCGAAGCCAGACAAATTGCCAGCAGGTACTGCACACACTGCTCTGCCTTCTCCCAGGAATGTCTCCAGTCTCTAACGTGCCTGGTTTCCAGCTGGCCATCTCTGGAGGCTGCTGGCCACACTGCCTTGTGGGCACAGACATGCTCAGGCTGGCTGCAGGAGCAGCTCCTGCGGCTTCACGGAGCTGTGGTGTGGTGCCAAAGGAGTTCTCTGCTGCTGTGTAGAGCTGCACCAAAACGAGGGAAGGAAAAGCTGAGTGGCAGGTAAGAAATGCAGGTGAAAGTGAAGTGACTGAAACGTGACACTGAATTTACTACATTTACTTTCCCTGTGCTATTACACTCCCACTGTAACGGAGACAAGGCACTCCACCACCTTTGGGAAGGAGGGGTTCTGTCAGGGATCCACATCCTTATCACCCACTCTGGGTCATGAGTCCTAGCATCCACAAGTACCTGACATTTCAGTCCTTCCATGTGCCTGCCTGGTTTAATTCTAATTCCAGCCAGCATGGATCACACACAGCTGCTGACTCACATGCTCCTCCGTGGGATGGGGAGGAGAATCAGGCAAGGAAAAAAAACCCTCATGGCTTGAGATACAAACAGTTTAACAATTGAAATCAAATAGAATATAATTATACTAATTATACTAAAATATAATAATACCAATAGTGATGATAATAATAATAATAATTGCAATTTAAAAAAAATAAACCACAATTAAAGAAGCAAGTACTGCACAAGGCAATTCCTCCCCACCTGCTGACCAATGCACAGCCTGACCTGGGAAGTGCTTAATGGCTCCCTGCCAGTTCCCTGCAGTTCATACACTGAGCTTGGTGTTTTGAGGTATGGAATATCCTTTGGTCAGCTGTTCTGGATGTGTTTCCTCCAGGATTTTTGTGCACCTCCTCACTGTTAGAGCATGGGAAACTGAAAAGTTCCTGATTTAGAGTAAGTCCTACTTAGCAACAACTAAACCATCACTGTGTTATCAGCATTATCCTTGTGCCAAATCCAAAACACAGCACTGTGCCATCCACTAGAAAGAAGATTAATTCTATCCCAGCTGAAACAGGACACTGGCCCAAGGCAGAGGCGTATCTTGGTCTCTAGAAAAAGGAACATGTTCTGGAGTTGTCAACACAAATAGACTTTGAATATAACAGAAGAGGGTCTCTGACTCCTTGTCTGTGTAACTCTGCTGTTGGCAATGTTGAGATAAATTAAAAACCTTTCATTTGCCAACAAACCAATTTTATTTATAATTTTTATCAAAATTTCAGCACATTTAAAACTAACTTGATCAATACATTGTAAGATAATGTGTTAATAACTAATTCATCTTTATGTGACAGATAATGAAGAATCACAAGGCTATTTCTAGAATCAGAGTAAATATTGTTTTAACCAAACTGCTGAATTGTTGGGTTCCAATGTGTTTTTATTAAAACATCTTTATATTATTTCTAAATGGAACCTTAATATATAATTCAATTACAAGATCAATGTGAAAGGATAGAAACTGTTCTTTAATGCTGAATTTTAATAATATTCTGAAATTAGCTAGTGGAGCACAACTGTGAAGATGGATCAGGTAGATAAAGAAAGGAATAGAGCAAAAGTAACAGGAGAAAGGAAGAGCGGTTCATCTATTTTATTTATTTATTGAGCTCTGCCTGTGTTTGCTTATATACAGAAAACACTTTATAAAATGTTTTCCTCTCCTCTGCAAAGAAACGGCCCAATACTCAATGGAATTAGATAATGTGCCAGACATAAACAGTATGGAATATCCTCAGTGCTTAGAAAAGAAAAGAAAAAATTTTAAATATCCAAGAAAAACTACAGGTAAACCAATTTGAATTTCTCTGTTAAATTTCAATTATTTCCAGAAGAATCTACTACAGTCACCTTTCTCTTAGATTACTATACCAGCAATGCCACCTTATTTCAATGGAATAACAGTTGCAATATGACCCCATCGAGTGAGTCAGTGCAGAACAAGTGGATCTATCTAGTTTGCAACCAACATCAAAGAAATGCCACAGGCTTATCAACTATAAACTCATTCTGAAAGATCTGGCAGACTATGGTCCTGAACATGACAGAAGCCTTTAGGTGTTCTTAAGACATTTCTTTGGGAGGAAAGAATAAAAAGAGCCTTTGGTGAGGGTTACTCTGGAAGCAGTGTCAGATAAAACTTAACTTGCCTGAAAAAGCTCACCTTATCCAAACTTTGAGTATCAGATTTTGGGGAAAATGGTTTTCATTTTTCTTCTTGTTAAAATGAAAAAAGACTAAAAAAATAAAGAAAAAGGAGGAAGATAGAATAAGCTCTTTGAAAAATATGCAAAAATAGCCAAGTGGATGTGCTTCCAGGTTTGTGCATGTTCCCTCTGTTAAGAATGATTTTACAGCCAGATGACAAAGACCCTGACAATAGGGCTTAATGACAAAGCACATGAAACCCTACCCAAGGCAGTTTGACTGGCATTTCAGCATTATTGTGTGCACCCAGAGCTTTCCAATCAGCCAGAACAGTGGGATCCACCAAGGAATCATGATCAAGTAGCTATTAGGACAAACGGTATTGTCAGAATTCCACAATTTTGCAGCTTCTTTCAGAGAACTGAGTCCTGAAACTTCTAAATATCAAAAGGGTTCAATATCGGATAGAACATGTATTTAAGGAAAATTGGCCCCCAAATTGCTATGCTATTGTCATTTGTTCTTTTCCAGTTCACTTAGAGGGTAAAGTGGAGACTATTTTTAAAATTCAATATGAAAAAAATTACAACTGAAGCTTCTTTAGAAAAAAAGTTCATTTAACCAGCTGCATCTTTCTTTTGTACTCTGCTCAGATGTTAACTTGGATTATAGCTACAATGTTTCTCATGCTTTTTTGTTGTCTGTCATTTACATTTTGGAAAATTTAGCACAATTTTAGGTTTGAACTGATTTGTACTCCTTTGACCAAGCCTGAGCCCCTCCAAACTCTTCTGGAAAAGTACCACATCCACAATCACTCTGGCAAAAGTCTGCCTGGATCCCTTTCAACTAACACAAAAGCTGTGCAGCATGTTATTTAATGCTTTATCCTTTCCTCATTGGAGTCTGCTGCAGAGCTCCAACCGACTTTGCTGGGAGCTAAAAAGAGCCCCAAATGCCAAACTGATTTGACTTTAATAAGAAGATTTTGTGGTATGCAGCATAATCCATCTTTACACAAGTGTGCACTCTGATTCTCTGCCTGTCTCCTGTTCAGCTGGACCCCTCTCACTGGCCACGACATGCAGGGGATGCTGACACTCAATTTCTCTCTCTGCAGCACTGCAAGTGTTTCAAACCACAGCCAGGAAAAGGCTCTTGGATTCAAGAGAGACAACAATGTCTCACATGAGGGTAAATGAGCATCTCACACACAAGGTTTTTTTCTGGGCATTCATGTAGAAGCTTGTCACAAAGTACTGCTCAAATATTCAGCAAAGAGAACTGAACAGATTTACAACCTGAATTACAAACTGTGTGGTACAAGTTGGAGCCTTAGTTGGCATAGGAGACCTCTAAGCTTGTTATACCATCCATACTTTGCCTCATAAGTGATTATGTATCTACAAGAATAGTAAGGGGAAAGGACCACATTTAGGAATGGTCCAAGGTACATTTCTCACATTTAAATAGCTTGCCTGGGAATCCCACCAGGAAACAGGTCCTTTAAAAGACAAAAGCAGTTCCCTCCTTGCATGGATCCATTTATATCTCTATCAACATGACTGCTAGAGAAGGTAGAAAGCCTGAGAGTAAAGAAAATGGAAAGGAGTGACTCAAGATGGACCTTTTGGGCACCCATCTGCAATCCTGCACCTTTATCATATGGAATCTGGGGGAAGAGATGTGAGCAGGGAGTATGGAGCCAGAGAGAAGCCACCCTCATTATTGAGAGCCCCACTGCTTCTGCAGGAGCCTCCTGCAATAGAGCTGCAGTGTGAAGAAACCCTCTTCAACTGCCAGTTGACTAAAAGGAAGAAGGAAATCACTTTCATCTTTGACTTCTTGTAATAGAAAGCTAAAATTTTTGCATGAAAATAAGCAACAATATTGAAAATGGTTTACCAATATAAACACACTATTTTATAGATTATTTCAGTCATTTATGGCGCTCAGCAGCTTTAAACTTCATATCTTGAATTCTGGGACATCCTATCACTGTATTCTGGCCTCCCATAAGACCACATGAATTATCATAATTTAACAATCAGAAAAACTGTAATAGACTCTTACAGAGATTCTCAGTCTTGTTAATGAACTTTAATTTCTCTAGGAGAATTAAAATTACACAATTGTCTTCCAGTCAGTTTTAACTATTCATTTAAAACATCCTTCCCTCCACAAATACCTTATCCACTTTGCAAAGCACTAGTTACTGTAAATGACTCAGCTTTATTAAGTGTTGTTAAGATCCCCAAATGCTGTAAAAATGGTACACTACCTAAGCATGTTAATTAATAATTATATTTTTCAAATATTATTCCTCCAAAGTGAATGATTTTTAGGGTGGTCTAAGGCACATTTCTAAACCAGCCTTTAAAATCAGCCAGATTGCTTCTGCAAGAAAAGATCAGTGGCACATTCCCCTCTTGCCACCCCAGGGAATGTTCCCTTTGCACTCTGGAACTGCCAGGGTTTTTACTTTTGAAAATAAAAGGAATTATAAATCAATTACTAATGAATGCAGAAAGACAGAAAGAAGATTCTTGCACCTTTCCCCAAATGAAAGCCAAGAGAAGAATTCTGATTAAAAACCAATTCCAAGTGGAATCGTCCCGTATTTTATTGGCCATTACTTATATAGATGTGTACAAAGCAGTTTCAGGTTAAGTCTCCCAAAACCATCACAAAAGAGGCGAGTCTCCTTGCAGTGGGAAGTTCATGCATTGCAGCACTGTCGCCATGAAGGTTGTGCCATCAGTTACAGAAATGTTGTCTGCAGAGGGTATTATATCAATTGTCTTGTTTTCTTTATTAGCCTCATGCAAATATGAAATCAGAGACTGCTGATCCAGAGCTGCAAAGGCCCATCACTTACCCAAATGTGCAATAAAACCTACTTTAATTAATTTTATTGTCTGTCTCCTAGAGACAGAATGCAAGGGTTAGAAAAATGTGAGCACCTCCAGTTAAAGAGGCATTTGCATGTATACAAGGACTAACACAGCCTGACAACAACTGCCTGGGTGAGCTGGAAGCAGCCACAAATGGTGCTGGGCTTGCTCGTGAGGTACTGACTGGTGGCAGAGGGGAGGAGTGGCAGCCAGAGGAAATGCTCACTGGGATAGACATAAACCAGGCTGTGGATTTGGCATCTGCTTACTACATTTTAAAGTAATTATTTCCTGTAAAGACATCATCTTCGAAATAATCTCTTCAGTGGGATTCACTTTCCCCCTCCTCCAGTGCAGACAGCAGTGGGTGGTAACATTTTTGGAAACAGTTTTAGTCTATTAACGAAAAGAATGAAATGGAAATGTCATAAATGAGGAAGTTAATTTTGCACAGGCTGTGCTGCTGGTCACAAGTTCTTTGTGAGAGGCATGATGTTATTGATATTCATGCAGAGACACTCAAGGGAGAGCTTGCCAAATGATGTGATTAATGAGGATGAAACAGGTAAGTAGCCATTACTTTTGTCAGCAATCATTGGTGTAAACAGCAGGAAGAAAGGACAATGCATAGAATGGGAAAACACATAAAAGAGGGCTCATGGAAAGAAATGAAATAATTTACTTTCTTTTATATAATTATGAGTAAGTGGGTTTTGCTGGACAAAACTCCTGGTTGCAAATTGCAGTGGGGTGCTGATTGATATTTGTGTATACACAAAGTATCCCTGTCGTTAAGGTAAGTGGATGTTTCCCAAACTCTGTGGCAAAGGTTCCATCACATATGTCATTTCAATATGAGAAACATATTATCAAAAGAATAATTTTGTGTTTCAAAGGAGATTACAGTAAGTTTTCTTTTATTCTTGTAGATGTAGTGTTGCAGTCTCCTCTTGCAACTTCCTCCAAGTCTTGATCTCCAAGCAGAAGAGCATGATTTGGGACTAAGGTGGCAATACTGGTTGGCATAAAACTAAAGCTAAATTATCTATCTTCTAGATGAACTTGACTAAATATCAACTTGATGAACAGAGGAAAAGGAGGAGCAGACATTCACAGTAACAGCCCTGTTTGGTTGGAATATCACACTGTTCACTAGGCAGCAGTTTAAAAGAAAGTAAGTAGATGAAGAAACAAAAAGTGATTTGGCCTGGTGATTTTCATACTGCCCTATGGAGAAAAAAAGGACTAGCTAAATTCCCTAACCCAATAAGAATCAACTTTTCTTTTATGGAAGATATTTATTTATTAAAAAAATGAAAAAAAAACCCAAAACCCATGAGGCTAAAGGAGATACAGTGTTGTGTTGGTCTAAAGAAAACTGACAGAGAAGGACCTGAGTCCTTTTTTGTCTCCACCTTAAAGAATTCAATGCTATTCAATACTTCTTTTTGCCTTTCAATAATTCCTTCCAAAAATATTGGCTATCTGTAAATAAAAGTAAGTTATCACACAGCTGAAACATTAGAGAATGTGAAGATTAAAGTGGGACACTCAAACAAGGGTCACAAGAAGGTCGTTGTGTGGTTCTGTGCAGCAATCTCTGCTGCTATATTGGCCCACTCTGGTTACTTTTTCTAGTACTTTCACTGGAAAAACATGTGAAGCAAGGAATACATCTGCATATCTATAGGAATTGCAAAGAATGTCGTGCAGTGATTAGAAACAATCTTTTCTATCTCCAATTAGCCAGATACAACATTTTAGCATATTCTGAACAGGACTGTATCGGGCAATGTGCAAACTCTGTTTGAAACGTCTCAACAAGTCTCCAGTACAGAGTCTGAGAGATGATAGAAATCTCCCACAAAATTATTTATCTGTACTGCACAGACTGAAGCAAGCTTTGGGGTTTTTTTATTTTTTATTTGGGAGAGTTTAATCAGATGTCTTTGAATATCCTGACTAGAATAAAGTAAGCCTAATAAACATGCACTGGTTGAAAACTTCTTTGTAAGAGCTCAGTATTTGTTTCCCTTTCTTAATGCCTTTGAAAGAAACCATTTGAAGCTCTGTGGTGTCTGAACTTCTCCTGCACTGAAGTGCATACAGAGATGAGGAGAAAAGCCAAGCTGACTATTGTGATCCTGCTTTTCTTTTTGGCTTGAGAGATAAGGCTCCACAGAAATCTGCCATGTGGTACTGAATTTAAGGAGATGAGCAAAGCAGTGGCATGAAGCTGCAGGCTTTCAATAACACTGCTGTATTTATATGATGATACAATAACAGTAAGGAAAAAGCCTCTGCCCCAGTAAAAAATAGAGGCACTAATCCCGTAGCACTGAGTACAATGGGAGTTTTGTTATTTACATATGCTGAATGCACAGCACAGAGAATTCCATACTCTACTGAGTTCAGGGCACACAGATATGAAGGTTAAAAAGACATTCAGTGCCAACGCCTCCAATGCTCACATGTTGAGATTTTGGCAGACTTTATACCACTCCTTTTTCTTTCTTTCTACAGTTTAAAAATGTGAACTGAGCAAATATAACCAGACCTTCTTTCAGGCTTTTTTATCAAATGAACCATATTATGACATTACTTATATTTAGTCACTCCCCAAAATGGTTTCATTAAAGTAAGTTGTTCTACCTACATTTGAAAAAATGCATAACATTGCATATATTTACATTTACAAATTTGCATATATATACACACATATAATTTTATTTATATAGATATAGTTTGATACACACATAGACAACATATTGAAAGTGACATTTTTTTATATATACTGCCTACCTTTTAGGGTTTTTAACCTGTGATGCAACCTTAGGCAGTATTTTGGAATTCAACATATTCTAGTTAAAGAAAGATATTATCTTTTGAGATTTAAATTAATATTTTAACAACTTCATAATTCATAAAATATATGGAAGCAGTCAGTGAGTCAGCAGAAATTTCTTTCCCTCATTGTTTGAAGTATTATGGTCAAGGCCAGAGAGGGAAAACATATCAAAAACGGCTAAAGTACTACAGAGATCAATTTGAACTTAGAGCATTTCTTAGTCCTGCATGTGCAGGAATTAAAAAATAAACTGTAACAAAAACCAGGTAATTTAAAATTCTTTATAAGCAATTTATACAATTCCAGCTACCACTGAATGACTTATTTCAATGCAAATTGATACTGCATATCAATTAAAATACTGGTGTTAATGTTTCTTCACAAAATTATGAAAGAAGCATATAGGAATAAAGTAGCAATAGAAAGGGGTAGTGCTGTTTTTCCAGTTACTAAACTAGTCAAGTTTTGTTCATCTGCTCCTTAAGATTTCCACCTCTAGATGTATTTCCTGAAAAGTAGGAAATTAAATTTAAATACAAGAAAGAAATCTTTTTTACTCCAAGAGTGATTGAGTTCTGAAGCTGGATTCTCAGAGAGGTTCTGGAGTTTTCAGCCTTGGAGATATTCAAAATATCTCCAGACAAGGTCCTGAGCAACCCCCTCCAGCTGACTTTGCCTCGAGCTGGACTGGACAAACTCCTGAAGACCCTGAGAGCCTCACCCATTTTGTAATGCTGTGTTTTTTGCAAAATCATTCTGGTGTGATTTGTAGCACTGGAGGAAAAGAAACACTTTTGTTACTTTTTGGATGGGATATATCCACCTGAGTTTTAAGATATCAAAGGGAAAGCCAGTCACTAAGGTTCACTTCCTAGAGGGGAACAGGTAATTCATTCTATCCAAAGATGATAGCAAACACTTGTTATGTGAATAAAGATACACTTCAGACATGACTATTTCTCTTAATAATCCTAAACTATGATATGAAATAAAATGAGCTCTGCCCATTTTGGAGAGGTTTGAGCTACGAATCAGAAAGAAACTCCATAGTCAACAAGAACCAAACCACAACTTCAAAAACCTAGGCAAAACAAAATTTTGAATAGCCAAGAAAAATTAAAAATAATAACAATTAAAAACCCCAAATGAATGACAACAAATAATACAAGAAGACAGGTGGCTTAGAAGAAATATATGTGTGGAGTTTCAGAAAATGGGGGAGGGATATGTTGTTGAGAAAGAGGTGCAAAATTGGTATGTGGAAGCAGGCTCTCTATTTCAGTACTCAGGTGTACAGGAAATGGGAGTTATAGAGGGGATATGGGGCTGGTCTTACTTCAGAGCCCCTTTCCCAAATTCATGGTGGCTGTATATGCAGGAAAATGGGTTCTAAAATAAATTTTCCCTTTATCATCTGTAGAGATGTAAAGTCTTTAGCTTTGCTTAAAGCAAGTATCAAAAACTTGTTGAGGTGGTTGTACATAAAGTACATCCATAGAATCCTACATCCAGTTCTGAACTGAATGTATGGTTCTAAACAAACAAGGATAAGACTGAAGCACTACTTCCTGCTGATATATTTCTTGTCTGATAAAATTTATTTTCCATAATCTATCCAAGAAGATTTTGTTTATCATGAACCATCCAAACAGAGTTTTATTTCTATGAGCCAATTTCACTGTCTATAAGCCAAATAATATCTTACCCTATAAATGGTCCCACTGCAGTGATGTGGTCCTTGGTGTGTCCTGGACTCAATGATTCTGATGGGTCCTTTCCAACTCAGTATATTTTATGAGCCTATGATTCTATGGTCCTATTAGGAGAGCACTATGTTATCAGAATATTTACATTGCAATCTGAAGGTTTGATGTACAGAGAATGTTTTTTAATCCTGAGGGTCTTTTTGAGGCAGAATCACATCTGGGTGGAGATTTTATTTCAGCCAAGCGTGGGCAGAAGGCTGTTTCTGTTTAACTTGCTATATCACATACACCCAGAGTTTATGCTCATTTTGTGTTCATCATGGAACAACAAATAATACCCGTGGAACAACAAATAGTAGCTCTTTTGCCACAAAATTATAATAACATGGACAGGTTATTCTGATGAAAAATAAACATATTCTTATTGACAGCTCTAAAAAAACAAATTGAAACCTTACCATGTGAACACTCATGTAGCTATTTGTTCTCATCTGGGGCTTTAAAACAGTATTTAATTTACTCCTGAACACTGGCCTGTTTGCAAGCTGCCAACAGAACCCCGCTAGAGCAGTCTGTGCTGCCCAAGAAGGGCAGGAAGGCTGGAGAGGACAGAAGGTCTGAGATTGTATCTGCATTGACCATCTCAAATACACTTCCTCAAGGGCCTCCCCCATCCTGCCATGGCCCAGGACCCCTTCTGGCCACCCTGTTGCTGGTCTCCATCTCCCCACAGCCCTGCCCTGCCTGGAAAGGGACCCTGCCAAGCTCAGCCCACCTGCAGGCTGAGGTACCAGCTGGGGCTGGCCTGGCCCTCTCCCAGAGGAGATGTCCAGCGTCTGGGGCTGTCCCCACACCCTGCCCTGCTCCTGGCTGGGCTGGGACACTCCCTGCCAACACACTTCTCCCCACAAATTCCTCATGAACTGCTCACTTCCCCTTACTTCTTACTTGTGACTGTTTGTGGCACCCCTGCTCCTTTGTGCCTGAATGACAAAGTGTATACAGAACCAAATTTGTCATTTAAGAAAGACAAAAACATTAAATATGTCCTTTTGCACATTCATAATGCCTTTGGTGTACAAACAGCCACTGTCCACATGGACAATCACCTGGCCTCAAGGAGTCAAAGGAATTGTGAAAATAATGGGAAAATAAGAACAAAGATGAACAACCCAGGTGACTGACCCCAAAAACCCTGGGAAGGCACCAGAGCCCCTGCTCCATGGAGGAGCGGGGTGCTGGCACAGGGGCAGCAGCCAGTGGCCCGTGGCTCGTGTCCCAGAGAGGGGCAGCCTTGAGAGCAGCCAGGCACTGCTGCCCAGCTGTAAAACCTGTTTGCACAGGACACAGCAAGCACACCACTCCAGGTTCTCAAGCTCTGTCCCATTGCTTTCTGTATCCACTAAGAAAAAAAGTCTATTTTGACTACCAAGATGTGTAAGATGTTTGTTAAACAAGGATCATTTAAACTCCTTCCACGCTGACATTTTATATACAGAAGTTTTGGAACAAGACTCCTCTTTAAAAAGGAATATCCAGTGAATGTTTACAAGGAAAGTAGAACGTTAGCTAAACTTGTTTTCAAATGTTTTTAATAAGACTACATAAACCACTCCTTTTTCAGCAAAGCAAATATATGTAATGCTACACAAAATTTATAAGCATTGAAAATCATCTGGAAATTCCACACAGAATGAAACATTCACTTCTTTGCAGGTGAAGACAAAAAAAGTTTTAGGCATGTTTATAGTACCCTCTGATGGAAATAGGAAGCATTACAACTCCTCCATAATATCTATTTGCCTAACTATAAAGACAGAAAAGATATATTTGGCATCTTTTGTAACTTTTTATAAATAAAATAGATAGGTAAATAAAGTTATTATTTAAAAGATTAGGAGTATTATACACACACACACATACAAATCTTAATCAATAAAATAACCTCTTATTTAGGTTTGGCTTCCTCAAAAAACAAACAAAACACATTATGAGTTCTACCATTTAATCAGGGGAAACCTTCCCAAACACATAATTTGACTCTTTTCGTTTTATAGTACATCTATCTTTATTTCTGTTTCATAAGAATTAGAAAAAACGTGGTATTTTTAACATTCTGTGTATTACATTACCTATCAGTATTCATCCCATTTGTTTGCTCAGATAAATCACTAACATTCCTCAGAAACACTGGGGGCAAAATTGCAGAATGTCAAGCAATTTTTAGTAAAATGCAAACTGAAATCACCAGAGAATTAGCCTTAACAATTAGTACTCCTTTTAAGATTTAAAATATCAGAGCAAATTTGCTCTCACTCCTCTTTTTCTTCTCACTGACTCATAAACCATTGCAGCTTTCATTACTAATTGGCAGGTCACTGAGAAGGTATTTTACACAGCAAGATTAGAAGGGTGAATGTTTTTGAACTCTGAAACTCCATTTCAGTGTCTAGAAAGATTTTTTTTAAGACAGACTCAGTGCACTCTGACTTTTATTATTTTATTCAATGTCTTTCTAATTTTTTTTAATTAATTACTTTTATTTGACTGAGGTGGGTAGGCCTTATCCTATAAAGCATTCAAGCTGTTGCCTAATTTTCTTTTCTCTTGGAAAATATGACAAACAGATAACTAAATATCACTACACTCTTATGTGCAACAGAAACTTTAAACATATTGCTAAACATATTGTTAGAGTGAAGGAAATAATTTCCTTTTATTTAAGCTCATATCTGTTCCAAAAAGAACTGTTAAAGTTATTACATTGATAAATGTAAATCTCTTTATCCAAAAGATACTGAGAGAAAGAGAAAAAAAACCAAGTATTTTACTTACATTTACATATTCCAAATTGATAGTGGGCAATCACTTTAATGGAAATAATTAGTTTTATACCAGCATTTGCAGGCCTTTAGGGTGAGACAACACTTTTAACGTTGCAGTCATAACTCCATACTGTGGGCCAGGATGTCTCTTCTATTCTTGACTGAAAAATAATGAAGAAAATCTATGTCAGGGTTTTCTAAAGGCAGTCATTCTGTTACTGAGGTGACCTACTAGCTCAGCACTCTTTAGTACAATAATTTGCCTGCTTTCTCAATAAGCAGATACCCCAAAACTCTTATTTTTAGGTTTCCATGTGTTGGCTTTCTGCCAGCTTAGTGAGCAGACTCAGCTCCTCCAGGAACCTGACAAGAACCAGGAATGGTGCAAAGGAAGAAGGGGAAGCCTGTGCCTGAGCAGAGGAGAGGGCAGTTGTCAGGCTCTAGCAAAGGAGTGAGCTATGAGATCAGACAAAACACATTGCTTAATTCACCCTAACAGAGAATTACCCAGCAGCATACATTCACCTCTATGTTTATATTGGAAAAATTACACTACAAGGTCTACGAGAGGGAAGATCAATCATTATATACATTCTACATGCTCACCTAATCCATTTGTTGGTCAGAAGAGAAAGAAAAAGGCACTAAAAATTTACTTTATGTTATCAAGCACAGCTCCATTAAAAATACTGTGACAGAAAATAAAGAAATAGGTGAGTGATCAAGTCCTTTTGGATGTGGTCAGCAAAACTGCATTAAGAGGAACTGGTGTATTAGAATTAATGAAAAATGAGCATACAGAAATCCTGGGAGCTCTGGAGTTCCCAGTGAGGGTAGAACTGTGACTTTATTCAGTCAAGCTCAAGTCATTTAATCTTGGTTATGAGTTCATCACCATAGAATGTACATGTCTGGAAAATTAAATGAAGGAGGTATATTGTCTGTGGAAGGACTGGCAAAGACCTTGGCTGATCTAACCTGCTGAAAGCTTTAAGTATTTGGAAAGGCTCATCATTTTCAGTTATGTGATAGGTATGGAAGAAAAGGAGTTACTCTGTTGAAATGCTGTCTAGGCTACAGAACAGGCCTGTTGCTTCTCTTATATATTTCAATTGTGAATGTATGTCAAAGCCATGGTTACCAACAAACCTCCACTGCTCCAGGACCTGCAGAAACACAGCATGGATTTGAAGAATGTGAAGCACTGATAAACAAGATGCTATACATTTGGGAGAAAGGAAACACTTTCTCAAATTTACAGACATGGGAATAAAGTAGGCAGTTTGAATGATTTGTTCAAGGTCTCAAAAGACATCTGCAGCAAAGCTAGAATTTTTATCATAAATTCATGAGAATCATTGAAATGAATTCTATATGACAAACAAGTTATACAGCAAATTCCTTCTCTAATAGTAGATTCTTTTATGTTGCAGTTCTACCCTGAGTAAGAATAAAGGAAGTATTCCTAACAGGATTTACATCAGTCTCCTGAAAAGCCCACCAGGAGAAAGACACTCTTAATTTCACAGATTGCTAGGGAACAGTTTCATTGCCATATATTGAAATTGCAATCTAAATAATTGATAGGGGCACAAGTAGCTTTAAGACTGCTTGTTAAAAGAAAACTGTTCATAGGCATTTAAAGAAGAAAGTTTTATAAAATTGATTAACAGGTGTGATGCTTCTAAAATAAGTGCCACATTTTATAATATATCTGTTAAAAACTTCATTTAGTGTGCAGTGCATAAAAATAAAAATTAATATATACCATTATGGTGTATTCCCCTGACCCTTGGTGTTGGTATGCTGCTATAACTGACATCCTCAAATTCCTGTCACAAATGCCAATTAAAACTATTTTGGAGAAATAGGTGCATAACACTTTGACTTTTACAGCTCAGAAGACAAAAGAAGATTAATTCTCCACCTGAAGAGAAGGATCAGCTTTAGATATCCAACTAACAAGTGGCTTTTTAATCTCCTAAGAGCTGAGAAAATTCTCAGTCAAGACTTTTAGACTGCATGCTCACACAGGTCACCTCTGTCACATAATGAAACATAGAATGCCATTTGTTACAGCAAGGACATTTAAAAAAGATGTCTTTTCAAAACATAGTTGTCTAGAATTTGGAAGTGATGTTGACCTTCAACATGGATCCCTTCTTTTTCTTATCCACACTTGGAAATTTAGGTTAAACTGTAGCACACATTTATTTCTGTGTTAAAAAAAAAACATACATGGAAAGCAAAAAAAGTCTTGGAAAATGAACTAAGGCACTGTCACAGTCAGTGAAAAAGGAAGAGGGAAGAAATTATTACTTATGGCTAACAGTGAAACCTCATTGAAATAACAGGTACAAAATTGGATCCTAAAGAGTTCTCGAAACATTGGGGTTGTTTAAAATCAGTAGTAGAAGATGAGAATCAGGCTTTCACAGGTTTATAATCTACTACATACAAACTAATCCAAGTCAGATTGTTTTTCTTCCCTACAAGTGTGTATAAACTCTTCATCAGGATGGCAAGCCCCTCTAGGCTCTGTCAGTCCTGTTATTTAATCCTAAATGAAGTATGTCTTATCAATTCATTCTATGCCATGATCCTGGTCAAGGTTAGATGAGGGTCTAGCTATAAAAGTGCAGGAGGTAACAAAAAGCATTTTTTTTCTGTGACAGACTAAGAAAGCAGTGATGTGCACAGAGGTAAAAATTCTTCCCTGCAAATACATTTCCCCAAATAAGTTCCATTTACTCGCTAAGAGAATATTTTCATTCTTCAAATTATTATAAAATGCTAGAACATCATAGTAGGTTTTTTCTTTCTTGTACTTTTTAAAGATGAGATAAAAGCAAGGATTTTAATTTTTTTAGTAAATCCTGTTTATGGGAAATCTATTCAAATTTATGCCACTCTTTTTTCAAATGTCTTTTAGAGTCAAAGAAGAAAGTGAGTCACATGGCAAAATTACCCTGTATGCTATTATCAGTGGAGATGAGTCAGCCCTCCTACTGTTTGTTGATGTATCTGTCTAGCAAAGAGGGGGTTGGAAAAGAGAAAAAAAATCCCTTCTCTCTGGAATTTATCAGATCACAATAGTTTGTAAAAACCAAGAACTAGCTAAAAACGACTTATTGGGAAGAGTGCCAAAGTGCTGCAACCCGACTGTCTTCTTTCCCTTATTGCAGTGAAAGTCTAAGCAAATCTTCTCTGTTCCTATTTTATTTCCTGATTATTCAGCCATTGGGTGCAAAATGTGTATTTTTAGGTAGCACACAGTGGATGTATACCCAAAAATACACTAAGGTGGCACACTGTGAAGACTGTTAAACCATTGCCACTTTTAAGAGCACTGCTACTTTCTGCTACAGGGGGAAACAACACCACCTTGAATTTCGTAGACCCTGGGGCTAAATTGCCACTTGGAAGATGTGGGAGTATGATTGAATTTGTCAGAGGGATTTCACCAGGGGTACCTACTTTGTGTTAAACCTTGTTGAGTATGCAGCCAAACAGAAAACACAATAAAAGTCATTTTGCTCAAGAGATGTCCAGCTTCACTAGGATCAGGGTTACTAGTTTTAAATTATTTTAATTTGAGATTAGGTTATGCTGTCCTTAGTAAAAATTAGGTAGGCTTCATAGGTGGCTCCCTTCATATCTAGTATAAGCTTCAATTTCTTGGGTGAACATTAGCCAACAATTTAAATTATTCTGTGCTCCTAGGTAAAAGCTCTGTCCACAAGGAAAATGCACAGACAGTCCAGACTATGAAAAAATTCTAAAATTAATATTTTGCAAAAGCACTTACTCTGTTTGAACAACTACATAGTTTAGAATCTTTATCTCAGCTGTTCTGACCATGTCTTTCTATCATGAACAAGTGGCAAGTGGTGTCAGAATCTGAGCCTTGTGAGTAAAGCAAGACTTTCTGCAATCTGATATTGGAACTCCAAGTACTTCATTAAATGATCTGTTCTGGAAAAAAATAAATGTTTTGAAGGAAAAAAAAAATATTTAAAAGCACTAGCAGTCATCGTAACTGGTTCCTTAAGCTTCCAAAAAACCAACTATCAGGACCAAAACCTCTTTTCTTTTATTGGACCTGTGACCGACAGGGGACTATGACCATCCTTTTAGGGAGATTAGATTAAAGTGTAATCCCTTGTCTTTTGTTGTCCTTCCTTCGTCAATCCTTCAGCACTGTCAAGACCCAGTAGTAGTCTTGCCTTCCTTCTGGTTATCTGTCAGCAGTTTTATCAGCCTCTCATTTACCCAAAGATCTTTTAAAAAATATATATAAAATGTACAAATAAAAATATAAAATATTGGAAAAAAAAGTAAATTGCTTATTAATGAAAAGCAAGTGTTCAATCAAAAAGTAGTTTTGATGTTATGCAGTATATATATAAAGTATATAAAGTTTCATGATGAAACTTTTTAAAAAAAAATATATAAATTGTTCTATCTCAGCTCTTCAAATAGACAAAAGTAGTGAGGAAGCAGTACAGTAATGTCTGTGCTCTGTAGAAGACAGCAATTAAGTAACAAATCTGCCACTAAAATATTTTTAATTATTTGGTACAATTCTTATTAAACCAGAAAAAATAAGAAAATCTCTTTCCCTTCTCTTGTTTATAAAGCATTTACCTATTTTTCATGACATTCAAGACACACTATTCCTTTCAAAACTATGCAATATGGATAGTAGCATGAAAATATTTTACTAACATAATTAAATTAACTCAATTGTTCTGAAAAGAATTGTTTTGAAGAAAGAATAAAAAGGCACCAGTGGGTCATAGTAATATTCTATCTAAATGCTGCTTATATCATCAAAATTCAGGTCTTTTTCCCTTAAAAGCATTCATACCCATGGCAGACACACACAGAGTAATAAGTATTGTTATACACAACATTTAGCCATAGGTGGACACATTTTTTTTGAGCTATCTGCCTCAATTATTCACAGAAGTTTTGTGTGCATGTATCTATATATACATACATAAATTGGTAGGACATCAAAGTGTAAATTCCTTCATGGAAATGGATATCTAAATGAATTTTTTAAAAAGTGTAATTATAAACAATGTTTGATTCGATTAAAACCCACAAAATATCTTTCTAAGGATGAAGATGTTGATTTACCAGAAACAGAAAACCAACACTGCTTCTTGGTCTTTTAAACATACAGCATTACACACGGGATGCATTAACTCTGTGTAAATATCTCTGTGTGTATATGTATACAATTAATATTTAATACCATGGAAGATGAACTCCAGTGGCTCTTGTTGCAACAGTTTAAGAAAGCACTGCCTGTGACTGTTCCAAAGCTATCCTGGAGGAAATTGCCCTAATTGCAGAAGGAAAAAATGAGTGTGAGCTGCAGCAGCTCCACCTCGGTTCAGCCCCACCTTGCCCAGCTCTCCTCGAGCAATGCCAGAAGGGGAAGGTGCTGAGGGCACATCCTCCTGCTCCAGCCCGTACAGACACATCTCCTGCAGCAGGTGTGTGAGAACAGGCAGCTCAGAGAGAGGAACAACATTCTGTAAAGGTCTTTTACCACAGCTTGTAGGGTCTGATAAGCCCCTGTCCTGGCAGGGAGGCCTGGAGATAAGGAGGTCACACAATCCCCCTGCAGGCCCCTCTTGGGGAAAGAGAGAGCCTTT
>VYXG01006146.1:2503177-2563022 GCA_013397235.1 Lanius ludovicianus
TCCTCACGGGATCACCTCTCTGGGCCGGCCACGGTTTCTTTGGTCTGAGCCTCAGACCCCAACCAGCACGGGCCGGGAGAACCCCCAGCCTTATTACATTACCAGCTCTTAAAGCAAACTTCAAAATATCTCTATCTGTTGAAGGTTAAGCCTAGCTATACACACAAGAAGACATGTAATAGAATTTTGAGGGAAAATATAATTTATTTTTAAGAAAGAAATCCTTCTCACTCCTTTCACAGATTGGATCCAGAGAAGGTGTCTACACTCTGCTCTGAGCTTTCTGCACAGTTGGTTGGTTATTTATGCACAGCTCAGATGGGCAGTTTTTGTATATACAGCACAAACTGGCATTGGTTATAAACACACATTTATATTCAAATATAAGCCTAAAGTGAGCAGCTGAATATGGACATCAAAAGAGCATTGCTCTGGATTTAGCTTCAAAATTTGGTCAAGTAAAGCATATGACCCAATTTAAAACCAACATTAGAAATTAATAAAATTAAATATAAAGCCTGTAAGATGGCTAAATTTGAAGCAGAGGAGGATCAAATGAAATATAGATCAGTATAGGATAATAAGAAAATGAAGAAAGTGAGAGCAATACACAACCAATGTTTGAGATTTGATGTTGTTGGTTAAGGAAAATATTTGGATTCCATTTGTTTGTTTGGGTTTTCTAAACCTCAGTGGTCTGCAGAACACCCAGTCTGCAGCTCCAGCAGATTGTCACATGCTGTTTTCAAATGCTGTAGTGGATTTCACTGCTCAGACACTGTTCAGAATAAAGCACAGACAGATTTGTGATGTCCTGCCCACAAATCAAAGGGAACCTTTCTTTCCAAATACCTCCCTCTAATATTCATTCACTCATCCCACTCAGAAGTTGCAACAGCACATGGGAAATATGTGTATGACCAACTTTATTTTAGAAAAAGAGGTATGGGCAATGCCTAATATTAACTCTTTGACAAAACAAAGCTAATATTCAATCTCTTGATTTCATGTTATTAAAACCCATAATAAGACTGTAGAACAATTTCTCTCATTCTAGCTGCAAGCAAGTATAAAAAAATCAAATCTTTTGCCATATAAGCTTAGATTTGTCTTTATTGGAGGTTTTTAATAAGTGTTTGTTTGTTTGTTTGCATTTTTTTTCTTTCCACATATAGAATCAACATATTTTTTTTTAAACCTGCTCTTTTCTGTTTACAGAATTTAATCTCACTTCTAGAAGGAGCAGACTAATTTGGGAGAAATATTTTAACATTGCCAAAAAAAAAAAAATCTGAAAAATCTAAATATTTCAACCTTAAAATGCAGAATACAGAACTTTCTCATGAATATCATCACTTATATAGGGATTATTGCACCTCAGCAGGGTGCAGCTGTTAGGAAATGCATTTCTATGAAGCTATTTTATACTAACAAGGCTCTTGCTATGAGCTTGCAACGCTACTAAAGTTGCCTCAAGCAAGCAATTAGAATTGCAATTAGAATTTCCTTCATTTTTTAATTCATTTTCCTTAATGTCTTTCATTTTTCCTTCTTCTACTGCTTTTTTGTTTTTAATTTGTGCTTCACCTGCTGTCATATTGTAGTACTTTTTGTGACTCTGTTTCCATTAATAATATTATGTGAAATCAGAAGCAAGTACTCTCTTTTAAAAGCTGATAGTGAAGACAATCAGCAAAAATTACTGTTAATCACAAGCATATTGTGGTGAATCAGCATCTTCTGACCCAATTAAATACATGCAAATACTATTTTTCCCAGTTCAAAAGTAGAACAAGAAATGGGAGTTGTGGGCAGCGGCTGCTACACAATATTTCTTTCATGCCATTGTGGTAAATTTCAAGGTGGAAAGAGTTTTCAAGGTGGAAAGGCCTACTATCCACAAGGGATGAAAGGAGAATGAGCTAGTGTGAGCACATGCAATTTGTAAACCACTGATATGTTCATTATTTATGTATTTTATAGTGTGCACCTA
This sequence comes from Lanius ludovicianus, assembly GCA_013397235.1. Taxonomy (NCBI): domain Eukaryota; kingdom Metazoa; phylum Chordata; class Aves; order Passeriformes; family Laniidae; genus Lanius; species Lanius ludovicianus. The sequence goes on from VYXG01006146.1 coordinate 2,505,171, forward strand.
AACCTCCAAGTCATTTAAATGGGTCAAGGCAAAACAAAGAGTTCTGTATGGGAAAGAGTAAAAGATCTCGATTATCTAAAATTATAAAATATTCACAAGACCCAAGGAAAAGCAGCAAGTCTGAGGATAATCAGCATCCTCAACGAGTCCAGTGATCTCCAGACAAGTCCTAAGGGATGAGGAAGGTCTACAGCCAAGACAAGGCAAGTTAGCAAAGTAAGATCAGGCTCAGCAATCAGGCACAGACATAACCCACAAGGACCAAGCTTGAGCTTAGATGCAGCTTCTGAACCATGGGCAGATGCTGCATGGGTGAAGATCACAGATGAGACTCATCACAGGTCTTTCTCACACAGCTCATTTCACAACAGCCTGACCCAAGCACATGAGAAGACCCTAAAGAAGTAATTTGTCAGCTAAACAGTGAGGAGTGGGGCCTGCTGGTGCATGCAGGGCCAAGGCACAAATCCCAAAACTCCTGCTGCTTGCAGTCATGCTCCATCGTCAGCAAGTCTCACTGCCTAAGACCCACTTGGTTTCTAAGGTGCTGTTTGGAGTCAACTACAAGTGACTCCCCAGGGATTCCCACGACACCAGATGATGCCCCTTGAAGTGCTGCACTGATGTCACCAGCATGAGACCTGCTAGGGTTAGAGGAAAAGCTTGGGGCAGTAACCTATGGCACCATACCACATCTCCAAAGCCATTATTCTGTTATATAGAACCATGGGGAATTATAACATTTCTGAAGGTAAGATTAAATTTCTAAAAGTGCTTCTCTAAATCCCTCCTGAAAGAATGTTAAGAAAATTTCATCTGTTGTTAATGGTATGTATCTAGAAACAGACCCTTGCAAAGTGAGGGTGTAACTCTATGAATCCAAAGAGAGAAGAAAGGGCAAGTTACAGGTAGATAAAGATGGGAATGTAATAATTGATGTTACATGTTCACATCTGAGAAATTACTCTCTAATCTCAAATTCCACCTGTAAGCTTGTTTCAAGGAATAAATTACACATGTATAAAGATTCTAGCTAGTGATAGGTATAATTGAACATGCTTATTGCTTGGTGAGAAGAGCAAAATCAACATCTGCAGTCTTAGCTGGAAACACCTGAGCATATCCAGAGTTCCAGCACTCCATTAGGAGCAACAGAGGAGGCTTGGCACATGGCCCTCAACACTGTTACCATCAACATATGCTTCTATTATAATGAACATAAAGCTTATTTAGAAGGAAAATTACATTTATTGAAACCAAATGGGCAGCTGAATGTTTTCTTGCACGTAGCTTTTGGGATAGGTTTTGGCCATTTAAATGTTCCCAGTGAAATATCCACATATGTTACATAGATTGAGAGATCTCTCCTAAGTCTGCCTGTGTCAGCAGTTATCTTATTCCCTACCTTACTGAAGACCAGAATTGGAAAAGGAAACATATAAGCCTGGGAACAGCACTGAGCTTTTGAAGCTGTGCTGCTTTTGGCTCACAGCAGGAGACAAAATACAGATATTTTATGTGGCACTCTGCAGCATCAACGAGGCCAAAGCAGAGAATCCACAGCAGGGAAATACTGGGGATTGTTTCTGAGGATCACTCTCCAGATACTAGTGAAGCTCTCCAAAATAATTTCTTTTATCTTTCTGCTCATCTTCTTTGTGCTCCTTATCCAAATAAATAAAACACACCAGTGCTTGCTACCAGATCAGTTTCATACACTCTGATACTCATACCTAAATACTTAAGTTGAGCATGTACCTACATGTTTTTCTGAATTGGATCAGAAAATTCTCCAGGGTAGATGAGCTGATTTTCTGCATGCTCAACAACTCCCCCCCTCCCCACTCCGTATCTGTAGGGGTCAAAATCCAGGCAACACCAAGTCTACTGTCTTTATTAAGAACACTTCCATCCCTGGAACTGTTCAAAACCAGGTTGGATGGAGCTCTGGGCAACCCAAACTCTTTGGTGCCTTTCTTGCCCGTGGCAGGGGGGTTGGAAGTAGATGATCGTTAAGATCTCTTCCAACCCAAACCATTCTCTGATTAATTCTGTGACTATAAAATAAAATGGGAAAATATAGCGTCGCTGTAGGACACGAGAGCACACACGCGTGAACGCAACAGCTGAAGGTGAGAAAAGGGGAAGTTTATTTTCTGACTCCACTACTTATAGTTTTACAAAAGTGACAGTGGATTGGAGGGTGAAAGGGCCACCTCTCCAATGACACTGGACAAGTTACCAATCCATCAACTTTCTCCACCTCTACGAAGGAATGCAAAACAACTGAGTTATTTACAGAAAATGTGTGGGAAAGCGTGCAGCTAGAATGTAAACATCAGAAGGCTAAAAGATTTCTAAAAATCAGGGCGACAATATAGAGATCACCTGTTTTAGGTATGGGCTTTAAAAATTGAGTGAACAATTTTCCTTAAATTAGAGGAGATGATTTGACCTTTGTGCATTGATCTAATTAGCGTAGAACGCATGCCCTGTATGAGTGAAGAATTTCAGGGTGGCCACATAAAAAAAGACATCTTTGGACAGTCAAGGCTTGAGAGGCTTTACTAGTAGTGCACAAACTAGAATCAAATCACAAGAATGTGGAACACAAACCATATCTTCCTCAGACAGAGGTCTTAATTTGGTGCAATATATTTGATCTATACAAACACATGATTTCCATTTGGGAAAAAAGAAAATCTACAACTTTCTCTCATGAAAAATTTATCTGCACTATTTTACCAGATCTGAACACAGTTTTTGGCAGTGTTAGAAACAGTAACAACAGCAAAGTCTCTACTGAACTTCTGGAAGACTCCAGAATATCTTTCATGGGGCCATAACTCTGCTTGGGGAACACAGTTTTTGTGCTACAGCAAGTGTGGGAATAGCAAAATGGTATTTCCAACTACAGAACATAATAATTTTTGTTTAAGCTTTATCTGATCTCCTGCTTTGAGCTGGTTTTGGTTCCAGTTCTCTTTCATCCTGTAGAAAAAGTAGTTAATTAAAAGAACTCTGAACACAAATATGTTCAAAGTATTCCATCAGAAGTCAATGACTAGAGCTTCTGTCTGATCCTTAATCGTCTGCATTTCCTGCTGAATGAAAGAGGACACAGAGTGAATTCCAAAATAGCCAAAGACTAATTTTTTACAGTTATGGAAATGAGTGTGTTCAATTATTGAGCAAAGACATAACAATTTACATATTTCTGATTTTTTATTTTGATATGCATGTCTCAAATGATTTTTCATCTAGATAAGTTATTCACAAATGAAAAATGAGTGCCACTCAGTCACACTCAGTTCTTTGAAAGAGAGTTTAGTCATGCATATTAGCATCTATGTATTCCTTGTCATCCACAGGCATTAGAGACAAATCCACTTCTACTTTGAATTCAAGGCTGGAAAACCCCTGCCCATGCAGTGCCTGCGGTTTGCAATCAGTAATCATCCTGAGGAGTTACACCTTTCCTCCACACCTCACTTTTGACATACACATACCCCTGGTCATGCACTGCCCAGGTAAGAGGGCTGGCACAGCACTTGCCATCTTTTTCAGATACCCATACAAGGAGTCTAGCTTTCCATATCTACAATAAACTACATAAAGATGTAGACTATGGTTAGGAGTAACTTATCCTGAAAATTGATGTTTAGAAGAGTCATCTAAGATCCTTGTTTATTTTAGAAATTACTAAAATTATTACTTTTGGATTGAGCTTCTAGAAAAAAACGCAGGTGATTGACTCAGTGGGAGAAGAAGGGAAAGAAGGATGTTAGAATAAAGAATAAAAAATTGTCATTTATCTTCAGTGAAACACTGAATCCATAAATGGTAAAACCCACTATTCTCATAGCATTTCTACCCAAAAGGTCAACTGCAAGCAGGATGCTAACTGAGTAATCAGCACGCCCTGGCATTTAAAAGAAGTAGCAGAAAAAGGCCTCATTGTTATACTCTTCATAATGAAATCATGGGAAGGCATTAGTCCAAAAATGATTACAAATAAGCTTTGCTGAGCAGCTATAGGTGCAGGTTTTACCAGGTGGAGAGATTAAAGCCGTGTGCAATCACTGCCTGGAGACTGCACGTCATTTCACATCAATTGGCATGATGAATCTTTTACATAATGTGAATCACAGTCTAATTGTGAGTTTGATTGCATCTACTGTTCTGATCACACAACCTCAGCACATCGAGGTGAGCAGGGAACGAAGCTATTGTACGGAGTTAAAGGAAGAAAGAAAAGCTGTGTAGCATGAAATGAAAGTGACATCTCACAGGATATATATTACCAAAAGTTGCTGAGCAATTTAACAACTACATGTAATATATATCTTGACAATATCAAAAAAGCCAATTAGAGGAGTGTGTCTTCCATCAAGAGAAGTACATCATTTCTGAAATCAGCAGGCTGCTGCTAGGAAACTCAGACTGGAAGCCTTTTTGCTAAAGAAGAAGCATTTAAGACAATAAACTCTCCATTAACTGCAATGCAAGCAGAATGTAACTAACCCAGGATTCTTACAAGAGCTGGCAGAAAAACTGGTACTATATGCTTCAAAGATATTTCTAAATATCAGGTTCAGTAATGGATTTGTCATAAATCATATTGCAAAATAAAGCAAAAATCTATCCTCTATGGAAATTATATTGCTTCTATTACCATAGGAGCTGAGGCATACAAAATCCATAATGTATTTATTTCCCAATACCATTACAATTATTGTCTTCACTTTATAAAAGTGAAATGGAATATCAATTAATGAAGGAACTTATCCTAGACACTACAGGAAACCTACAAAACAGCAAGGGATGCTCTCCAGATGGTCAGGTAGCAATCCTGGACATTAGTTACTGGAAAGGTGCTGGACTGTAGCCCTTGCCTGATTGTCAGGGAGCCATCTGGATGAGGAGTACAAAGCATTGTGACATTCACTACAGAACTACCATATTTCTCAGTCTTGCAGGAAGAAAAGAAAATCACAGAATCATGGAAACATTTAGGTTGGAAAAGACTCTTAATATCATTAAAGTACCCTAAATTTGTCTGCAACCCTCTCATCCTTTAAATACATTATATGTTTAGAGCCAAGCATTTTTTTTCTTGTTTTTTTTAATCTCATACAATTTTTCTACAAGGCAACCCACTTTTTCTCTGAAACTTATTACAGCTAAAGACCAGGGAACCCTTTCAAACTTGGATTAAGTCTAGGTGGTTGTTTAGGAGCTTATGCAGCTTCAGTTTGATTTTAGATGAATGTGAAAAGCATTTGAAATGTTTCTAAAACAATCGATATCAATAGAAATAAATACAAGTCAAGGGTTTCATATCAGTTGACATAACTCATAACTCCAGTGGTGGAGCTGTGACATTTTACCTCAGCTAGATGACAGTTCCAAGGATCCTGGAAATAAACTACCACTCAGTGCAGAAATTTGCTCTGCCAGTATTTTTTTTCTCTTACAAAATTGATAGCTTAGCTCTAATATAAGATTGCTTTAGGATAAGCTCTAAATGTTTATGGGGCCAATAAAGATATTTGCATTTTATTTTCATCTTTTTAAAAACCTCTGATCTTGGATGTCTCTTCTAGATGCCTCTGCTGGGCATATCTCTGGTCTATATTGCAAAGCTTCTGATGTGCTGACAGTCAGTCAGCACCTACTTTAATATTTTTTGACCCTCTACAGGGTATAATGTAGGATAATTAAGTGCAAATTTGAGTGTGGAATTATCATTGCTCCTAGAGGATTTGGAGTCTGTTAACAGGAAGTTAAAACAAGCACATCTCAGTTGACACTACAGTGCACAGTGATGTTTACCTGCAAACCATTTGACAAGAAAATGGAACTATATTTAACCATTTAGAATGCAAATATTTAGTACACAGAACATACAAAATGTGGCAGATAAGAAGCTTCTGGACTATCTGGACTCTTTTTTTCTGAGATATTTCAAAACAAGTCAGAAACAAAGTCCATTAGAGTGACATCCTCTTTCACAGTTATGTTGCTATGAGGATGACTTAAAACCCAGGAAAGTGCATGTAACAAAAAAATCACAGGATATGGCAAATGCTAAAAGCAGAATTTCCTCATGCTGCAGACAGAGGGAAGGAAAAAATCTGGAACTGGGTAATTAGACTGCTGTATGAATTTCCCCTCATTTGATAGCACAAATATCATCCACCAGCTAAAGTGCTGAAGTTTAGCGATACAAGGAAAGTGTTTAAGGTAAAAAAATGTTGTTACTGGGCATTTCATCAGGACAACAGCACCTTTCTCCAATAACTTCATTTTTGCTGTCTTGCAAGGATTTGGTATCATGATGAGAACTGAAAGCACCAGCCTTTAGAAGGAACAGAACACAGAATAGGCTAAAAGGTAGCATAAAAATACAGGTCTGCCAAAACTTCTTGACTTTAAGAAAGCTCAAATTTCCCTGAAGCACTCTTCATTTCCCTCATGTTAAAAAATCTGCTACAAAATCCTCAGGAAATCATCTGGTGTACACTTATCATACAGAAAGATGATTTCTATAAAAGGTATTTCTTACTTGTAAATGTCATTTGACTTGTCAGGTATTGAAGGAAGATTCATAGCTCCAGTTGTAAACAAAGGGCACTCATTAATTAGTTTCCCAACACCAAAATAGAATGAGATGCAAAGACAAGTCAGGGGCTCATGCCAGATGGCCAGGTAACAAATCACAGAACCGGACACATCTCGAACCATTTTTGCTGGCATAAAAGCCATGGAGTTTCTGAGAGGGAGCCAGTCAACCCAGACAGGCTCATTACTGCAAGTAGCATTAAATTAAACAGTGGCATAAAGAGTCACACAATATCTCAAACTCTAACACATTGATTAGCTGATTATTTAAGCATAGTACTGCAGAGAGCTGCGTGTGTCAGTGTGCATGCATTTAAAGTACTACACATGCACAGGTCACTCCCATACCACATTAAAGTCAATAAATTAAACATGAATCGTTGGGCATGTTAAATGAATTGCAACCCATAATCATCTAAGTAGCAACAAGGCATTCATTTAACCTGACCTAGATGGATTGTATAAAGAGTTATTAAATATTACAGGAGTACAAATTGCAAGTTAGAATCCTTGGAACTCTGTTCTGGTTGAAGGGATTTTGATAAGAAGTCAGTAACTGAAACTATGCATATGTCTGATATTTTTGGACCTACTTCACTAGACACTGCTTTATTGGGGTAGTTTATATGCAAATAAGATAATGTGAGACTGTAAATAATACAGCCATGCAGTGGTCCACTCTGAAATCTTGAGCCTTGTCTGGGGTGACAGGGTGGTACAATACAGCTGGTTCAGTTGGGTATCTCCAGAATTGCAAAGCAGGCATATTTGGCTTAACTAAGTGAAGAGGAAAAGGTTTATTTGAACTTATTCTGGAATGCACAACAGTTACTTAGATTTGTTTTATCTTCTTATTCAGAATGATTTCATGGTTCAGAGAGAAAAGCTTTAGTTCCTTCAGTCAAAAGATTTAGGGTGGAATTCTTCTGATTAAATGCAGAGGCCTGCTCTTTATCTGAGTCACCCCAGTCTCCACAAATAATCAGTAAAAATCTAGTCACTACGGACTACAAAGTCTAAGACAGAATTTCTATAACTCTAAAATAGGCATTTTAAATACATCTGATGGATTGAATCCTAAAAAGGTGTGTTTCTCTGCAATGAATATAAAGGGAGTTGCAGAAATAGCTGTTACATGTGTCTAAGGAAGATGAGGTGCCTCCTGTTCCTAAAATCTGCTCTTGGTTTTCCTGCTAACCTGCTCTGGAAGCCTGAGCTCTAGAAAAAAATGAAAAATGCTATTTCAGATGACATTACTCTATTGATGGCATCTATTAGATAATATCTTTCAGGCATCTATATTTACTCACAGTGACTTTCAATTTTCATCTTTTTGCACTTGTTCTCTGACATCCATTGTGTGTTCTGCATATACACTTGCATTTACAAATATTTATATGTATATATTTATATATTTGGATGGTCTTTATACAATAATGTCGTACAGGATGTAACAGGACAACAGTATCAAATGTGTCTCTTTTTAGAAAACCATACAGGTAGTTAATAACTACCTTTTAACTCTTGGCATCATCTGAGGTTAGAAAATTTTCCTTACCAGCTAATCTTAATAGGCCATGGGCTTTAAAAACCACCAAATTTTTCTTCACAGTGTTATAAAAGAAAAATTGAATGCCTCAGTATATCCCCAGCTGTACTTGGGAGGTGACAGTGAATATAAATTTCATGGGAAGGTTACCTGAGGATAACAGCAAAAGGAATAATATAAAAACCCTACCTAAACTTACACTTGGAAAAGTGCATTGAGAAGTGGATTGCTAAATGCATTAAAAAAACCAACCAAACAACCAAACAAAAAAAAAAGGGAAAAAAAAAAAAAGAAAAAGAGAGAAAAACAGCCACCCACCAAAAAAACCCATCAAATGAAACACAGTTATTTTAGATGTACAGGATGAGGATGGTCCCCTCAAAACAGGGACATAAATAAGGCAGAGGTGTTTAGCACATTCGTTGCCTTTGTTTTCAACACGGATGATGAACCAAGGGGGGCTCTGTGCCCTGAGCTGAGGGGCCATCACTGCAAAAATTATCAACTCCCAGTTTATCCTGCTCCAGCTGGATCCCTACAAATCTCTGGGGCCTGATGGAATTCACCTAAGGATCCTCAAAGAGCTGGCTGACATCACTGCAAAACTGCTGTCAAGTACTTTTGAGCAGCCTTGGGAAGCCAGAGAGGTCCCAGCTGGCTGGAAGCTGGCTAACATTGTCCTGATTTTCAAGGAGGGCAAGGAGGAGGACCTTGGAAACTCCAGACCTGTCAGTCTCACTCCAGTGTCTGGTAAAATCATGGAAATTTTTATTTTGGGCAGTATTGAAAAACACCTGGAGAACAATGCAGTCATCAGTCACAGTCAGCGCTTCATGAGAGGAAAGTGCTGCTTGTCAAACCTGATTTCCTTCTATGTCAGGGTAATTCACCTAACTGAGCTAAGAAAACCAACAGATGGCATCTTTTTGGACCTCAACAAAGCTCCTCCCAACCTCTTGTGCTTTCCCAGTGTCAGAATTCTGCAGGGGTTTTGCACAGCTGCCCACCAGTAGTGACCTCCTCTGGGCCCTCCAGTGAAGTCTGGGAGAATAGTGATCCTATCACCAGTAATAGAACAGAGAAGAACCTACTGAAAGTAAAATTTGGATAATTCCAAGTTAATCTAAATGGTGACCAAGACACACCCCCCCCCAAAAAAAAAACCAAAAATCAACCAACCAACCAACCAACCAACCAACCAAAAAAAAAAAAAAAAAAGCTGCCTCTAAGATATGATTATTAAATTTAGAAACTGAGAATCACTGAAGGACTATGTCTGTAAACTGGTTACTTTTTAATTTCTGTGACACCTTAAAAGAAGATTTTTACTTATATAAGTCTAACAAAAGGCCAAATTAATCTCCAAAGAAAAATCCCTGAATAAAAGAGAAAGGAGTTGCATTACAGGAAAAAAAATGAAAGGGATATAGTCAATTTTCCAAACTGCCTGCAGTTTTGCATCAGTAAAACAATTTATATTATGAATTATTTAGAGTGCAAATATAAACATATTTGTAGAATCTTAGATTATGGGCAGGGACATCTTTCACTGGATCAGGTTGCTCAAACCCCATCTAACCTGGCCCTGAACAATTCCAGGGATGGGATATCCACAATTTCTATGGACAACCTGTTCCAGTGCCTCCCCACCCCAACAGTAAAAAATTTCTTCCTAATATTGGATCTAAATCTGCCCTCTGTCAGTTTTAAACCATTCCCCCTAGTCTTGCCATTACAGACCCTGGTAAATGTCTCTCTCCATCTTTCTTATAAGCCCCTTTAAGCACAGAAAGGCTGCAATAAGGTCTCCCTGGAGCCTCTTCTTACTTATTACTAGAGAAGATGATAAAGAAAAGTGAATCAGAAAAGTACTCAGAAAGGTGACAGAACATATGTTGTGGCAGCAACTGCAATGCTGCACATTCAAGGGAAGTATAACTTTGACTATTTGAATGCACTTTAAATTATTATTTAACAGAAGCCAGCCACAGTAATCAGCTATGTGCCACTGCATGGCCTTATCCAAGTTCAGTGTCCATGCAAGCAAATTAAGCAATATTATGGGATGAAAAATGAAATAAAGTTTATCATAATGCCATTACAGTATGTCATTCTTTGACCAAGTGTCCAGGATTTTACCAGGTGAATTCATTCTATGTCCCTAGCATTAAAGCACAAGGAATAAATACGTTTTGCATTAAGGTTGCAGAGCACTGCTTGTCAAACAGCATGGTTAACAAATAACACTCCATTTAAGTTAATGCTAAAATTTTTATTACCCAAAGTAAATTACTGTAGGTCTCCAAAATAGCCTATACTGCAGTCACCCTTCATGCCAGGATATTATTCTGAGCTAAAATCTATGTGTGAAATTAGATTGGACTTACCCAAGCCATATGGTTTAAAGCTATCCTGAGTGTCTTTTTATTACAATATAGTCATCCTGAGTGGTACAGCTCACAGATTTAGACATTTAAATTTAGATGTTTACAAGCAAGCTAAGATCTCATTGCAATCAAGAGAGATCTAATCAGATAAATTTACTCAAACCTAGAGATCAATTCAGTCAAAGCTAAAATAGAGTTACTTTTGAAAAGTTATTTTAGGCTATCCATAGAATTTTCTTTATCAAAATACAAGTTTAGAGCTGCCTTGCAATGCAGCCTCAGGATCCTTGTTTGAGTGATCCCTAACCTAACTCCAGTAATATCACTGTTATCTAGGCTTTGAAATTTCAGTCTTTATGGATTGAAACGCTGCTCTCTTAATTCCCTTGATTTGATTATCATACATAGCACAAATAGACAATACTCATTCATTTCAATCTCAAATTTTAACCTCAGACTCAAAGTTTGGTTTATGTGTGGGATATCCAGAAAAACACAAACAATAAGTGGAGAAATACAACAGTGTTTCCTGGATAAAGGTAAGTATCCACTAGGGGAGAAATAGTCTTCTATAATGTCTGGTGCATAAACCAAAGCCTGACATTTCATAGTCCTTTACTCTCCTGGCTGTAGAAGCCACTGTAAATTCTCTCTCTCAGCCTTTCTCAACAGGCCAGGCTGCCCAGGACTTACCTCCAGGCTGTCATGCTGGCCACAGCAAACAGTAACACAGCTCCTTGTGCTTAGCTGAACAATTTCTTATTGAACAAAAGGAAGAAAAAAGACCAGTGTGCTGTAATTAGAAGCTAAATTGATAGGAAAGGAAATGAAGCCATAATCTTAAATAAAGACTTCTGGAGTTGCTCAGAACACAAATTTGTGATATCTTCTTGTCCTTTCATACCTTTTATTTTTGGCCCAGGAAAATGATGCAGAGATTATGGAGATAGTCACAGTGGTACTTTGATTAATATGTGCAGTACTTCCGTGGATAACGAAGATTAAGGCAGATCTGCCACAACAGACCACTGGTGTATCTGTGCTGCCTTCTGTATTAAACATGTCTGGATGCTTCACCACCCTCTGCATCCAACAGACATTCCAATAACAGTGGCTTCTCTTGTGAGAAACTTCCATCTCTTTCTACCTTCTCTGACCCTCTCCAGCTGTCAGCAAATGTACACCAGACCCTGGCTGAATTTTCTGTGTGAATCTGTGCTCACTGGAAGGTTCTGCAGAGCTCTAGAGAACTGTAGCATCATCTACTGCTCCATACAAAGTCTTAGTTGGCAAAGGTATATTTCTGCATACTCCAGAGAGAATAAAAAAAAATCACCTCACAACTTTGAAATAGTTTACTAAATTTGACTTATGGGTGGTATGTGAATCTTTTGATCTACTTGCTCATTTTGAATAACTGACAGCAACAAATGCAAGTTTCTATGAAGCCAGTGGCATAGAACTTTGTGTCCACTATTAGGTGAATTAGCTTCTACATTTTATCTGCCAAGAAATTTGGGAATGACTATGTGGTAGTCAGGGAGATCAGGTCATAAAAATTTGAGTCTGGAGAAAAAACCCTACTAATCTATAGTAAGTTTCAAAATTTTTCCCAAATAGAGTATAACATTTCTGAAAATTTTAATATCATGCAAACCACTTTTATGTGAAATTTGAGAAGGAATAACTAATAATTATTTTTGAAATTCGGAATTGCCTTTAAGTAACACATTAGTTGTGATTATTTATGATTCTCAGGTGATAATTTATGACAGCTCATACATTCGACAGAACTCAGGACCACAGTACAGGTGAGGTTGATAAGGGTCTTGCACGAGATAAAACCCTGCTACTCAGCAGAGGGGCAGCCAGAACAGGATGGTCAGGACCATGTCCAGACAGCTTTTGAATAGCTTCAAGGATGGAGACTCCACACCCTCCCTGGGTACCCTGAGCCAGCACTGTCACACTCAGTCAGAAAGTTTCCTGATGTTAGAGGGAACCTCCTGATCTTCTGTTGGTGCCTCTGGTCCTGACACTGGGCCTGGCTTCATCTTCTTGACACTCTTGAGGTACTTATGTAAGATCTCCCCTCAGCCTTCCTTTACTTATTGGAGTTCTACTTAATATTAACAACTAAAAGTCATCATTCTGGTCAAAACAAGCCATATTAGCTCCAAGTGCTTAGGTATTTCCTCAGCAGGGGAAAAGCCAAAAAGCTGAAATGAGAAGTTAAACAGGACATAGTGACTGAGTTCTTTATACAGGCTTGCAGCATTTAGGAATGGTAAATGCATGTCAGTATTGATTTTGGAAGAAAATAATTTCAGTCCCATAAATACAATGACTCTGTAATAAGATCAGTTTAAGAGAAAACCAATTTTGATAGCATCTATGAAGGCTACTGGAACCAACAGACCAAAATCTATTTTCAATGAATAAGCATAAGGATAAAAAAAAAAAATTCTTACTTTACTAGAATTTCTTTCTATATTTTATAAGAATATCAGTTAGAAAAGTGACAAGTTATCAGGTAGCTATAAGTCAGCAAGTGATTATCAGCTGAGGAGTTTTACCTAGTTAAGTCAAATGTACATTTCTCTGATTGCATTTAGAGCAGCATATTGTGCATATGATTGCCTGCCAATGATTCTGCTGGCAGAAGGATCAAGTCCTAATTTTCTTCAGAGGGCTGCCAACAGGATAGCAATTGAGCCTTGTATCTTAGCATTGACGAGATGATTACCCTGACACCAGAGAAGGGTATTTCACCAGCTATGTGCAATTCATTTACAATGCATTTTAAGCTGCATTTATATATACATTATATATTATACATTTTATCTTTCCGATTCATTCCTCCACTTTCTCCTTGTTAGAAATTGTGGCAGCATTTTGCCTCCATCAGGGAGAGCAGGTGAACAGCTCCAGCCGTTCTGTGCACCTGCATTAATGCTAAATCAGCTCTCATGAATTGTGCATGAGATCCAATACGTTATAGTCATTAACTCTGGCACAAAGTAAAAAAAGCTGCTTTAGACAAGGCTTTCCTTTACCATGTCAAGCCAGAAATAAAAACTACAGAAGGTAGTGAATCAGACCCTAAAGTTTTTTTTTTCCTTTTACTTGTACTAAAGGATGAACATGTTAAATTAGGAAACATCAGCTGCAGGAGAAAAAAGAAAAGATCAAACCGTGACGTATGAACACTACCTGTGATTAATGTATAAATCACTCTGTTGTCCATGATCTGTCACAGTAAGTAAAGTTTTAAAGTACACTTATATCTATTACAGGAAGAATAACCTACATTCACTCCCCTAGTCCACTAATTGTGTTTTCTCCCTGAAAAATGTTAATGTTGTCATTAAATGAAAGAGGCCATGATTACAGGGCTGTTCTATTTTCTCTTCAGTGCCACAGACTGCTGTAGCTCAGGGATGTGCCTCCCTCTAGTGTACACAACAGCACAAGGAATCTGTAAAACGTCGGGATGTGAACTGAGCTACGTTAATTTTCAGTGCTGATTACACACTCGTTTTACTTAATATCTCAGACTGAGGCTCCAGGTGAAGATAACACAGGATCAGTTTCACAGATTAAATTCTTCACATCACATTCCAAAGTAACATTTACCCTTTCTCATATCTCAGCTATTATACAAAAATTACCTGCTATTTATCTCTTCTCTTTGTTTTTTTAATTTTTTGCTCCTTTGCTTCTTCTTTTTTTTTTTCCCTTCTATTTTACTTTAGTGATGCCAGCCTCAGGGGTGACATCTCTGATACTAAGTTTGTGGAGATCATTTAGGATGCAGTTAAAGGTACAATTAATATCATAGACAATTTTACATAGCACAGTTAAGTAGTCAGATTACTTAACAGCCACGTCAGCCAAAGCAGACTAATTATTACTTCTCCTGATTACATATCTCCCCAGGAAAATCTGTTTTATTACAGATAATTCAAAAAAAACCACCTTGTTTTGGTTACTGGATCAACCTGGAATTTTGAGTCAGTTACAAAACAAAACGACTTGCTTCATATTGGCATTTTATTTTTTTCTGAATTTTAGTTGAAAGTTCCTTGTGCAACTTTTCCCCATGCTTATTTACATTCTTTACTTACATTCTTACATTCTACATTTCAGCATCATGCAGCTGAGAGTGATATCTGTGTGCATCATTTCAGCCCTCATGCTCCAGAAAGCCCTGTCAATGGAGCCAGTCTGGAGGCACAGCAGACTGCAGCTCACAAGCCATTTGTTGACAGAGCAATGTAACTGATTAATGTATTTTATTATCCTTTTCTCAAACTGCCCTATCTCAGTGTGGAGGTGCCTTTCCCCTCATTACAACATCTCAGTTCAACAAGATGAAAAATATTCTGAATCAGATCAACAAAGTCAAACAAATTACTACATTAAAATTTCCTTTTAGAAAATAAAATTAATCTGGAAATGAGTAATTTGATCTCTAGCAGAAAATTTCAAATGTGTAAAATTATGATTTTAAGTTGCAAAATTTGCTTTGGCAAAATACACTTGTGTACTTGAATTCAGCAATCCACTCTGTAGCCATATGTACTATGGTCTCTTTTACAATAATGATTATTTAACCTCTCAGGAGTTTTCTGGCAGCATACTGAGATTCTTTAGATCACAGTGCTCCTTTATACTCCTAGTTTAGAGATACCAAGTTTGTGATGAAAGTCTATGTGTGTGAGGAAGAGAGAGAAAACATCTTTGAAATGTAGACTTGCCTTTAGGTAACACATTTCTGTCTTATTGGCCTTTCCTGTTTCTTTGTGTACTAGTCTGGGAATTTTATGAAGTCAGTATTTTCCTGTACTTGCTGAAATAGCAAAGTTTCAGAGGTTCATAAAACACAAACGCCATTGCACTGAAAAATGGTAAAAATGGATATAAGAGGAAAGGAATTTCAAGTCCCAAATCAAGTACCGAAGTTTTAGCAGCTTGAAAGTATGATGCTGTGAGAGATGGAAAGAATAAGGGGAAAAGAGAGTTTACAACTTTTGGAAATATTTTGCTTCTTAATGATTCAACTTAGTTTTAGAAATACTACTGCAGGCTTAAGAGGATTCAGAACAGAATTTTTTGCATGACTAGTTCCAGTTATCTTTATAAACATTATCCTTCTCTCTAGAGCACAGTGCAAGGTGTGCTAGAGGAAGAGCTATAGAAAAAGTACTGCTCTTTTCTTATGGCTGTTCTCTTTTTGGAGGGGGTTTTGTTTGGTTGGGGTTTTTAAGCATCTCTTGTTTCTTCCTTGCTGCAGAAAATAAGGCTTATGTGACTTTACCATGTGGCAGTCCATCTGTCCATGTGGCAGCCCTCTGATAATCACTTCAAGCCAATTTCAGCTAGTGAAGGAGAAGAGGCCTCAGAGATACGAAGAACTTGTAAGCTTTGCCAATATATCCATGGCTTAAGAAAAAAAGAGAGAAAAACTGAATATCCCTGTAGAGGGAAAGACTACCAAGCACGAGACACATGGGATGGTGAGCCCAGGATATGTCTTCAAACAACCCACACGTGCAACTCGAGCTAAGCACAGCATGTCTGCCCAGGCAGGGGCTGCACAGCAGCTGTGTGGGCAGATACGGATATGGCACAAACTGGCAGTGCTACAGAGCATTGCAAGACAGCAATAAGTGTCATGGAAGAGCTGGGAAATTATGAAAAAGAAAGTGCAAAAATCTGCCAAAGGTCATCCTCATGGAACAACTCGTTAGCAGTTTTCTACTTCCAGAGAAAGGCTCAGTGGAGGTTCCAGCTTCCAGTGTCATTCATACTGCTTTCCTAACTACGTGAGTTTGGTTTTTTCATATTCTTGTGAAAAAATTAGGAATGTATGAAACCAAGTCTCATGAGGTCCGCAACACAAAACTAGATTGAAGAGATATTACTTTTGTTTTCCTTTGTATGGGGCTGTGAAATTTCCTTCCCCTACCAGTGCCCATGAAGTCAAGGACAGGAAAAAGTTCAAGAAGTATTGTAGGGTCTGACAGGCCCTGCCCTGGCAGGAGGCCTGGAGATAAGGAGGTCACACAATCCCCCTGCAGGCCCCTCTTGGGGAAAGAGAGAGCCTTTGTGGTTACAGCGAGAGAAGACAGACCCCTGATCCTCTGGAAACTCTATGTAAAATACCCAAATACCCATTGGTTTCTCACCCTTGCACACCCCCCTCTGTACCCCATAAAAGGGACCCCTCTGCCCCGAGTCGGGGAGGATCCGTCTCTGGTCACCCCTTCGCGGGAGATGGAAGAACAAAGCTCCTTCTGCGGCACCACCAGCAGGACCTCTCCTCTCTCTGTCCGGGCCTGGCCCTGGGGGTTTGCCTTGCAGAGCAGAGCTGAAATCACTGCTGGATCACTGAGAGCTGATGGCTGCTGAGCCAGGCACCTCTGCAGGCACCCCTGGCCGAGGGCTGAGAGAAGCCACGGCCCCCTGGGAGACGGTTCCTGACGGGATCACCTCTGCAGAGGGTTCCTGACGGGATCACCTCTGCAGAGGGTTCCTGACGGGATCCCCTCTGCAGAGGGTTCCTGACGGGATCACCTCTGCAGAGGGTTCCTGACGGGATCACCTCTCTGGGTTGGCTACGGCTCCTTGGGTCTGAGCTTCAGACCCCAACCAGCACTGGCCAGGTGAACCCTCAGCCTTATTACTTTAAAGTATAGCTCCTCTGAAAATAAAAAGACTATAAAAAAAGAACTCTGTGGGGGGTGGGGGGTGGGGAAGAAGAGGTTTGGGTATTAACATGGGATGTAGAATCTGTGCTCTTTCCACATGACTTTGAACATCCTAAGTCTCTAGAAACCTATTTGCTTAAGAATGGCTGCTAGTTACACTGCTGTAGTATCTTTGAGGAACCATGATTATGATACCCATCCCTACAATCAGAACAATAGCATTTCTATCACAGGAATTATGTACAAAGAAAAAGGTATGTTGATGATGATGAAGCAATCAGACACTGCTGTAATCAGTACCTTAAATTGTTTTCGGGATGGCTGATGCAGCCGGTCCAGAGGCAAACAACAAAAAACAGTGAAAGACTTTCTCTGTAAAAACTTACTTTTAAAGCTACTGTTGGTGCCCTCAGGCAGGAGGTTACCTGAATCTCAGTCTCACACAACACAAACCTGCAAAGAGACCTACCTCAGCCCAGTGTTCTGTTGATAAGTGCCTGATTTTCTGTGACCACTTTTTGTTTCAGAAGTTCAAGTAGCCTAACTCCAGCTCTGCTGAGCTGTACTGCCACCTCCAGAAAGCACCAGTTTCTTTCTGTGCCCCAGTGGTACCTGTGCTGGTTCAGAGCTGTGCACACAGAGAGTGCCTGGCAAGCACCTGGAGACTGGGGGTCACCTGGCAGGATAAGGAGGACTTTTGTACGTCCCACATGACCCTTTTCTCACAGGATACTATTGGTACCCTCTTGTCATGTTTCTGGATTTCTAACCCATAAGTTGAAAGTCCAAAGGTAGTAAGGGAAGGTCCCTATAGCTCAGCAGCCCCAGAAATATATCACTGCCACTCCTGGTAGCAGGCTACAGGCTTCATCTGGCTTTTCAAGGTCCTAGGACTGAGGCTCAGTCTTTGTCAGTCAGTTGAACTGTCAGCCAATTCAAACTTTGGTTTGAGCTTGGCCTGCCTGGACTTTTCTTCCAGTTTATTTAGATGTAATAGCAATTTTTCTACTTGGAAGGTTTGCTATGCCTAATTAGTTTTATTTTTGCCTATCTTTCAATGGTAAACCACAGGTTTTCTACAGACAGAGTAAAAATTCCTCTGTGTAGAGGGAAATATTTCCCTTTAAAGCATGATGCTGTAGTGGTAGAGCAGCACAGGGATGGTCGTTATTTACGTAGCTTGTACACTGCTTAACTTCTGTGGTGAGCTTGCCTCTTTATGCCTTGGAATATCTTAAACCATTTACAAACAGCCTAAATATTCCTCAGCTCTGCAGCTCCACTTAAGCCAGTGCCAGCTGTTGGCTACTCACCAGAAGCAGAAGCAGAGAGAGAAATATTTGCTCAGACCTCATCTATGATCTTAGAGTCATTTATTCCCTCTGTCCTGAGAGACAGAGCACCAACCTGGGCAATCAGCAGGGGTGAGAGGGCGAGGCTTTGTGTCCAGTTGGTTTTGTCACAGAGAGGGGAAAGGGGATCCCAGGGTGGAGCTGGGATAAACAACCAACCAGCTCAGAGCCTGGGCTGCTGGAACATGGGACAAACCTGACTCAGTCCCATGGCAGGGACCTGGCAGGGGGTCCCAGGGGGGGTCCACCCCAACAGGATGGTATGACAGTGCAAACACGGGATGCAATATAGAGCAGGCATGGGGATGGTAAGAAAGAGGTCACAGGGTAGCACTGGAGACATCTGGGATGCAGGAAATTCTGTAGTAGTTTGTTAAGATACAGACACATGGAGCTGGAAAAAACTGGTTTTAAGGGTCACCAAAAAAAGCAAAGAAAAAGCACCTAACATTTGTAAAACAGTTTACCTATAAAATTGGGATGCAGTAGGATGTTTCAGACCTTAACTATGAATAAGGCATCAATCAATGTCAGAAAACATAAAAACAGCTATTAGTAAAGAAGAAACCATCAAGGTGATACTATTCTGACAAAAGGGAAGAAACCCATCAACACCATTTCTTCCATCACAGAATGTGGGGGCAATGAACCTTTATGCAACACCCTGTTCCCTGCTTTCTTTTCCCACATTAATTAGATATAGCAATTCCTTTGATCATCCTGTTGAGATTTAAATTGTATCAACAATAAATTCTTGGCTTTACTCAAAAGGTGTGCTTCTTTTTTTGCATTACAAAATTTTGAATTTAGCAGACAGACAAACAAGTACAGTGATTACATAAACTCTCTTTCTTTGGATGCCAGGCTTAGAATTGAGATCCAATTGCAACAGAGTAGAGTCCACTCTCTTCTATCTTCTTTTTTTTTTCCCTTTGGTCGTGATACAATTCTGCTACAGAAGTCTTTTATCAAAAACTACAAGAGCTAAGCCTTCCTTTCACAGTATCAGCGTGGATACTTTCACATCAACAATCTAAATAGCAGCACTAATTCAGCAACAGACTAAAAGACTGGTGGGTTATTCTAATTTATTTAAAACTGAATTAAGGGAGATTTACTTCAGAGCATAAGAGAAACCTTTGTACAAAAAGAATAGTTGAGATTGGAACAGATTAGATGAGGAGGTTTTAGAAAAGCTTTGTAATTTGAGCTTTTTAATTACCAGTTAGCCAGGCGACTATGAATGAATAGCTCAAATGTAGTCAGGCCTGAGCTGGGGCAGTGGGATGGAACAGATGGCCTCTTCAATCCTCTTCCTACTGTATTTCCTAAGATAATTCTCTACTTAATGCATTAACATTTCCTAGTTCACTCATTTTCCTTTGTTGTTGTGCCTCAGACTAAGGCTGGAAGTTTGGGGTTTTTTTCCTTTTGTGGCACAGAATGCAAAAGAACATGCAAAACCACCATGATGGACAGAGAGAGAAAAGCAGCAGCCAACACTAATGCCTGAATCAGACAACTACTCCTTGCAGTATAATTTCTTCATTTCATTTCATAGGACCTGATGGACTGTAGAATTGTTATGATTTCTTTGAGACTCTGAGCATCCTCGTAATGATGACACAGGGGAAGAATTTAGTTAGGGAGTTTCTTCTGAAGTGCATGTATGGTTGATAGGGCAAGGTTATCTGGGTTGCAAGGACAGCTGGTTCAGAGAGGTGTTTAGTTAATGACTATTCAGTGCAGGAGACACAGTGAAGGAACAGAAAAGGTTATCAGTTGAAAACAGGACACAAACTACCACCAGCAGCAGATAACTGAGACGATAGCAAGGGTCAGAATTCCCACTGCCCGATGTGCCATTCAGGACCCACCTGTGCACCCTGTGGAAGGGTCAGCCAGCACTTTGTAACTGATGTGAAAGCAAACAACCTGACTGGGGGCTCAGAGGAAAGACCAAAGACCTTACAGAATTGTGGTGTTGTATTTCCCACTGATTCACTTACTAAACGCCTTTCAAATTGTTGCCCCCCCTTTCCCCCTGCCCCTGGTCCTGGCCACTCCCTCAGGTCCTCCCTCTCGGTTCCTGTACCCCAACCCTGCCCATGTAGAGCCCCTGGACCCCTGACAAACCCCCCTGCTCCCCAACCACAAGGTCCCTCAGCCTCAGGAAACCACCTGGACAAGATGCAAAAATAAAAGTCCTCCAAGGCCACCATGAGTGTCCTTCTCTGCCTCCTTGCCTTCACTGTGTTGCTGAGCTGACAGCTAGCTGGAGGAGGAGTGCAGGGCCATCCAAAAAGGGCTACGGGAGGGCAAAATGGTCGCTTTGCCCCAGGCAGCCTTGCTGAGCTCTCTGGGGAAACTCCAGCTCGCTAGACTAAACCTAGCACTGCAAAACAGAATATTTGAAGAGGCTTGTGGCACTGCAGGAGGCTAATTATGGGGCAGTTTGAGGTGACTGTAGAAATGTGAAAGCCTATGGGATACTTAAAGAAAAGGACAGAGATAGTGACAGGGATCAGGGTGGACTGGGGAAGAACAGGCATGGAAAACTGAAGATGACAGAGTAAAAGAGGGCAAGTCAAGGTAAGCAGGTGGTAGGTGTTGTCCTGTATTTGACATCTCCATGAAATTCTATTTCTACCTATTTTCTGTGCAAGCAGGCTCTCATCCCCTCTGCTCTGTGTGTGCAAGGGCATGATTGTGTGTGCAGGGGCACGTGTTCTGCTGCTGAACTTCAGGACCACCTTCCAAATACCAGGTCAAAATCCAGACAGACCCAAGGAGTGAGCATTTAACAGCATGAATGGAAGAATTCTAGTGATGGATCAAGTACATTTAGGATTTAATGGTGGTGGTGAAACTGCAAAAACCAGTCACAAGATGTCTGAGCATCCTGTAGGCCTCACATTAGTCTTTTCCTGCTCTGAATATAAGCACCAATGTAGTCAAAATACAGTATAAAAAAACACCTGGTAGAATATTACTAAAATTACACATAAATCAATAGAAAAATGTTATATACTTCAGGTTTATGGTAATATCTTTAGTGTCTCCACAGGGTCCATATTGATCTGATTAAAAAAGATTTGGATCATATAAGAAAATACTGAAAATAAACTCAGCAAAGGCAGCAGACTGTTACCTAGACAACTTGACTCATCTGCAGTGCTAAAACCAAACACTGAGTCTATCACAGCTGGGAGAGGTGTGATGAGCATAAATTTTTAGGGCCTTCCTTCAAAATTGACAGTTAAAATGTAGGTTTGAGATTTCAAACATGAAAACGTGCGAAATAAGAGTGGTCTAACCAGTGGGTAGATAAAGAAGTAGTTTTTAGATTTTATTTAGAGTCTGTTGAATTAATATTTAAAATTTTTTTTTAATGCTATGAATTGTATTTCCCTAGTACAACACCCTTGTTTCCTGTTACTTACAATTTTTCCCTTGGACAAGGAAAAACTCTAAGCACTTTTTTTACAAGGTACATGCTACTTTGAAATCTATTATGTGAAGGTTTAATCTTCATGCAGATTGAAAAAGCCAAAAATTTGTGTGAGAAAAAAACACTCATACAGGAACAAAAGAATCTTACAAACATAACGTGCATTATAAGGTATGAGGGGTCCCTCTGCTGGGATTTTTTTTTATTCCAGTCTTGAGATACAATGCACACAAAAGCTCACACTGCATAGGTCAAACTAGTTTTGAAGGATGTGCAACAGAAATTAACACTCCTGATAGTTCAGTTATATTAATTCTTAAACTGTGCACTGATAAGCAAGAAAATAAACTGTGTCACAGACATTTCTGAGGAAAATGAGCCAGTCATGTACATCTCAGCTGTTGCAGAGGCACCTAGATCTGCACTGTTGGAAAAGTTGTACAAGTTGTAACACCTCTAAGGTACCATTTTCAAGAAATCTGATAGTTGAGCAGAAGATACACCAGTCAAGAGATTTAGTTCTTCAGAATGTTATAAAAGCCTATACTGAAAAACAGGCAGGTTCCAAAGTCTCCTTTCAAACTACTCAACATCTTAATCCCAGGTGGAGTTTTCAGCATTACAACATGTAAGGATATGTAATTTTGAGAATAAAAGAAATATTAAAATAAGCAGAGTAGGATAACATGGGTGTAGCAGGCTGGTCTGCCTAACATGGAGGTAAAACAGCTCCAAAAATACCCAATTTGCAGAAGTTATCAGTGGTGAGTGGAGAATGGGGGTCAGACAGCTGTTAGTATTGAAGAATGCTGAGCCTAATCTAGTTGATTAATCCCAAAGTTAGACATTCTGAGAAGAACAAGATTTCCTTACAGAAACTGGCACCAAGCAGGGTGTGGCAGACAAAGTTCTTGATAAAGGAATAAACCTGTGATAGCACTTATAACTTATTAAAAGACCCTGAGCTGACACAGCTGGCCCAGTGATCCAGGACAGATAAATAAATCACTTTATCTTTTAAAAGCCCAGTCCCACTTTTTCATGGCAGGGCCTTCTAATGTACCCTTTCTTGGAGTGTGTGGAATTTACTTCCTTGAGCTACCCCTGGAGTCTGAGTGACAGAGATTTACCCCCAGTCACTGGCATGGGTGAGTGACATCAAACTCTACTTAATCATTATTTTCATAGATTTAACATCACTGCTTCAGTATTGCTTCAATACTTAGTACATTATAGTTAGTTTTAGCTAGCTATACTGTGTAGTAAATAATGCTGTTTAAGACCTTCTATTCTAATCATTATCACCCTCAATTTAAATCAACAATTTATTTTATTGATATAAATATATTTGGTTTGCCATCCTTAATTCTGTGGGATTAAGGAGTGTAAAGGCTCAGTAACACCTATATGATACTTTAGAGCAAAACTTTTGATTTAGTCTGGTGCTAAGACTGGATTCAGCTGCACCTAGACTAATGTTGGAGGAGCTGAGAAAGCAAGGAAGTCCATTCTGCACCCTGTGACTCAATGAGAGAGCTTCTCTAAAAAACTTGGTCTGAAGCTCTTGTTCTGGCTGTAACAATGGCTAAAGGCAATCTGCACCAAAATTATTTTCTAAGTGGATTTGAAAAGGATTCTTCTGGCACAGTGGTACTCACAGGCTCGAAAATAGAAACAGGTAATAGTCCATAATGCTATCAGGTAGCCCATAATGCTATCAAACAGAGCCATTTTGCTGGGAATTGTGTCATAATGGGAGGCAAGGAAACATAACAGAAAGAATAAATAAAAGTGGTCAAGTACATAGGATTATTTATAAACAATTTGTCAAGGAATTAACCAAACTAAGGACTCCAGAGGCCTGAGGGTGCAGGTGTCTTGTTTCAGTTAATGCTAAAGCTGATGTCTGAGAGACAAAAATGCAGCACAGAATCCACTGCCTCCCTGCAGTGCATTTACTGCTGGCACTGACAGTACCTGAAAGCACACATTGAACAGGAAAATGCAAAACTATGCCCTTGAAACAAAGAGCCAGGAAGAATTCTGTTCTGTGTATATTTGAGTTCTTCCAGAGAGTGACAGTTCTGGAAGCACTCCTCCACAAAATGTCCCTGATCTAGGGCAGGCCATGTATTCTCAGTGACCTTTTCCTGCAATAGGAACACAGGATTTCATCTGCATGTTGCAACACACGAGGCTGAGTTCTTCCCTTTGTACAACAGCCTGGGTTTAATTTCCCTCATTTTATAGTGTCATTTCAGGGATACTGTGTTCTCCTTTAGAAACAATTTCTGGTTTTCTTTGTGCTGCAACAAACATGATGAAATCTCTTACAAGGTCTCATTTCCTGTTGGATGTTGAATGTTTTATTCATTTCAGATTGCCAAATTTTTTGCAAGAGAGACGAAGTGGAAAGAAGAGATGAACAGAAAACCTGGTGGATGCAAATGAAAAGCCCTCACTTAAGATCTGGACTTAACACTTAAATGCCTTATTATGGGGTTAATATGCCATGGTTCATGTGGGGAATAGGACGATGAAGTCCTCGAGAAAATGTCACTTAAGCACAGTCTGTTGTTAAAAATAAACATTTTGCCTGGTTCCAATTCAGCAAGAAAATCTCCCCTATTCCTTTTTTCCTTTTCAGTCTAGGGCAGCTAGAGAAAAGATTTGTACTTAATTGGGATTCTTTGCAGCAAAAAAAAAAAATATCTTGGAGAAGTCTTTAGGTCAGTACACATTACACTCAGGGTGTGCAGTATAGGACTAGTTTAGAGAATAAGACTCCTTATTTCCTGAAGCATTTAATGAAAATGCCAAACGAAACATCCTGCAGAAACTGTCTTGGCTGTTTGCTGGGCAGTTCTCATCTGGACTATTATCAGTGTACCTGCTGAGGTTTACTGTGAATCTTTTCCCACATTTGTATATTATAAGTTTTGCTATATTTAGAAAGACTATTTCATATCTGCTCCAATTTATTAGTCAGAATATATTTGTTATTAAACCTATTAATAAATATTATCTTATTCATTAAAAAATCCCAACAATTAAGCAACCAAACACACAAATCAACCCCTAAAAGATAGAGAAAAATAAATTTTAAATACTGTTTTAGGAAAAAATATATTTGATCATTCTTGTAGGTTAGTGCATACAAATGGAATTTACAGCTATCTGCCACCTACCCATATCTTCCTAGGCAGAGAAGGAAAGTGTTCAGATATTGCCTTTCTAGGGTTAAAACTGTCAAGAGCTGGAGACTCTCTGTGCCCTAATAAACCATCCCCTCACATGAGGCTTGCTTATTGTTACTGCACCAACATGGCAAACAAATGCAGTTTTGAAGCAGGCTAGGCCTGTAATACCATTCTGGCTTCTGTGAATGCATTTTCTTCAAATAGGAACACGAGCACAGAAAAAGGAAGGGAAATGGTGTTGCCTCATCCCAACACAGATTCACTTCTTGTCCCAACATGAGGTAATAATAAATAATTACTGTGAGTTGTCTGAACACAGCCTAAGAGAAACAAGAGCACAAGTTCCATGAAAAATGTATTCACTTGAAGTATAGAATAGGCCTTGTAAATAATAAAGTTTTAATTTATTTTTCTAAATTCAGTCCTGTAGTCCTAGTTAACCTGACAATATTTATTGAAACACATGGGACATTATAATGTTTTAAATTAAATAGAAGAATATCCCATCATGGTGAGATTCAAACACTACTTCACTAGATCCAAATATAAAAGCAAAATATTTCCTGACTGAAATTATTGTGCAGTCACCTGGAATGCATATTCGACATTTACCATATTCAGAGAAAGGAAAATAGCTGTTATACAAAAGGGTATAACACTCAGAGTAAATATTGGGAGCTGCAAGATGAAACAAGTATGAAGATGAATCATCAGGAATGTTTTGCTGAGCCTTTGAAGTTGTATTCTCATTTATCTGGAGCACTCAAATGGCAAAAAGCACAATGACCATGTGAGAGTTTCAGACTGGCAAATTGCATTCAAAGTTAAAATGTTTGATCTTATATTTTGTAGCTCTCTCTGGTTACACTGTTGGGCTTGTAGATTTCCAGACCTTCGACTAAAATCTCTTTTTCCGTGTTTTTGTCACTCATTCAACTAATTTTAATATCTTAGCAAGGCTTTTGACATGGTTTTCCAACATACCCTTTAATCAAACTGGTGAATTATAGTTTCAATACATGGCCTATGAGTGGAAAATTGGCTGGGCAGGGAATGAGTTGCAATCAACAGCATAGAGGGCAACTGAGAGTGAATTCCCAACACTGTGTCTCAGGAGTCATGGGATCACAGAATGATAGAATCATTTCGTTTGGAAAAGACACACACAGGCAGACACTGGTCCAGCACAGTGCCTGCTTCTTCAGCCCAGCTCTGGGGGCTGTGGACTGTGGTGCTGTATTTTCCCCACTGCTTTTCCTATGACAGCTCTGCCCCTTCCCCGTGGGCCCCCACTTTGCCCTGCCCCGCTCCTGGCCGCTCCCTCGGGCTCTCCCTGTGGGTTCCTGCCCCCAGCTCTGCCCAGGTGCCACCCCAGGGCTCTGAGACAGCCCCGCGCTCTCTCTCGGCCACTCTGCCCCTGGGAACCAGCAGACCTGTGGCTTTTGTCCAGGTGGACACAACAGCACACACTGATTGGAATCCAAAGGCCAGAGAGAGTTTTTATTTTCTCTATGCTGTTCTTACACCTCTTCACCATGGCTGTGGCCTGTTGAGATTGGCTGCTCAGCAAACAATGCCAAGGCTGTGTAACAGTGACCATTCAGGCAGTAAAACAATCAGCTGTACAAGCAAAGGTAGAGTTGCTGCATATTATCTGCATGTTGTGTACACTCTTAATGTCCCATGACAAGAACCCCCTCTCCTTGTGTCCAGAACATCTTCTCTCACTGATTATCTCCTTGGCCTTCTCTGTGGGTTTCCCTGAAGCTGCAAAACTTCACTGTACAATTCCCACGGGTAAATTCGGACCGATTTCTGTCCGCTGTCAGCCTCATCACGGCCCAACAGTTTCCCCATGGACAGACCCTTCCCACCTCCTTTACTGTCCCCTGTTGTGGGGCCCAGCCAACCCATCAGGAGCTCGGGGCCACCCCAAAGGCCGAGGGTAGGGTGGAACGGCCGCCCTGCCCTGAGCAGCCCCTCTGTGCTCTCCGGGAAGGTCGTGGCCTGCTAAAGCAAACCAAGCACTGCAACAGTGAAGCATCAGTTTTGCTGGAGCCAGAGCTTCCAACATCATTATTAATGACCTGAACAATGGAAATGAATAGACTCCCAGCAGGTTTGTAGAGAATATCAAAGTGGAAGAAAGGGGCCAGTACACGGGAAGGTGGCAGAATTCCATTCAGAGGAATTCCAGTGGACTAAAGCTATGGACTGACATCCAGCTCAACAAAAGCAAAGGGAAAGTCTTCGTACTTGGGATGGAAGAACCCCACTCAAGTGCACATGCTGAGTGCTACCAGCAAGTAAGGAGCTGTGCAAAACATACCTGTGGTGCTGGGGGGCATGAAAATGACTCAACACTGCACCTTTCCAGTGGAAAACATCCCGGCCTCCATTAGCAAGGCTTGGCAAGCAAGGCCAATGAAATAATTATTCTCTTCTATTCAGCACTTGTGAGAACTCACCTGGAGTTCTGCGTCCAGCACAATAAAGGATATTCTCATCCTGGAGCAAGTTCAGCAAAAAGGTCACCAAGAGGATTAGAGGACTGGAGCACAAGATGAGTAGAGGCTGAGAGAACTGGCTTGTAAGCCTGAAAGAATGAAATATAAAGGGAAGTGTACAGCTGCTTCAAGAGAGGGTGTGGGGAAGAGAGACACAGACTCCTGTTGGTGGGGTAAGAGATGAAACAATCAGTAATGGATACGGCATTATGTATGGCAATATGTATGGCAATCTATATATTTATGGGTATACACGGCACTGAAGGGATCTCTGACTATGGAATAAACAGCCACAATGAGGGTAATCACAGTGATGTCCAGAGTGACTGTATCTCTTCATACTGGAGATATTCAAATCTCACCTGGGAAACCTGCCCTGAGTCTGGCCCCACTTTGAGCAGGGAGTTGGACCAGATAATCTCCAGAGGGTTTTTCTCATCTATTCTATGAAGAAGACAGATTCCTCAAAAGGCAAATTTTCCCCACCTATTCTAGAATGAAGTGACTTACCCTAAGTCCCTCTCTTGTCATTGCCTACCATTACAGAAAACATGTAATTATATAACTGCTATCTTGTAGATGGCAAGTATTTCACATAATAAATTCAACCTTTACTGTTTTTCATCCAGGAAATTTCTCATTAAAAAAAATACCCTACACAGTTACTGTGTTAGTTATTTAACACCCAGAACAATCATGAATTTAAACCAGAAATTCTGGAGGAAAACAAACTAAACCTTACATGAGAAGAATGAGGATTAAGAAAATGAAGTAGAAATAATTCTATAAAAATATTTTTTCTTGTATTCAAAATCCATTTTAGGTATTCAAATTCATAGGCAAATAAAAATCACAAAATTACACTCTTTACTTTATATATTGGAAATTATAAATATATCACAGGACCCCTCAATGATTTCTTTAAACACTTAAGCTTTTGAATAGATCCATTAGGAGATGGCTTTGGCTAAAAATCTCAAAGACTTGCCAGCTGAGACAGATCAAAGAAAATGGTGCTGATCAATTTGAGAATAACAGATTTATTTTAAGTGTTAAGGTGAGTTTTTCTTCGAGCAACTACATAAGACACTTTAAGCAGACTGATATAATTTACACATTAGTGAGGTTGGATCCTAGCTCAAAGCTACAATTTTGGTTATTAGACATCTAAGCCTGCACTACTCATTGCAGATTCTTTTTATATTGATAAACAGCTGGACATTTCTAGACAATTATCCTAAGAGAGTGTGTAAGTGCCAATAAATCACATTCTGGAGTTGCTTGAATATTTAAAACCCCAGATGACTCACTCAGAGTAAGGGCATGCCGGTGCTTTTGGGTCAGGGGTGTGTTTCCGAGGCAAATGTCAGATTGTGAGTGAGAGCACTGCTTTCATCTGCAAGCAGAAGGGGCATTCCAGTATCACACCTGAATACTTCCACTGAGACTAATCAGGAATAACCACTACAAAACCTGGATAATGTAGAACTCCACTCCTCAGAATCAACTGCTTGGGTTCTACAGGTTCATTCCTACTGTTAGCACCATTTTCTAACGATGACATAGTCCAGGACTGAAATTTAGACTGACATGTTTAACAAAGGTTAATCTCATTTTAGAAATCCAGTCACTAACAACTCATTCATATTAAAGATTATTCATTTATGCCACCGTGAGGTTACAGCTTATCTTCCAGTTTTCAGTATGAGGTGTCACTGAAGCTCTCAATTGATTTTGTGATTTAGAATTTGTCTTCATTTATTGACTTATTTACTTAAAAGAAAAACGATGACAGAAAAAGTTTGATCTGTAAATATTAAAAGCTTCACAGTGGCCTTCTACTGACATTTGGAAGGTCCCAATAAATGTCATGTTAATAATGTGAGGTTTAAGAGACACTTGCTTCCCTGAGGGCCCTTGGGGAAGGAACACTTTTTATTTTTTCCTCTCAACAATTCTTAGTTGTCCCGTGTCCTGCTTTAGAATGAATTTGCAAAGTGACCCTCCTATGACAGACAATGCAGAAGTCTATGATCTTCTCTAGCTCCCCAAGTACTTCCATGAGATCTTGTCTTGTAGGCATGATAATAATTCTAATGAACTCTCTGACTGGTGATTAGGCTTGCTTCAGGGAGAACCAGTCAGGTCTAAAAGACTTGAAATGGTTTCAAAAGTCCCAGTGTCCTGCTATACAATTCAGATGAAAGTGAATGATAAGTGAAATGATTGAATAAAAAAAAAAATTATCTACTGGAAATCTCACTGACAGATCACTGGGAACAGATGGGGGTATAAGTCACTGGTAATGGACTTAATAATTTATTGCCATATGATTTTGTTGTATGTTTAATTATTTCTTATATTTTTTGTTGTTGTTTGCTTCATTTTTTCAAGGTTTGTTCAGATTGTGGTGTTCCTTTTACCTTCACTAGATCAAATTTGTACAATAAAACAAAACAACTCCACTTAATAAAGATATACCAAGAATTGCCAGGCAACACTATCATTTTAACGCGGCATGACATAGTTTAAAAACATACTTTTTGCTCTTTTAGTATCCACTGGCAAGTATAGGCAGCAATTTTGCATTGCAAAAGTTTTTCTGTCAAATTACACAGGCCAGTGAGATGACTGTACAAAATTCTGCTCCTTACAGTGAAGTAAAACCTAAATGACTTACATTTTCAACTCACTTATATGCCAGGAACATGAAGAATTGCCATCAATTCCAACTTTCCACATCCCCCAAGATCCACGAGTGACAAACACATCAGTCCTACATGAAAGATGGCATTTTGGAAGGCAGCCTTGAAACCAAGTTTGGGATAATCAGTGGAAGTTATGAGTACTTTGTAAAGTCACTCCTTGACATGATTCAAAATATATTCTCTGAGGTCTTGAATCCCTCACAGACAAAATTAACCCTGGCCTAAGGGTTAGAAAGCTTTTTGCCAGGCTACAAAGCCCAGTGCTACCTACTGAACTCAGCACACAGCAAAGAGATCAGCCATTAGTAGGAATTTTAGACATTAGAAGTAATTTCTTCACAGAAAAGGTGAGAAGACATTGGAACAGGCTGCTCAGGGAGGCACTGGAGTCACCATCCCTGGCAAGACTGGACACAGCAGTTGGTGCCATGGTCTGGTTGACACGTGGTGTTGGGTCATAGGCTGGACTCAATGACCTCAGAGGTCTTTTCCAGCCTGGTTGATTCTGTGAAATGGTCAGGGGTAGACTAGAAAGAAAGGAAAGTAAATGTGTCAGACTTTCTCTCAATGTAGTCATGAAGTGTGGAGGAGTGTGAAATTCCCCAAGTCTCACTGTTACATCATCACCATCAGAGATGTTCCACTTACTGCCAGGAAACCCATTACTGAAATTCTGTGAATTAAAAAAAACCAAAAATCAACTCAACTTGGAACTGGCAGGAATGCACTGTACAAACAATTGTCCATTTCATCAAATGCAACTGTAAAACAAAAACTGAGTTTGCCATTAAAAAGATTTTGCAAATTACTGCAAAGATTCTGCAAATTACTAATTTGTGGGAGAGTATTTTCCAGTTGCTGGTCAGACTGAAGTGAAACCATTCAGTGCTACTCTGACCAAGAAAAATGAAAGCTTGGAATTGAACATTCTGATTTTGCACAGTGAGAAATTGTCTGTTAGGCAATTGGAACAACCTAAACCATAAGAAATGCAATATTTTCTATATAAAATGCCTTAGGTATGTACATATGGGAAGACTGTATATAACTATCCATGCCACACTACTGACACTGCTTTCAAAGCTCATAAAGATGACTAAATACTTATTATACAGACATAAGTTTTTCTACTCAGAAATAAGTGTTTAAAAATGGCAACGTTTCAAGTTCATTTACTGGTTTTCTTTTATTAACAATACATGACTTAAACATTTTAAGATCTCGTTTACTTCTGCAGTTAAAAAAAAAACCAAACTCAGTCATAATAAAAGTTTGGTTTAAAAAGTTTCACCAACTGCCATTTTCAGATCTGGCAAATTACTTATTTTTTCTATATAATACAGTGAAACAACATTGCAACTACTATTTTTATGTATGGATCAATATCCAAATATGTACACATTTGTTTAGAATATCTTGCAATTATATGTTCACCATTTAAAATATCTTCCTGAGTTCTGATAACAGCAAGAATGAAAATAAACATATCACATTTTATCTTGCATTATGAGATGGGTGAATATGTAACCTTATGCTGTGAAATATTCTAGGTTTTTGGAAAAAATCTATCTGTTGCTAATATGTAATTAGAAACCTTTAAAAATACCTAATAATTAAATGTTATTTCAAATGCCTCTTCTAAAAAACATGAATGAATTTGTGCTACAAATATAAACTCATTGAAAGCACTTCTGTTACATATTTCTATTCAGAAATACAAGTTTCATATTTTCCATTTTCTGGGTTGTATGAACAGCCAGGTATAGCTTTCTAGGGCCAGATTTTATAAAATGCCTATGCAATGATGATACATTTTCCTATAGGCACCCTGTTTAAAAAAGAGAGAAAACAGGACTCAAGACTGCAATTGTTACTGCAAGTCAGGACAGAGTTTCTCGTTACAGAGAAATGTAAAAGATTAAGTGGCTTGCACAGATCTTCTAAATGTCCATTTCTGGGAACTGAAAATAAACTTACTTCAGTCTCCCCACGTGTGTTACCTCCTCTGCCCATTTGTTCTGCACTGAAGTGAAGCTTTCCTAAAGTAAACTACAGAGTGCTTTCTACATGTAGCAATTTAAAAATTATTTTCTATATTTTCCCATCTGAAAATGATTAAAAACATTAATGTTTATGAAAACTCTCATTAATTTAATTCAGTCTTTTTATGCAATCAGTGGATGGAGGTAGTCCAAAACCCTGTATCAACAATTCCAAAATTACTTTGATCTGCTTAGCACAGTGTGAAAAATCTGTTTTATTATACAAATGTATCTGCCTTGTGCACATCACTCCTCAATTTTAGCATACCTGCCCAAGTGCCATAACCCTAAAATATTTTATGACAAATAAGGTTGGCATCACCTGGATTATGAGCTTGCCTTTTATTAAGCAGAGGAGAGTTTCAACCTGAGACCTCTGACATCAGGTTGCAGGTTTATTTGCCAGGCTTTACATAAATAGGGGTGACTTGCTATGTATTTTTAAAGAAATGAGTAATCTGAAGTTTTCCCAAAAACCAAAAGGAAGGTGCTTAGTCTCTGGAGACTTCCAATTACACTGATTGGAGCATCTGTTTTTTACCACCCACTCAGCTACTTTATCAAATCTACAGATATGAATGGAAAATTGAAAGCAAACCTCAGATGTTTCCACAGTCATCTACTATACTTTTATAGATTTAAAAATCCTCATTTCTGGAATAGCACTTCAGAACTAAGGACATTAAATTCTCACTGGAAAAAAGCTTTTTCATTTCAGATTGTATTACCATTCTTCATTGTTGTCCCCCTTTCTTTCTTAATCCTGAAGCTATTCCATACAGTAATTAGCAATAAACAACCAGCTGTTGAAAGGCTGAACGTCCCCTGTGTATTTCTAATTTCACTGACTTTTTAAGTTCTTAAATGACATTTTCTTGCAGGTGGTTGGTGGAATCTGGTGAATAAAGAAGTTTTTTCAGGTTACAGGTTTATGCATACTGAGCAGCTATTATAGTCCACATTACATACATACTTGGAAGGGAAAAAAGAAGTAGCTGTAACATGAGGCAGTAATGTCTGCTCTATAAAAAGGATTATTTTTGAACAATTCCAAAGGGGATGTAATTAATACTGGATTCCTACATCATATATTTATGTTGAAAACTTCAGTTCTGGAAGCCTTGGAGATGCCTGAATTTTCTGGAACCTTTGTGCCTAGCTCAGCAGTCAACACTTCACATTAGGAAATATGTAAAATAAAGAATATGATGAGGTTTAAGAAGCTTGTAGAGATTTGAAAATTGGGGGAGTTTTGCTATGACTAGGTTTCCTTCTTCTTTTACTTCTGTTTCCATTATTTTATTGGCCTTTCTAGTCTTTCATTAATTCTTTCCCCAAACAGCTCTTTTGTCTGCCAATCACACAGCATAAGGTTTTCTGATGAGAATTTAGTGGGTTTCCACTATTTTTACACTCCTGTATGTCAGTACAGGGTTTTGTGCATCTTTTCATAAATGTCAGTTATTTATGCTTTTAACAAAGAAGTACATTTTCTAAAATTGCATTGACCACTAAATAAGTGAGAAATTCTATGGAATTTGGTGGGAATTAAGCAGTGAATTGATCAGGTTTTTAATTTAAAATTTTGAATAATAAACTGTCACACTTTAGGGAACAGCTAGACTATACAGCTAATGAACAGATTTTTCCAGAAACATTTTTGTATTATTTTTGGCAGAATTGAATTAAT
This sequence comes from Lanius ludovicianus, assembly GCA_013397235.1. NCBI lineage: Eukaryota > Metazoa > Chordata > Aves > Passeriformes > Laniidae > Lanius > Lanius ludovicianus. Next base: position 2,539,394 of record VYXG01006146.1, read on the forward strand.
TAATAAAAATTAAATGCTAGCAAGGCCTACATTCATGCACACAGAGACAGGGTAAGTTTAGAGAAAGTTTTAACAAAATACAACCTTTAAAAGGTTAACGAAAAGCTAAAAGGTGCGTGGCCATGATTTTGAAAATTGATGATTTTTTACGTTGTAATTATTAAAAGTATAATTTTCAGGGACTGGATGATCCACACTTCTAGGAAGCCAAGCCTTTTGAAAGTGCCTTGGCCTGGATGCCAAAAAAATTGCATCTATAATGCTTCATATTACAATATTGGTGAAAGATATTATATAAACAACAAAGTCCTTCCAAACATGAGCTCAGGAGTATCTGACACACAGAGCCCAGTCATTGCATGAAAAACTACACAGAAAGAAATGAATGAGAATTCTAAAACAGATGCATAAACTTCAGGAATAGAAAGCAGGGATTATTTTCAATGCTATGGAAGGAAATGATACCAAAAGTGGTAAGGATTAACCATTTTCAAATGAGTTCAGGCCCCACCACAATGCTTAAACAATCTGATCATTTGTACAATTATTTTAATTAGGCAGTGATGCAGTTGGGAGAACATCTGAAAATGAGGTTGTATTTTTACTCTAATTTTCTGGCTTTTGAATCACAATTCAATCTGGCTGAGTGAAATCCTTCTGAAGAATGTTTACTCTAGCTCACAAAAATGAGGAAAAAAAACATGCAGGAACTTCTAAAATCACCAAATCCAGCTTCCAGCTCTGGCACACATTGGATTTCATGGTACTTTTCATCAATTTATACAGGTAATATGTTAATGCCAAATACTATTTATCACTACTTCAATTAGAAATTTTTCCCAGAATCCTAGAGGCTGTAAACTTTCAGAATGACAATTAAATATTGGTATGTTTAAAATGGTCCCCCTGTAGTAGAGTGTCTCTCAGAACAGCTATGCCAAGTACCCTGGAAGGCCTGGTCCTGGGGAAATCAGGAAGCCATCAGTCTCTGCACAATTTCTTGAGATTCAGAGAAATTCCTTCACCTTCTTGCAAATAGGAAGGCACAAGATCTCTGCAGTGATGTGTTGTCATGTCTGTCACTCTCTACAACCTGCCCCTGCCACTCAGTGATGCCACCTACTCAGAGCTTCAGTATTCAAACACCATCTTCCAAATTAAAGCAAATTAAATGTTGGTATGCAATCCAAATTTAATCACATTTGCCTTTTGTTTTAAAATGTAGCGTGCTGAAACAAGACAATACTAACAGTCAAATAAAATATTCTTAAAATCCCATAATCATAATGTCAGGTTATTAAATCACCATTGGTCTCCCACATTCAGCCTTTGGACTCTCATATGTCACATGTCCTACTAGTCACAAATGTTATAAAACTTCACTGAAGTTAAAAAGTGAGACAATTTAATAGAGTTGGGGTTCTTTTAAGTAATCTGAATTTCTTTTCCACGAAGCTCAGGTACCTACAGCAGTGACAAAATACTAATATTCTCTCCTCTTCTTGGTAAATATTTTAGTTTTAGGATTTGTGATCCTAAGTGATGATGAATTTGTAAGACAACTGCCTTGTGAAAACCAAAAATGAAAATGCAAACATGGTTTAGATCAGCTGTAGTTTTCTCCACTAGGAATGGTAGGAATGATTACAGGTTCATATGATAGGAAAAATATGATTATGATAGGAAAGAGTCTCTCATTATTGAGTCTCCAGAGATTTTGCTGTTCCTGTATCTGCTACTAACACAAGCTCTCACTTGGGCTTTTCTGTTTTACTCTCTAACAATATTCAGGTTGCTTTCTGCAGACAGAAAGCCTTCTGTTAAATTCTCCCAACTCAATACAATCCTGAATTTTTCTATGGACACTTTTCTAGAGATAAAGATTAAAGTAATAAAAAAAAAGTGATTGCACAAAGGTCACCAAAATACAAAGTCTGAATGTCCTGATCTTTCAAGTTCCATTTGGGTGCCTTGAAGGTGATTTAGAACTTACCTCACTATCCATCCTCTTGAAGAAGTGAAAGCAAATTTTTTTTTGAGAGCTATGATGCTATCATTTCACTAACAGGTCTTTACTTTGATATTACAAGTGTTTAAGTCAGATGTTTAATTTTCAAGCTTGGGTTCCTTCTTCTGAAGAGCAGGAAATGACTTTCAGGTGTGACTTTCACTTTCTGCAGTCATGCTTCCCACAGTAAGGTGTGCCTTTTCAAAAAAACCTAAAAGAAAGAAGAGGTGGGGCAGAGCAGGAACACCCCTCCCATACACATTAATCCCAAAGAGAATGGGATTTTCTAGCACAAGGAATTTCTATGGTTCCATAGTGACACTGACACTACTCCATTACCTTGTTCTGAGAAAATGAGCTGTTTCCTCTGTCAAACCAGCAGAAAGGGGCCAAAATACAATAAAGACTGTGGTCCTTATGATCAATAAATTTTATGTGTAACATTTTCCATTATTTAATTATTTTACAAGTATTTTTGTTTGTTTGCAAATACTTTAACAAGAAACACGGCAGAGCAAAAGTTTTACCACATCAGTGCTGAGAACCTTGTAAAAGGACCACCACAATACAGGAAGAAAATATCAGTTAAAAAGCTAAAGCATTTCAGGTACCAGGCCTGGCCACTAATGGAATTCCAGTGCACAAAAGGAAATTCTATCACCCTGCAGTGTGAAGCCTCATGTTGAAAGCTAAGCCTGGTGGAAAAAATGAAGTGGCAAATTTTCAAACGCAGACATTTGTCAGTCATCTTTCAGACCAAGAAAAGTCTATCACTTTAACAACACACAAGTAATATTTATGCTGTTAAGATGGTCTAATTTTAAAGGGAAATATATTTTTTTAAAAAAACTGGTATTGAAAGATTTGTAGGTTCAAATAAGGTTATTTACTTAGCTAGAAAAATGTAGTTTCTTCTCTTCATTTTTTGTGGTTTTTTTTCCTTCAAGAGAACATATTTGAATTCCTACATTAACAGATTATTACAGACACTCACAGAGGTGAACTGGAGGTTCACAAGATGGTTATTTAATCAGTCTTCTGAGAAACAACCTCTACCAGCATCCAAAACATAAAGAAAAACCTTTTGAAAGCTGATATATTTTAGCTGCAGCCCCACCACATGCCTTCCCTGAATACACTCACCCAAGTGGTTGAATGAAATTTTATTGGAGGCACAATAAAATCCTAGAAAGAATAGTTCTGATTTTGCCACAAGAATCCTGAATATAAAGGAATCCCTAAGATTCAGGTACACAATCTGCAGAATCAAGTTAGGTACTCAGGGGGCTGACCCTGAAAGATGTGATCACACTGAAATGGGCAATCAAGTCTGCCAATGTGCCAGCCTCCAGCACTGATGTCCACTTTGCCCTATTACCACTGCCCCCATTCAATTCTGACATGGCACTCAGCTAAGACAGCAGAATCCTCAATTTTCCCCTTGCCTAGTGGCTGCAGGTATCTTCTGGTAAATATTCAAGACCTGTATCCACAAACTACTGCTGAAAAGATGTTCATGAGACATCTTCTAGACAAGATAAAATGAGGCCTGTTTCACCACACCCATCCAGCTACTTATGCTCAGACAAAAGGCAGAAGTTGCCCTTAACTCCAGCTGTTAGGTATATTACAGTTCCTGTTGATTTATGAATGCAATATAGAGACTTAACATCCAATAGCATTATTGCAGTAAAATTATTAAGATTCTGTAAAGAGACAAAATATTACAGATGAAAGTTACAAATAGGATATTAATGTGATTTTCCAGAAGCTGGATGTTAAATATCTAAGGACTTTTAAAATTACAAGCAAATCCACCCAGAAAGAGCTTTAAAAACATGGTGCAATCCCCTTTCTGCTTTCAAGTGATGCAGTGCTAAACATTTATCCAAACTACCACAGAGAAACTCTACACAGTGAGGTGAGGGAGCTCAGACAGGTATGAAACAACAAGAACAGTACAACTGGATGCCAGACCTGCCTTGAATGTTAATGAGATGTAAAATTGTCAGGGAGAAAATGTAATGAAATTTTAGGGTTGCTGTTACTGCTCTTATTACCACTACCATTGCTACTATTGCATTTTCTGACTTTGTAGGGATTAGCTCTCTTGGAAGTTAATTCTCCTCAGTACCTCCAACCTACAGTCAAATAAAAACTTCTGCAGATTACTTCATAGTCCTCGGTGCAACTTCTGGAATTAACATGTCTATATATGCACACACGTGCCACATACTTATGGGTGTGTAGGTGAGTTTGTATACTACATTCAAAAGCAAATATCATAGTTATAGAAATATGAAGTTAGACGTTCACACAGAAGGAGTACAGTTAAACTTGTTTACCATTCCATATTATTTATACAAGTATAAACCACATGGAGCAACTTACATGAAATTCTACATTCATATTGTAAATACAGAATACTATTCATACAGAAAGAACAACAGCATGCTCTGTAGTTTATCACCTGCATGAGAATATTTACAAACTGTTAACAATAAAGTAAAATCAAGTAAGACAAAATTTAATATTTTGTTCTACAGATTTTATGTTTTTTTCTGTTTAAATAAAACCTTCAAAATGTATGCCACCCACATACAGCCTCTCTAATGCCTGGAAATCAACACACCTGAAAGGATGGAATACTGAAAGAAGGTAGTTTCACTCTGCATCATCTGCTGTGAGTAGGTGGTCAGAGATTTCTGGAAGTGGGAGAAGGGTATTTAAAAGGGGCTCAGACAGCTGACAGAATGGTACTCCAGGAGCCCTACAGGAGTGCACAAGGAGTTGAGTATTATCTGCAAGGTAGGCTTCTCTGATTTTATTAATGATTTTTCTAGATGAGACTAATTTGCTCATTTCATTTTTTCCTTTTTACTTTACGACTATAATGCAAAATGAGTTTATGAAAAAGCAGTCTGATTGAAATACAATGTTATATTTAGATGCAACTGCTCTAAATCATTTTATGAATTACAGGCAGCAAAGTTACAGATTACTATGAGTTACAGCAAACTGCTGGAAAACTGGAAAAACACCTCATTTTTAATTCATTCTTTAGTAGGAAATAGTTTGTATTTAGTCAAACTTACTACAGCAAATAATGCCAGTTTTCTAGGTACTGCATGTGTTTCCCCATATTGAAATATAAAAGAAAATACATATTTCAGAAAAACAGAAGTAGATATAAAAAAAAAAAACACACATGCAACCCTTTACATATTATACAAACAGTATTTAAAAAAATGTTTTCTCATTTTTTTTCTCTTTATTCATTGGATAAATGTATTTAACTTTCAAATGTTCCAACATAAGATCTGAACTCATTAGGCCTATCACAGCACACCTGTAAATAAATACAGAGCAGGTGAAGAAGCAGGAGCTGCCAATCACCTACACTTGTGTAGCTTAACAAAACTCTAAGACCTTCCTGATTTTGTTAAACCTCCAGTCTTCTCCCAGTTCCAGAAGGAGACAATGTACTGGCCTGGGAGCTGCCTCTTCCTCTTCACTGCCTGCCTTGCTGCCACATCCCTGGGCAGCCCCCAGCGCAACAGCCACCAGTGCTTCCAAAGTGTGCCCTGGAGTGAGCTTTTACAGGAGCTGGAGGAACTGGTAAGTCAAAATGTAACACTGCCACAACACATAGATGTCATTCCCAGTCTTCAGTTTAGGTGTAAGGGATTCTCACATGTGTAACTGCCAGGTTACACATTTATTTTTTCACATAATAAAAAAGTTATGAGTCAGATGTTGGTTCTCTACGAAACTGGAAATCTTAAATTCAGATTTTTTTAGTTCACACTCATCCTGTCGAATATATGACTTCTGTGTGCCTTCCCAAGACTGGTACAGAGTCATCTTGGAGTCCTTCTAATTGGCATCAGCTGAAACTGTAACACCAGAATGTACTTTACCAAAATATAATCCCACTGAAAGAAAAAGACATCCACAAAGTTTTTGGTACAAATACTCTCTGAAGGTATTTTTGAAATCAGCTATATAAAAAGTTTCCTTTCCCAATTTGTCCTTTTTGTGGCCTGCCCTTTCCTCAACTCTGTACATATTGACATCCCTGGAAAATTTGAGAAAAGGTGAAACAAGCAGCCATTCTTCCCATTTCAGATAGGCTTGGGAAGAACATGAATCTTCTTCAAACTCAGGAGACAGAGTGTCCTCTGTCAATGTCATCACTTTTACACTTTTCACACTTCCACTTCATTGTTTAGAAACCAACTGAGAAGGGACTTCTACGAATTTTTTACATCATAAACCTGGTTTTGCACATGCTTATAGTTTCTATGCTTATGTTTTCTTTAAGAACAAAAGAGGCTTTTCTTTGGAGTGTGAGGAAATAAGCAATGAAGATTTGTGTTTCCCTGAGCAGATGCTGAAAGCAGTAAGTAGTAAAATACATGTACTTGACGTTATCTCATTGTAGCAGCTCTACCTCACACAGCCCATGTACCTTGTCAAAAGACTTTTACACCAGAATTTTGAAGAAAGTGACAGAATTTTGCCACATTATATTACAGGCTTAAATGATAACTATGACTGTTGACTTTTCAGTCTAAATTATTTCCTGGAGAGGCTATTTATGGAAATCGCTGTTTTCTTCCTTTTTCCATGATTTAAGCCACGACACCACTTGGACAATAAAAGGGTTAGATGCTTTTTGTTAGTCCTGCTGTTTAAAGGGGAAAAATTAGTTGGAATCAGTCTGGTAGCCTGGAAACCACCAGAACAGCATGCTGGCCTCAGTTTCAGTCAGAGGCAGACCCCATAAAGGCAGTGCAGGGTAATTTTATGTTTCTCAGCACATACATCCTTTCATGTGCACAACTCGCTTTCAGTCCAGATCTGCAACACCACAAAATTAGGTACTGGTTGAGAATGGGGTATTGCACCCAAGCAATTCATTCTGCCTGTTTCCTGCTCATCTCTTCAACAGCTCTTCTAAAATGCACCCAGGGAACAAAAGGGATGGATGGCAATATCAGCCTCTCCTGTACTTCAGCTTCTCTGAGGCAGAGGGAGCTGCCCTTCATCAGATGTGGGCTGTGCCTGGGAGGAAAGCCTGGTACAGCCTGACGGCTTGGGCCTGAATTCAAAGGGTCTGCTTTTGCCTCTTGGCCTCTTACTGATTATACATTGCAAATATCTAAGCATATAAATGCAGCCCAAAAATGCAAGATGTATTGATGTTACAAAATAGGGGTCCTTCTTAGGAAAGCAACTCGATTTGAAGCAACTTATGAATTGCAACTGGAAGTTGAACATGCAATTCCCGAATTTCAAATAAATACCAACTTTGCAATGCATATTACTAGCTAAAACTTTTGTAATAAAAATTTTAGAAAAACACAGGAAAGTGGTGATTTTTTTTTAACAATTTATAATAACCAGACTCAGCTAGCTGAAAAATTACCTGATGTTTAAGTGCAAATTTTAGAAAATGAATTTTTCTATAATTTTTTTTTTGTCATCACAGGTTAAATACGATAATGCAGCCCTTGTTCATATAGTGCATGAAATTGCTGAGTTTTTCAGAAGAGCAGACACTCCTTTTCAAAATAAGAACACTTTTCTCAGAGGAATGTATGAGACTCATGCTCAGCTCAAGACTTGTGTAAGTACAATTTATTTATTTATATTGCATGATATTCAAGTCAGATATTCATGGTGAATAAAACTGATATGTATGTTGAAAATGCAATAGAAAATTTAAAAGATTACATTTTCAATTAATGATACCTAAATCATATGTCTGAAAGATGACAGGCATCTTTCAGCACTTTTACAGACCTGTATGATACAGGCAATTTTAAATTCACACGTTATATTTATAGGCTTATTTAATGATGTGATGCCTAAAACCAGTATTTCACTTCCTTCTCCTTAAAGCCTGCACTAGTTCTAAACAGAAGTATTTACTATTTTAACTAAAAAACAACTTCATGTGTTTTTCTTTTAAGTACTTATGACTTCTGTCAAAACAAGCTAACATAAAGAAAGACATGCAAGCTGTAGGCAAAAAATCTTAGGTCTGCATTCAGCCTACTTTAGCTAATTAAGCATATGCACAAATAGTTAACTCACTTGGGGTCAGCTTAAGACCTATTTACAGAGGACAAAGCCTCAGATTTACTGTAGCTTCCCTTGCAATTAATGCCTGCTCCAGCACCAGACTTGCCAAAACCCCCTGCAGCAGAGCAAACCTGTGTGTGCAAAGGCTCACCCTGCCCTCCCTGCCTGGCCACTGGCACAGAGGCACTGACCTTCAAACCCACACTGCTGCTCCTGCCCAGGCCAGGCCCCAGGACTGAGTGTGTACAGCTATGGGCAACAACTGCTGCTTAATGTGTGTGTGTAAATACAGATACACACGAAAAATCATTGTTTTACTGATGGAACATAATTACATCTGTGCAAACACTGGGTCAATGCCCACCAGTTACTCTGCAATCTGCTTCCTTCAGACAGCACGCACTGACAAGACCAGAACTGTCACAAAACAAAAAGATCCCTAGACCCTTGCCTTGGCTTGAACACGGATATATTCATTTCCTGATGTCTCTGCACTACCTTAGCACTAACCCGTGCAGCAGGCTTGCACATGGCAGCACTCACAGAGCTCTCAGGAGGTGTCCCATTCCCATCAGAGGGCACTGTTTGAACTATTATTTACTTGTCGTTGCTCAAACTCACAGTTTCTTTTCTTTTCCATCCAAATAACAGCTGAAGCCCAGACGTAATATCAGCCATGAGTCCATAGTGAAAGACTGCTTCAAAAAAATGGATGACTTTGTGACCAAGGTAAGTTGGCTGTTTCTTTCCAGCTCAATTTAAGGAATTCTAAAGATAAAAAGCAGCTCCTTATACAAGAAGTCCTACTGCTGATCAAAGCTGTATTTAACTGTGAAATTATGCCCCATTTCCATGCACTGTGGATTTTCATTCACTGAAAATCTTTTGGTCCACACCCATTTCAAGGCCAATGTATCCTCATGGGCAATTAAAAAATATTTAATTCAGCACTCAAACCCATGGCACTCTGTGCTTTTAAAAAAAACATTACATCACATGGGTCAGTATTAGCCATGTGTCTGTTGGCAAAAAAAAGGTCATCATACATACCAAGGAATATTTGTACTTTAGTTGACTTCCCAAAATTAGTATCCATTTTTTCCTGAATTTCTTTTAAATTACATGCTTGTTCTTAACTCACATTTTGCTTGCCACAATACTGTATATAATTCCTTACAAACCAGTTAATACACACTTCTTAATAACCATTTTTTCACAGTCAAATGACCACTGCATTTGGCAAGAGATCCATGCACAGTCCAGAGAGATACTCCAAAGAATTGAAAACTACTCTTTCAAGAGAAGAGCAACACATTAGCAGTCAGTTTCCATCACATACTTCAAGGATCTACTATCATGTGAATGTAAAAATTAAAGGAAGAAGCAAACACAGTTTGCATTTAAGACTATAAAGAGATTAACTTATTTTTGTCAAGATATTTTTCTAAACTACTATGAAAACTGAAGCCTTAATAAAAAGGATGCAAAAAACCCCAATGTAAATATGTTTGTAATTATTTGTTTCAAAAAAACCAACGGGGACATTTTTCATAAAATAGGTATCACAGATAAGGCCTGCCAAAATCGTTTTCAAGCTAAAAAGTAAACATATCAGTTACACTATTTGATTGCACAGTACATTCATCAAGCAAGGATTACAAACCTCTGACAGCCTAATGCTTTTCCAGTGCACATCTCATAGCACACATGTGCACTCCTGCACTTTTACCACTGCAGTCACAAGGCTCCCTAACCATTCATGTGTGAGAAGATCTGCCTCTTTCCACAGTGCCCTGCTGCCAGGCTTCCCACAGCCACTCAGGAATTGTGAGGTTGCAGTTTGATCATCCAGATGTAAATGTTATATATGAATAAATATTAAAAAAACCCAACAAAAACCACCAAACACAACAAAACAAACAAAAAGTCCCTACATTCTGTTGCAGAGACTCCTAAACAGAAAAACACCTTTAAGTGGTCACACAGTGTCTCACAGGCACTGGCAGCACTGCACACTGGCACATTTCTCCAAACAGCTTGCTTATTATTTGAAAGCCTGTAAAAGAAGATAACATCTATGAAACTGACAGTTTTGAAGGAGAGAAAGGAGGGGTACAGTGAATGAACAGGGTTTCATAAAATCTTTTAGCAACGAGCTATGCCTTATTCCCATGGTTCCTGATTTCTAGGCACTGCTTTTCAAGTTGTCTCTTCAGAGAAATGAAGTTAAAACAAATCAGGAGAGTCGCAAAAGATTCTAATACTTACACTTAACTTAGATTGCACAAAGAGGAAAAGAGTAAAAATATTTGTAACATCCTACGTGTGTCACTTTCTTACTATTCTTGGACATTGGGTTTTGTTGTTTGGTTTTTTCTTCAAATCTGGTTGGAGTCTTTACAGGCAGCCTAGCTTCAGTACAGCTTTCCCAAATTCACAAGATCCCTTCATCTCTCCTTTCAAAAAATGGCTTCAGAAAAAAGCCCCAAACCCCAAACTTATATGTTTTACAAAGAAATGCAAGAGTAACCAGTTAATCAATATTAACTCTTTTACATCATCACTATGTCACCATGTTTAACAACAAACACAGTTGTGTTGTTTCATGACATATTCATTATACTGCTTTGTTCATGCATCATGTGAATTGGAAAGTGTTCACTGAGCTGAGACCTGATCAGTGTGCAGAGAGAGTGCAGACACTGTTCCAGCTGAAAACATAACTTCAGGAGTCACACAGCAATCAGTACAAAACTCTTCAATGAATAAATCCCATTGAGCCAAATAATAAATTAAAATAATGAATACAATTTCCACATGTTTGAACTGAGGGAGTGTTTTGCATTCATGATCATCTAAGGCAGATATTGGTACATTAAATTAGTGTTGTTTGGATATGATCTGGCCTTTCCATCATAAATGGTACAGTGCCAGTGGAAGCATATTATAAATACTGATAGCACTAAATGCTTAAAAAGAAAATAATAGTAGTAGTAATAATAACAATAATAACAATAATAATTCTTTTTTAAAGTCTTACCATCACCTTTCCAATGTGCTCCCTTGATTATAGTTCAATTTAAAATATATATGTATTTATTCCTTAACATGTAGACATTTGTAAACTGAGCTGAGGTAGGATTATTATGCTAATGTATATTTCTGAATATTTATTTTAATAGTGGTCATAACCTGTTTTAATCAGACTGGAAAGTACAAAAAGTATTTAAAATATTCAATGTAGAAAATATAAGCAGACAAAAACAACTTTGGAAAAATAAAGGAGTGAAGAGACGCACTGGGCTTTCAAGTTTTAACTATGAAATCATTTGATGAATGCATTATTTTTACAGCATCTATCCCAATCTCCTGCCACAGAGGAAAATTGATGAGTATTAGGAAATCTTTAGGCATCTAGCAGTGTTACCATGCATTTCAAATAGAAGCCAAGGACAGACACTTTAGTCCCTGCTGGAAAAGTTGGCAATTTCTTTCTTTGATCTTGAATAAAGAAACCAACCTGTTCTCTCTTCACAGGAACACATTTTTCTGTGTATTTGCAGACTTGCAGGCAAGTTAAAGCAACAAATGAGACTAAGACACCTCTTATCTTCTGTCTGGGGACATCAGTCACAAGTCATGGCCACAACCCACTCCAAATGCCAGACAGTGAAAAAAAGTTTGGACCAGCAGGTATAAAGTGTCCATTAGAGGCCATTCTGAGGAAAACTCTCTACAGCATAGGGTAGTCTAAAAATACCTGAGCTAACTTCAAAACACTTGGCCACAGCATGATCAAAACACAGGCTACAGATCCTAGTATCAGTACTTCACTCAGGCTGGGAAGAACAGAGTAACAGCAATCTTGGTTTTATGCAACAAAAATTGAACATGACTCAAAAAATACCAGTGTGTAACTCACTATTCATGAGTGGCTTATTAAATTTTTATTTTCCCTGAAAAGCAGCATTAGAATTGCTAAAGATTTCTATGAATTGGGAAAAAACAAACAAACAAACAAAAAAGACAAGCTATTTAGCATTTTTTAAAAGACTATATACTGAGAGAAAAACGGAAAGGCTGGAGGAAAAAGACTTTTAGAAGGAAGAGAAATAAAAATATGAAAGAATTACCATATTAAACAGCCTACACTTTTTCTTGGAAAGCTGTAGATATAGGATTAAATATATGTTATCTCACTTAGCATATGTTTACAAAGTATTTCAACATGAAAGTATTTCAGAATATAAATAAAGCAAGCAGGCTAAATATGCTATGAAACAACATGTTTGGAATAGACTAGATGTAGTTCTCTTCCATTTGAAGTCACCAGCATGCACAAATTTAAAAGTACTGTTTTCTGTCACAACTATTTATGTCTAGCAAATATGATTTCATCTGCCAAGAAGAATTTCTAATATCAAAATTTAAGCATAGTTTCTTTTACCAGTTGAGTATTCACACTTAAAGTTTCATCTTAAAAGCATCTGTGTAAAGCCTCATTCCCCAGTAGCAGCCTTGATAATGACAGGCAGTGTGTATATCCTCAGATGTAGCAAGCAGAATCTTTCAAGTAAAGGATGTAGTTCAAGTACAATACTGGAAATTGACTGACAATACTGCATTATATTACAATTTTTACTGAGACCAGATTAATGAGTCTCTAATTCCAGCCTGTGAAAGAGATGAGAGAGTGGTCAGTCTTTCCAATGCACATGCAGATCTATGATGACTTTGAATGTTTTCACACCTGCATTCTTATCTCCATAGGCTTTTCCTGCTATCATGTGATGTAATTTGATTTGAAACTCTTTTCTAGTCTGTATCAGATAACCAACATCACATTAAAAGTCTAGTGGTACCCTTCTTATAGTCTGAACTAACTAATTTAACAAAGCACATAACACAGTTTGGTTTGTTGCTCAGATTCAGTGAATATTTTAATTTCCCAATGCAGGAAGAGCTTGTAGCTGTCCCTGACCCACCTATTACTCATGAGAAAAGAACCTAGTAGCATACAGGAATGCCAAGAATAGCAAGAACAAGTGAAAATAGACACATTTATGTTATTAGCATATGACAAACCAAATACACACTACTCATTTAAAGTCTGCAGTTTTAATCCACTCCATTTGTGCTGAGGCATGTTAAGAGAGACATGGAAGAACAGCACGAGGCAAAGTCACAAATGGGAAAATTCTGTTTATGGGTGATTTTACTCAGCCATGGTAACTGAGCTATTTAGGCCACAACAGTTGTGTATCAGCTTTGTAACATGAACTCACAGCTGCAAACAAGAAATGAGTGCCATAAACCAGTTTCTAGACCTTAATGAGAATACATGGCTTTCAGTTTAATCTGAGCTAACCACAACATCAGAAAAAAAGCAACCCCACATTGCCCTTTTATGTGATCTGCACTCACACATACAAGGGAAAACCTTGCTACAGCAAGGCCTGTCACAGGCTGGGGAAGCTGTCTGTAGCTAATAAGAAAAAAACAGCTGCTCTGAATTATACTCCAGAGAACTCTCCTTCCCTGATCACAACAGAGAGCTTCCATTTAGCTTAAGCTTGTATGAATCAGAGTCCTCTCTGCATATCAAAACACTAACAGTTTATGGTGCCTTGGTGAAGGGATCATTTTATATTGTTTTATTGGACTTTGTTAACCAGACACTCTTCATGTGACAACCTTATTGCTGCAATCATCCTAAATCTAATTTGCTACAGATGATTTTAAAATATGTAGAAGAAGAGATGTTAAGGATTTTGGAACAACCATGTTGTTCTTTCCAATTTACTTTTACTACTTCATCCGCTGTGATAATACAACATTACTAATTTCCACTTCTTGGAACCACTCAACTCCAGTACCAGCTAATAGTCCCATTGTCTCTAGCTAGCTTGGAATATCAAAATGTTTTTTTCTAATGGAAACTGTTCACAGACAACACTCTTTCTGACAAATGGAACAGCAGTTCTACAATAAAGAAGTCATATTTTATAGCTAAAGCTCTTCCCTTTCCATGTTTTTATATTCTCACCCCATCTTTCTTCCTGCTTCACTTGCAATTTCCCTGAATATGCCACAGCTGCACAACAGAAAAACCTAGCAAAGTCTAGCTGAGATACCAAATAATTTTCCAAGTAAGGCTTCTCTTGCAGCATGAAGTCCTGAAAATAATTCTATTATCTGAGTTCATAAGACAGTCTCACCAGAAATACTGAGTTTACCTGGAACCCCAGATTTCTCCTCTAGAAGGTCTAGCATAGAAGATCATATCTGGCCTTTGTCCAGCTCAGCAGACTCACAATTCTTTGTAGCTAAGACTTCAATGGACACATGGCTCCCAATGTTTCTACTGCTAAGCTTGCACAGGTAAGACTTCAAAAACCATCTAGATGCAAAATCCTGTTCAGCATTTTCCAGGATGACTCTGCTTGAGCAGACAGGTTGGACCAGATAACCTTCCAGCCTTACCCATTCTGTGATCTGTGACTTTCCTCTCTTTTGTCACAGAACTGTTAAATGTTGTTTGCTAGAATGCATTATTGCTCCTGTTGACTAGAATGAACATTCTACTCCTGCTATTTAACCACTGTCCATCTTTTTGTTTTGTGGATCACTTCTGCCTCTTGAGAAATATAGATAATACAGCTAAAATTGCTAGTGAATATTAAATATTACAGAGAAAATAATGAAAATACTGTCATATGGTACTCTCTTACATCTAAATTCTTTATTTCTGGTCAAAGAAATTTTCTTATTAAACTCCCATGTCCTGAAACAGAAAAACAGATGCAATCTTTATTTTTAAGTACGATATCTAGGTGGCAAAATTATTTCATTTGCAAACTTATGACAAGATTGTTATCTCATCCAAATGAGGTTTAACTTGAAGGCCTAACCCACAGCAGCGCAAAAACTGTGCTGTAAACCTGACAATGTGAACACATTTCAAGGCTGGAAAGGTTGTAAAACTGAATTAGCTCCATGATAAAGGAACAGAGTACAAATCTCCTCCCATGTGCCCTCCTGGTGTGATCCTCGCGCTGTACCCATGCTCAGCAGCCTCTCCCTCCAACACCCACACTACACCTTTCCTCTTAGGGGTGGTTCTTGCTCTTTGGCCAAGTGTTTGCTGGCTGACAGAGCTCGAGGGTGCCATGGAAGGGATTGCTGCATACAGCCAGAACTGCTCCACAAGTAATATCCACTTTCATTTTCAGTACTGGCCTAACTCAGTAGCAAAATCCCCTGCGTTAATGTCATCATCTGCAGCAAGCAGCATGGACTGTGGCCTCTCGTCAGGCTCCACGCCTTTCAGGGACATTGTGGCCCAACACCTGCAAATCAAATGCTTGTAATTTCAATAATTTTGGCCTCTTCATGCTTCTAACAATTGTTTTACCTGCACAACGAGGTACCCTCTGGGTCTGAGTCTGCCAGCTATGAAATGCTTCCTCTTTGCTCATTAATCACAACCCTGCACTGACTCATGCTGTTCACCCTGAGAGCTGCACAGTAAGAATTTCCTCACAGCAGCCCAAGTTTCTAAAACTACACTGGTTCTTTCTTAAAACAAAATTGTTTTCAGACCAGCTGCAATTTGCTTGGCAGTGTAACCACGTGTATAAGCCCCATCCAATGTTTTCAGCCTGCAGCTGATGATCATCCCTTCCATGGAAGATGCTGTACCATACTCCAAAGTACATCCTAAACTGGGAAAAAGGGGAGGAGGTAAGTCACATGGACCTTCTGAGTCCCTGGATGAAAAAAGGTGAAGAGAACTACACCATAGCACTTGTGAAAGCAATGGGAGACCTGTGCCAACCTCCCTACAACACCAAGATTCTACAGACAAGATGCTGTGGGAGGCATTTGGCCTCAGCAGCAAATGGAGACGTTCAATGTCAGGGAAACACTGCCTTCCTGGAAGGGAAATGATCAGCCTAAAACAACTGACTGTAAACATTAAACATTAAACAGCTCCTGTGATGCCAGATCCAAACAGTCACCATTCAATTTACTCACAATATGCCGTTTCTTTTCACATAATGATCCTAACGGATCATTATGTGAAAAGAAACGGCATATTGTGAGTAAAGGAGTCCTTTGAAAATGCTCAGATGTATTTTAAAAGGACTTTGGTCACTTGCAAAAAAAATGAAGTAAATCAATTTTTCTTCATTACAATTCTAAGGGGATTTGACGAACTATAATGCAAGTAAAGAAAAGAAACATAAAAAAGGAAGCTGGATACTTGATATGTTCATAGCACTGCCTCAAACTCTTAAATTCTTAAGTTCTACACCCTACAGAAGTTTACAACATTATTAATTCTGTAAATAAAAGCAAACCCAATCTGTTTCAGGCTTTTTTTCTCAGCTCTATGTTTGGGTTGGGGTTTTTTTTTGCTTGACTTTTTTTTCAGGCAGGAGGGGTGGGGGTTTTGCTACAGAATGCAAGATTAGACTTTTTCTAGTGTTGTTCTGTGCAAAGGATGCACATGAACGCATTTTCCAAAGAACTCAATATTAAATACATCTTTGCTAACTAATTAAATTACACAGACAAGGAGAAATGAGATGTTATTAATTCCCCTCACAGGAAGAAAACACATCACATTGCATAAGGCATCCAGACTGGCTTCTTGCAAATGAAAAAGGCTCTGTCAGTTATTATAGGCTATTTTTTTAATTCTCCAAGTGAAACATTACATATTTTTCATCATCCATTATGATACTGAATCAGTGTCATAAAAATATTTATGAGTATGAAAACTGTACCACTTAACTACTATACTAAAAGTAGCAATGGGATTGAAAAAAACTCCTGACATTATCTCCAATTCAAGGAGAAAGGAGGAAAGAGGTGGGAAGTTGAAAGCAGCGAAAGCAAGGAGAAAAGGAAGATAGATTATAAGAAAAATACATAAAAGGAAGGAAAGGAAGGCTGGAGTGGGGACAAGAGTAAAAGAGTAGCAAATGCTAGGAAATGAGGTATTGACTGACCAGTAAGTAAAAATAAATATGTCCTCTACAAGAAATAATCTTTGCTGTTACACATTATCATGACACTGTAACAGAATAAAACACCAAAAAAATCAAAGGTAAAGACTGCTCTTGAAATGTTATTTGGATGGAACACCTTACTTGATTTTGCTCTCTAAGTACTTGTAATCTCTCTCAGAACCTACTGGCTGCTAACAGACAAGTAATGATGATCCCACTATCTTTTCTGGTACCAAAATTGCTTTTCTAGTCTCCTCAGTCCAACAAACACAACTCTGTGGCATTGTACTCCCCAGACAGTTTGTGGAAGAGAAAAAAGATGTTTTGTACACTCTGAAAGATATTCCATTTAGAGCAGTTATGCTCTACCTCCACCTCACTGCCCTCAAATCAGTGTCTCCATTAAGCTTAGGAAATTTTGAATCCTCTTTCAATCCAAAGACACCACCTTGAACAAGAGCCTTTGAAGGACTATGGTGACAGCACATACAATCAAACCTGCAGCCATGTGTCATTCTGTCCATCTGAGCAGTCTGTCTGTGGCTGCCTGAGGTCTCCACAACCACCTATTTTAAGCATTGCTGGAGCTTCCATTTTCAGGCAAGGCACAAAACTGCAAAGAAAACATGCCCAATCTCTATTGCAAAGAGTGAAATCTATCCTCAAAGGTAAAATAATCCAATGAGAAATATATATCAAATCCATCACTCAACACTACAAATAAAAGCATTACAAATTCTTAAACTTCAGCAAAACCATTCAGTAAGCAGGAAGCTGAGTACTTACACTGCAACAGAGATCAAGTTCACCTATTTAACATAAAGACTGCAAATTATAAACCACAATCAGTTTAATTTTAAATAAACTAAAATTCTCCAGTATCATGAGAACTGTTGAATATTTGGGGGAACTGCAGCATAAATAAATATTTGGGAGGACTGCATTCTTAATTCATCGTGTCAGTAACCATATAATGACATTTATATTATTTTAACTATACTGCCATGCTAACTCTGTAAAATTCTGTTCTTTGTGGAAGGGAATAACCATTGTGATGTTTGTAAAACATTAGAGCTTACATTTAGGAATGAAGTTACACTAACCTATTGAATTAATTAGATCAGATCATTACTAATGATACTATTTTTTGAAATATAGTTAAGAGTACATAATTTTAAGTAGAAAAACATTCCTGTGTTTTTCTGCTTGTTTTTCTTTTACACATAGAAATGATCCCCAAGGTCATAAAAAAGGGGAAGAGACTACTGTCTCCTTAATCAGCCCTAAGTTGCACAAATAATATATATTTTTTATCTCTCCTAGCTCTCTCAGAATTTTCCCCTTGAAGTTATTTCCATCAATTCTGCTAAGGAAAGAAAAAGAAAGCTTCAGGCCAAATTATTCATTTGGCCCTAATCCATATAAGCACTTAGTTGATGTGTTCTGTGTTCGTGCCTTTTCAGAAACAAGTGGCTAAACACTATTCTAACCAAACTCTGTCAAGGAATATGGTATAATAAATCCTCAGAGAACTCCCTAACATCACCCACCCTCCAACAGGAGTGACCTCCATGTAAAATTCCACAGTGTCCAACTTTTATATATGTATATATATATAGCCTGACAATTACAGAACATGACTAGAAAGTGATGATCAGTGAGGTAGGTTTTACCCAAATATATTGAAGCCTTCTTCTGCAATCTGCCCCATCAAATCTGGAGGACGTTTTTCCAGGTGAGGACACTCCCAACACTCCTGCTGAAGCTGTTCCAAGCATTCACTAATCAGAAGTACTGTACAAAGGATAATACCACCTATAATCAATTAGTTAGGGCATTCATCTAAAAGAAGGTTCTGCATTTTAGACAATGTTCTAAGGTTATTGTTCATATTTTTACACTGAGCATTAAAGTTAACAAACATAATTTGAGAATTAGCCCAAAAAGAGTAAGAATTCTCCTTGGCATCTCAAATTCTTTTGTGCTATGAAGGAGAAAGCTGCAGAGCTACCACATCCTGAGCATACATGAGTAGTTTATATCCTTTTAATGCAGACTATGAACATATAGACAAGGCCCTACCCATTTTCCAACAAGACATATACATTTTGGGGCTCATAGTATGGTAAGTCTGCAAATTATCTGGTGGCACCAATGATGGTTCACTGTGGAAGTTTTCTAGGTGTGAAAGGCTTATGTGTTCTTCTCCCCCAAAACTGGAGAAATAGCTTAATCAATTGTATGATTCACTAATTGTCTAATTAGCAAAATGTTTCCTTTTATTGAAGCGTTAGGCAGGGTTTTCTCCTGTTTCTGAGGATTTTTTAAACCTCTGAGCAATTATGATACATGTATGACTAGCATGGCTCAGTTTTTCCAAAAAGAGTGTATCTTAGATAATGTATCTTTCACAACACAAATCCTTTTTGTCTGCAATAATTTTGGGTGGTATTTAGCTCAGTTGAGAATTTTCCCACCCAATAAAACATGAAAAACACACTTTTCAACTAAGAAGTGGACTCCAGGCCACATCAAACCAAAGAAAGACGTGTTTTTAGGGGTTTAGAACTCGGTTGGGCCTTTTTCTAGAATCAAATTTTCAAAGTTATATAACCTAAAAATACATAGCATGTTTGATGGTGGCACTAAGCAGTAAATTCAGGAGCTGGAAGCAGGAGGAAGGAAAAACAGTGACACATAATAAACTGCTGAGCACAAATGAAAAGTTTTAGTGTCATTTAAGAAATCATACATGAATTTATCATAGAAGAACTCTCATGCCTAAAGTTCACACTGACGTATTTTCCATGTAACTACTTACAGAACATTTTCCATAAAACCCTGGAGGCTTCAGAACTACTATAAGCTGAACAATAGCTTTTGGTTTTAGAGCTATGTAACAACATTCCCATTCAAAATATTTTGCCTAGGAATTAATTTGCTAGGGATTTATCACATTTTACATTTAGATTCCAGGATAAAAGTACATTGGAGGAAATAACTTCTACAAAAATACTATTCAGTCACTGTCTTTTTTATTTTAATTAAGAACAGTTATAATTAAGTAAACATAGCAATTAAATTTGTGCTTTTCATTTATAGAAGGCCAGATTCCATTACCATTAAAGTTTCTGTAGTTTTATTTCAGTGGGTATTTACTCACTAACTTAAATTTGTACCTAATCTCTCAACTGAAGAGTCAGTCACAGCAAATTCAAAACAACAGCCTTTTTTTGACATTTAAAAAAAAGGCTGTAGCTCATGTTCAATATATGATTTTCCTTCATGATGAATATGGTGACATTTTACCATTCTTTACAGAAAACAATAAAATCCTCTATAGCTGACATGTAGGACCAGGAAATATTCTAGTATGGGAAGTAGGGGAGTATTTTGAAAAAAAGCAGTCAGTTCTCTTGAAGAAATCTCTGTCACCATCTGCTCAGAAATGATAGCCCAACAACTTTTTAGTACCTTCTTTTTGTGCTTAATTGTGCATTCCATGACTAGCCTGCATAATTTTAAAATACCAGAATTTCTTTAAATCCTTCCATCTCATTTTCTGTTGTCTGGTTCTTAAAAATATTTAAAAAGTTGAATATGCAGAACTTACTTTTCTTTATGATTCAGAAGTCTCATGAAAAATCAACAGCTGAGCATCAGAGACAGCTCCTCCAAGCACCTCAGATGAACTTGGAAGTGTGGGCTCATTTATCATAGATGCCAGAGAATCCACACCCAAGAAAGATTTACCTGTAAAAAACTGTCTCAGTTGGCTGGAAACCCATTCATTCAGTTCTGGTATTCATGCAGTAATCTCATTCTCTTCGGGCATAACTTGTTCTTCCCAGCTGAACCTGATTTCAATGGCAAATGCTGTGCCAAATGTAGTACTGGATGCATCTTGGTATCACATCCAGGATATGAAGTGTTGGACAGTTTAAAGGCAGGACCTGTAATGATGCTGGTGCAGGAAGGGGAGGTGGGCAGCAATCCAAGTTATGTTAAAGGGTCAATCAGGATTTTTTAGGTAGTGATAAAATTCAAAGATGGGCAGATAAGTTTGACCTATAGGGCACAGGGAACAAACAGGCAATGAGAAAAGCATGCACCAGAGCACCTGCAATGCTCAGTATCAGAGAACAGCCACACCCACCTGTCCTCTCCCGATTCCATGCAAACTGGTTTCATTTAGTATTACAGTAACAGGACAATTATAGCACCTAATGTAGTGTGCAAATCACCTGCTGAAGCTTTACTCAGGTACAAAGTTTCTGTTGATCAGTTTGCATATCTCAGAAAAGCCTATTCTCTGAGTGTCAGTGTGATTTATACTTATGTACGTGGCTGCATTAACTATATCCCACAAGGTTAACTCTGCTTTCCCCAACAATCTTCAACACTTAAGCCAGGCAGTCACTCACTCCTGTTATGATTATAGGCAATTGTATTGCTGGAAGATATCTAAGTATATCAAGTTAGCCTCAGAAACACACACTTCCACATCCTTTCCCCTCCTCCCACCTCTAAAAACCTGACACAGCCAAAACAAAATTCTTCCCTAACAGGTCTGCTGAAGAACATGGAGTAGTTGTAATAAATGATGAAAACAGTGAAATCATTGGCAGATTCCTAGTTACACAAGGGTGAAAAAATACATCACTTAGAAGTTTATGGTGTACCACAGTGCAGTTGAAGAAAAAAATACTTTCAGAAAATAGGAGCTTCTTAGCATTGAGGTTGTATTTGGAAGCAAGAGGGACAAGTCTACTTCCAGACAAAGTGTGAATGCTTCAGCTACAGGGAATAGCCAATTTTGAAAAATGGCTGCACCAAACCAAACATAACCAACAAATTATTGTCTTCCTCAGAGTGCTCCTGAGATGACAATGGTCACTGGTCCACAATCTTAAAGTAGTCACAATAGTTTCTGTAAGTAAAAGATCTTCCTGATTTAACAAGTTTTGAATCAAGTCCCAAACCCCTCTCTAACTTAGCTTTTGCAGTTATTCTCCAAGAAACTCATGTGACTTCAACTCAAACCAGAACCTTCTGAACACAGTTTGACTTTATGGATGCTTACATACTTCTGTAACAGAAGTTCATCTTTATTATAATCTATGACTCAGAGCTTTCTTCACATACTAGAAAGAATATAGTAAATTCCCTGCAGAGTCATTAATGTTCATGGTATGCAATCTATTTGTCAATGGATCTTCTCTGTTGTCAAATCATACTCAGTCTCAGTGTAGATTTGCAAATGTGAACTGCCCCCATGCTAGGTATGAATACCCATTTTCAGGAATGCCTTCAAACATTTATCTATGAGTAATTTTGACTACTCAAAATTACTGTACTTCCACATGTCTGTGTGAAAGCTGACAGGATGAGCACGAGTATTTTTACGATGTGAGTTGTCTGTGATGTGATGAAGATGTTGAATAAAACTAGTAATTAATACAGCAATTAAAATATAAAACTCGAGTCAGCATTTTGATGCTGTTCCTGACTCTCTCCCTGACTTGCTTTATTGCTTTGCGTAAGTTGGCCCGATTCTGCAAATACTTTTACTTATGCAGAGTACCACAAACAACTGTATACAGGGCAATACAGCTTTATTTGCTTAAATTACCAAAACCTGGCGTTCTAATTGTTTCTGTGACTACACACAGTGCTATGATCAACAGAATTATTTGCCAGCGTGGTGTTACAATACAGGGAGTTTAAGAGCGCACTTAAATAGTAGCACTTAGTACTAACCACTCCCCAAGCAAAAGCATCAGTGCGTAACAGGAGAACAAAAACAAAGGCAGAAAGACTGCGATTGCCACCTACAGCAATTCCTCCCCACCGCTTTGCCTCTGTCGCTCTCTTTGACTCAAACTCTGTCTCTAAGCCATTAATACTCACTGAAGCAACTTCCTACCGGCGTCTGAACACCCACTGCGGTGCTGAGATGCCTCAGCGGCAACACACACCTGAGGGAGAACGAGAGGCAAGAACAGAAAGACCAGACCTCGGGGGCCCCTGGGTGTCCCTGCCCGCCCCCGTGAGACGGACCCCGCCGTCCGTCAGTTCTGCATTCGCTCTCCGCTCCCTGCCGGAGCCTTCCGAGCCGCCCCGGAGGCATCGGGCTGCGAGCAACCGACACGCTGGAGGCGGATTCCGCACTCGAGCCTCCGGCAGAGCGCGGGGAAGCCGCCGGAGAGCCCCCACTGAAGGCGCTACCCGGGGAAGCCGCCGGGAGAGCCCCCACTGAAGACGCTACCCGGGGAGCCGCCGGGAGAGCCCCCCTGAAGGCGCTACCCGGGGAAGCCGCAGGCGCGACGGAGACACGCGGCGTTCCTCAGCCGCAAGTGCGGGGAGGATGAGGCAGCTGTAGCCGACACAACTCCCTCCCCCGCGCCGCCGCCGTGCCAAGGCGCCAGCCATGTTCCCGCATCGCCCCCACCTCAGGCGCCACGGGAAGCAGAGGGGGAAGGCGGACGGAAGGCAGGCAGGCGGCGCCGGCACT
>VYXG01006146.1:2563171-2580084 GCA_013397235.1 Lanius ludovicianus
AGCGACAGCGCTCCGCCTCGCCCGCCGGTGCGGCTCCTGCAGCGCCATGGATCACCAGCCCAAGTTCTTCGAGAACCTCTCGGGCGCCGGGAAGGCCATCGGGGTGCTGACCAGCGGCGGCGATGCCCAAGGTAGCGGCTCACGCCGTTCACTGCGGGAGCACGGGGAAGACGAGGGGAAGGAGAACGCGGGGGACTTGAGGGCACGGTGGGGAGTGGGGCGGCAGCAGGAGAGGACGAGGAGCCCCTCGGGGGCGGTGTGAGGGGCAGGAAGGAAGGGCCTCCTTGGCTGGCAGGGCGCCCATGTGGGAGGCCGGGGGAACAGCGTGGGCTGCCCCAGGGCTGGTGTCGGGAAGCCACGGCGCGGCACATGGAGGGAGTGGAGAGAGGGCTCTGAGAGCGGGACACAGGGGATTGCAGTGGTGCTCGGGTTCCTCTTTCCGTGCTGGCCTTCGACCCGGTTTTCCTACTAAGCGCATTTAGAAGATAAATAATTTTTGCATGACCAGGGCGCCTGAGGTTCAAACATCCCCTCACATCTTCCTCCCTCCCTTCCTCGCCTCGCCTGGGTTTCCTCTGACCCAGGCTGGGCAAGGCAGAGGGTAGAAACGCTGCAGTAACTTTTACTACCAAGATGTCTGGTTCCCTGGAGAGATGGTAGGGAGAGAAGGGATGGCTGATGCGAGCGGGGGAGGAGGAGGTCGTGCCGCCCTGCACGGCGGGTGGGAGGCTTGGCTGCGCTGCTGGGGCTCTGCCAGCCCTCGCCTCATCTGCTTTTCACTTCGTTTTGGCACCAGGAACACGTTTATGCTCTTTACCGTGGTTTAGAACGCTCAGATAGTGGTTTACTCTCTCTCCCCCCACGGAAGAATGTTAGAAACGTGTCTCACCTTAAATCTCTTCAGTGTAGAGGAAGTCGTAGCTACTACAGGACAGGGCGAACAAAAGACCTACAGACATTAAGAAGGAAGGGAAAGAAAGGAGGCTTGATCACAATAGACCTAGTCAATAATCCACTTTTTTCTACACTTTAGTTTCCCCTTTCCTACCAGAAAATCATGATGCGTCCTTTCCAACTCAGCATATTCTGTGAGTCTGTGCTAATAGTTTCAAGTTTCAGTTAATTAAGATTTCAAACGCGGAATGTACCGTGTAGTTCGAGAGGACTCTGCTTGTATCAGGAGAGTTGTTCGGTGATACTTGCTGTTAGCAGCTTCCCTTAATTTACGGTTATTTTATTTTTTTCCCGGGAGTGTCTCGAGATTACTTTCACTTAAAGAAGCGGCGCTCATTCGCGTTTGTGAAGAGAATGGGGGGTGGGAACCTCTCCTTCCTTTCTGCGCGTTCTCGGTACCTCAGGGACCAGTGTCTCCCCACATTTTGCCCGGGGAGATGCCGGGACCAGCCCGCGGCCGGGCAGCCTCCCCTCCCCTCTCCTCTTGCCCTGGCTTCCCGGCGCGTCCATGCGGTGGTAGCCTGCATGGACCGGTGTCTCCACGCTCCCGCCCTCCCTCCGCCGGTGTGTACGTGATCCGCTGCGAGTCGCTGCAGATTCCGCCTCTTTGCGTCATCTGGGCTGGGAGAAGCATCCTCCCTCCCCCTGCCCGCAGGAATAACGGGGAGCCCCCGGGTTTACTTAGGATTATCCGAAACTCTAATCGGGATGAGAGGGATTTGTTTCTATCGAGGAGGAAAATGTTGCAGTTCTGGAGAAAAAACAAATCGATGCGTTTAAATGGCTTCTCTTTTGCGCCTCGGTGGGGCTACACTTTGTTCGAGTTTTATCCACAGTTTGCCGTCAGTGACATCAATTCCACTGCTAAATGATTCTAGGAGGAACTGGGAATTAGAGCATCTCTGTCTCAATGGTTTGGTGGCCAGATCGCCATTTTAATTTAAAAGTGTGGCAGGGCACTGCCTGAAGCAGCCGTAGAATGTTCAGCAAGAGGCTGAGCCCTGCAACTTGCTTCCGCGTGGCTGGAGATTATATAATGCAGCAGCAGATGCATCTCCGTTTATAAAGTATTAATCTGCACTTGCCACTCTGTGAATTAAGGCATTTAAAGGACTTGCGGAATCCACCGGTAACATCTAGACTTTACATCTGGCAGATTGCCACAGAAGCATGGAGGATTCCAAAGTAACAGCCTGTGAAAGTTGCTGTCTAAGGAGTGGGGTTGTCACAAAGACCAAAAAAAGTAAACTGGATGCCTTCCAAGCTGTTTCATTGGCAGCATTATTGTCCTGACTTTGAAGAACAGGGAAATAAACCCCCTCAGTATGTTAGAGCCTGATCATTTTCACCTGAATCACACAACACAGTGTGTGACCATAACCCCTTACTATCTTGGTAACAGCAGAGAGGCGTAAAATGCGCAACCTCAAGTCAGTTTGAAGGTTAGGAGTTAAAGAAGGGACAGAATGAGTCATGCCCTGTCAAGGTCATTTGCCCTCTGAAGGACAGAGTGCAAATGGGTGGGAGAACTGAAGTTGTGAAGTACACACGGAAGGGAATATGCTGCTGCTACTGCTATTTGAAAATAATCTGTTCAAGCAAAGTGTAGATGAGGCAAAGCTACTAACTCAGAAGTAGGCAAAAAAATAGTAGCATTAGGAAAAGAGTTCCAGTCTTATGTTTAATTTTGGTTTAGATTTGTTAGACACTAAAAGTTTTCAGATTATATGTAATCCAAACTAAACTCACAAACAATTGAGTAGAAAAAATACCTGTTAAACACAAAATCTTAATAGGTTCCAGGGTTTAGATTGGACTGGGAATCTAAGCATAGAATAAAATATACATGAAATTATTTTAAAGTGAAATTACTGCCTTTGTTGTTATTGTACTTTTTAATAATTTAAAAGTAGCATTATGTAAATTACACAAGGCTTTCTATTTATCGGGTGTGTTAAGTTTTCAGTTACTTCCTCACATTGGTGCTACTTCCTTGAAAGCTTTTTCTTTTTTTTCTTCTACCTGTAGAATTTTAAAGACTGTAGAATGTATATGTGTCATACTGGAACTACTATGGTTTACTCACCGTTATTTGGTTTGGTGGAGTTAAAGAATTTATCAGTGATCTGTTTCACCGGAAAAAAGGATCTGTATTTAGTACACTCAGTATGTATAAGTGCTAAACTTGACAGTCTATCACTTTAGCTAGCCAGCTGTTAAATTGTGAACTAAAAATGTACTTTGCACCATAATCACAAGAACCTTGAGAGGCAAAAGAACTTCCAACAGTCAATTCTCAATATTTATGGGTTGGTTCAGTTTCTGGACTATTTCTAAATTGTACTGGTTGCAACTCAACAAGGTGGTTTAATAAATGGGATTTAATAGGTCACACTTCTCACTTTGTGGGATTCTCTGGCCGTGGTCTGCTTCAGGTCATGAAGTACTCTGGTTGAATTTCCTGTGGGTTGCCAGTGGCTACCAGAGACAGTTTTGGCCACCGTAGGTCACTGACGGTCACACAGCCTCCAAAGAGCCTCTTCTGGGTCCGCGGTGGGTGCGGCTCTGCGGCAGGAGGAGTCATGGGAAGGGCGCTGCCAGAGGGAGGTTGTGCCCTCTTGGGGAAGGATGGGTCGTGCCTACGGAGCTGCTGCCCAGCTGACAGACTCCAGATCATTGTCTTTGAATAGGACCATGTTGTTTTTGAGGTAAACTCCAAGATTTAGTGTTGTGGAGGACAGCATAAGGGATGTAATGGTCTGGAATATCATAGCCCATGCTGCTGAAGTAAGGAGCTACATGTCTGTCTCTATGCTTGAAGCATTCCAGGCTTCCCAAAGTTTTATTTATTTAAGGCTTATTTAGTACTGTAGATGTACAACTCTTGTCCTGGTGACATAGATTGGAAGAAGAAATCTTGGCATGAAACAAATGAAAAAGCTCAACTCCTTCAGCAAATACTGGGTTTAAAGACAGCTTAAAAAGAACCCTAAAGAAGCCTTTTGAATTCCAGAATTTTGGAATACCACAGACCATGACTGTGGAAACAAAGATTTACATATTTCTGTTCTTGAAGTATTACAGGCTGGGAAAC
The DNA here is from genome assembly GCA_013397235.1 of Lanius ludovicianus. Taxonomy (NCBI): domain Eukaryota; kingdom Metazoa; phylum Chordata; class Aves; order Passeriformes; family Laniidae; genus Lanius; species Lanius ludovicianus. The sequence continues at coordinate 2,567,220 of VYXG01006146.1, forward strand.
ATTGTAAGATGTATTAAATATAGTAGTGCAAATGTATTGATCTTGTCCTGGTGGCAGAATTTTTTTTTCCACCATAAGCTTCTGAACTAATACAGTAAAATAGATAATTACTTTTTTGTAAAAGTCACAAACAAACTAAAACAACCCACACTCTTCTTACGTCATCCAAATTAGAGTTTATTTTTAACACTTATGTAGTTTGAACATAGTCTCAGGGAATTTTTGAATTCTAGCCCCCCCACCAAAATTCCCCTTTTCCAGTTAAGAGTAGTGCATGCAAATAGACATGTATATGAAATACATATCTCTGTGTCTGTTGATATAATATTATAAATACTATTTGCATGTAAAATTAAAGAATGTAGTTACTAATGGGTGAGTGCAACTGTTTTAATGCATTTTGTATTTTTGAGAAGCTGCTTCTATAATTAGTTGTTTCACTGATTGGAAGTGGTCTAAGATTTTTATTTTAATTTTTGAGGAGGTGCGTTTTTCATCCTGGTGTTATGCTATTGTCTACATTTGTGCAGTAGAATGTTCTGATGTAATATACTGTTAGTGTTCAGGAAAACTGTGTTATATTTTCTTCCAGTATCTAGAATAATAATTGTTATTATATGCAATAAAATTTGTAATGGAATTAAAAGTAAATAGAACAAACCCAATTTTTTTTTTAATGATTTACTCAGTTCTTATATCTGACTGCTTCTCTTTCAATGATTATATGCTCTTACTGACATTCACATATTTGAGTAAAGTCGTCCTAAGTAGTGTTTAAACATTTACCTTAGTGATTTTTGCTATATAGTGTTTTAAGTCTGGATCTGTGTTCAGGGTAACACTGAAACATATGTGCTAAGTCATTAAGCCTGCACTAAAGCCAATGTTTGTCTTTAAAATTGGTGGTACTTAAGTGTTTCTTGATGCTTGTCCAAGATGCATCGTTTGGATTTTGCTTTTGAATGTTATTTATTTAAAGGCATGACTAGCTGACTAAAGCAAGGCAAACTTGGCTTAAACACAAACTGTTGTAGAACCTCCTCTGTTGTAGTGGTACGTCTGTACCGACTGAGCACAAGGGAGGGATACTCTTTAGGAGGCAGGGAGTGCCTCTGACACTGTGTGACCCTGTTATGAAAACCATTTGCTCCTTCTAAGGACACTTGAATAGACTACGTGAACAAGTTGATAAATTATCAGCTTTTAAATTTAATTCAAATGCTATGTAAAGCTGTGAAAGTAGTTACTTTTCACTTAATCTTTGTTGAGTCCAAAAGAGCAAAATAAATATTTCCCTTTTTCCGAGGCTTTAATGCAAAAGCAAGCAGGAAGATCTTAAATAATTCTTATATTATTAAAAAATAAACAAAACATTACTGGTTTTGCTTGTGGCTTTCTGTTGAAGCTGCTATTGTAATCCTACATGTTTGTCAAACTGCATTTATTATTCAGGATTACAACCATGGTTAACCCGATAAATCTTTTTTGAAGTAATATGCATGAGTAATAGCATTTCATAGATATTAAGGTAATTCACAAATGCTGCTGTAAGACTCCACAAATAATAAAATTTTATTAAACAGTCCTACAGAGGCTTCATGAAATTTTATGTATTTTTTTCTTGAATTACTGCAATTTAGACAGCCAAATTGTAGCAGTCTAAAGCTGCAATGTGTAACTGTATTTTGTATCAAATTCTGACAAGCCTTAGTCCTCAGCCCTTCTGAAATGTAAGCCAGGAGCCTGCCAGGAGACAACCAAGTCTTTTTTCTGTGTAAGGAGATAAAATATGCAACATGAAATAACAAAAAATATATGTTACATAAACTTAAAAAGCTGCAGTGGTGGTACTGGGAAGATGATTTCTGTCTGTAATCTGTGGGACTTTTTTCCCTTGACTTTTGCCCTTTCATGGAACTGGCAAATTGTGACTTTTACCTATTTTTCATGCAAGAAACATGGAAACTGGAAGTTATTCATTAAGAAAATAGGTAGCTGTATTAAGAATATATATACATGTATATATAAACTTTCCACAGACAAACAAAACCAAACAACAGCTACCTCCATCCCCAAAAAAACCTACCAAACCAAAAGCCAAAACAGAACTGCCACAAAACCTCCCTACCAAGCAACAACAACAAAAAAGCCTCCCACACAACATGTGCTTTAATAGAAGCAAGCTGTGGGCTTTGGTGAAAGGAGTACCTTGTGCTAAATCTTCCTGTTTGTGGAAAATGGCAGTGCTGTGATGAGCTGTCAGTTGGGTAAATTTAAAGGTCTTTGTCTCTCAGGGGTGTTAATTTTGTTATGAAAACTGTTTCACTGAGGGGATAACTTCACTCTGTTTAATCTGAGATTTAGCATGCTAACTGTTATTTTCAGTACAGGCTGTGAGGTGAGATTCTCTGTTTTTCTTTGACATTATCCAGTTCTTTGTCTAAAGCTGTGCTTTCAGCTGTCTTGGCATTTGGGAACTTTTTCCATCTATGCCACAAGGCTGACGCTGGCTGGAAGAATTCTTGCTACAATTTCCTAAAAGAGAACTTATGTGAACACACTGTTACTTGTGATTTTTATCCTAAGCGACTTTTACACAAACAGCAAATGCAACTTCTTGATTTTTGCAAACTTAATTTTTTTGTTTAACCTTGAGCAGCTGCAGGGACTTCCTGAAGTTCATAAGTAATGAATCTTTGAGAAAATCTCAGCTTTATTCTTTAGACTGGTAGACTTTTAGAGCTCAGTATTTTTTCCTATAATGGTAGATACTGCAGGATTAGATCTTTGTGGCCTGCTGTGATGTTTATTTATTCTAGTTACCAGCTTTTTATATCTGCAGAGAGGTGAACACTTAACACCTGTGTTGAGCAGCAGAACTTACATACTACTTGAGTATTTTGATATTAAATGCATCAAATTTGGAGAATTGTTGCCCAGTGCTTTGAATTGTCATTCTTACTGCATCCCTTTTCTACAGATGTGCCAAGAATATCAGTGCAGCCTCACTGCTTCTCTCTTCATGCTTTGCATGCTCTCTTACGTCTATTTTAGTGGTATGGAAACAATTAGTTGATTAGTTTTAGAAAGTTCCTGAATAATGGGTAAGGTAACGTGGTGTCTGAAGGGTTATAACAGAAATTCATTTGACCTGTGTAGAGAGACCAATGGAACTTCCTCTGTTGCTCAGGAGGTTAAGTGTTTGACCTTGGGACGTAAATGGAAGATTTTACAGGAGTATTAATTTGTCAGATGCCTGTGAGCAGGGAATTCCAATCGGAGCTTGCATGTTTGGGACCAAAGTGGTGGTCAGATGCTTTTTGGTCAAATGAGTCCATGTAGCACTTTTGTTAATTTACTGCTACTTCTGTCCTTTTAAATGAGCATCTGTCCAGGTCAGCTTTGTCTCTTCTCCCCACAAAATACTGTGTATACACCTGTGTTATTTTGGAAATCCCATAAAAACTGTTCAAATACAATTTCTCATTTGAAGAAGCTAAATTTTAACTTGTTGAATGTTTTGCATTTCAGACTGAAAACTAACCATTATTATGAAATTAATTTACTTACTTGTTCAGTAGCTGTAACTTTTACAATGCTGTTTGCAGTCAGCAGCAATTTAATCTCTGATTAACACACACACTGACATTCACATAATTATTGTAACAAAGAATGGTTCTGAACCCTTCATGCTTATGGGCTGCTTGCACTGTCATTAAGCAAATTTCTGTTTTAATGGGTGCTGGTCATTGTCTTTCTTAGGAATGAATTAATGTTGCCTTTTTTTTTCAAGACAATGAATATTTTTAGTATACAAAAAATACTGGATGACTATAACAATGTGATTTTGCTTTTTCTTCCCAGGTATGAATGCTGCTGTTCGTGCAGTAGTACGCATGGGAATCTATGTAAATGCCAAAGTCTATTTTATTTATGAGGTTAGTTTTTGTTTCATTCATTCTGTATTTTGTCGTCTGACTAAACTTGAGTTTTTGTGGAAGCACTATGGAGAGTAGATAGTATAAATTAAAAAATGTTGAGGTGCCATTCCTTTTCATTGTGTGTTTAATTTAGTACTTTTTATTTTTATGGAAATTTACTTTTCACAGGGTGTATTCTAAAACTATGTAATTTAAATGTAATTTCTTAAAGATATGTAATTTCTTATGTGCCACTTGACTTGAAAGTAGAGAAAACCAGAGGTGGTTGTCACCCTGCAGTGAGCTACTTATCTGTGCACTTGCTGGATGTTTGGCCCCATTTATTGTGCTTCATAAATGTTTTCCTATACTGTTGCTTAATCCTTTGACTCCCCCCACTCCATTTTCCTAGATTATTATAAGGATGTGTCCTCACCCTCATTTCACAGATAGCACAGCTTTGTTTTGATCAAGAGTACTGTGGCACTGGTGCCATCTTGCCGGGGTTTTAGGCAGAATTGTAACTGAAGAAACAACCAACAAACAAAAAAAAATCCACGTCAAAAACCTGACTGTCACTGATCTGTCCAGACATCAGGATTTTGTGGTTGGCGCTTGTAACTGTATGTGCAGAAAGATTGTGAATTCCTGTAACAATTATGTGATAAGAAATAAACATGGGACAAGTTTAATGTCAGTGCCAAGGTGATGCTCCATGTGCTTTGTCTTCCTGGAAGACCGTTGGAGTTAGACTTCCTTATAAAGGATGCTTTCAGTTTTTATACAATTTGCAGATTGAACAACTAAATAAATATATTGATTCTGTTCCCTCTGGAATTCCTGTACAGCTCATTAGTAGTTTGAGATTATTACAAATGATAATAAAAAAATCAACGTGGGGGAAAGCTTGGTAGGTGCCTGGTGAAGTGTAATGTTAATATAAAACTACGGAGTACTAGAATTCATAGAAGTGCTGAGAAATAATTTTGTTTTACTTTTGTGCATGGCAAATACACAGTTTATCTTTAAAAAGTTGCTGTTTATCCATTTTTTTGTTTCTATAGCTCATTTACTAATGAGATGCAAAGTATATTGAAATGCAAATAAGCAGAGGACTCTGCTCCAGAATTCTTTCCTACTACAGTGCTACAGCAAGTTGCTCTGAATACTTAGTGTGTGCTAATTACATGGCCATCTCTGGAATTCCTTCAGTGTTCAGCTGTTTTGCAGGCTTGCTGAAATGGGTCAGATACTTCTGTGGAAGTAAGGAGGGGGTTTTGACCGTCTTTAAGGCCAGAATTTGGATTTTAATTTATTTTTAAAGTAGGTTTAAGTCAAGAATTGCCATCTTTTGTCACCTCTTAAAAATATTTGTTATCACAAATTGATGAATTTCAAGAGAAAATTGAATATTTGTTTTTTTCTGAACTTGGCAAAATAGCACTATTTCAGTTATCATGTTCCCATGTTAACTGGTAGAGTTGGCCAGTGTGAAGTCACAGATATTTCTGAATGGAAAGTGATTGTAAAAACAAGTCAATGTTGGGGATTTTGAGTTTCTCTTAGATATTATCCTTCTGTTTTCAGTGTAACAATAGGTCCTGGGAGAAAATGCACATTTCACTCTTAAGAATGGCCTCTGAAAAAGATTATTTGCTTCTAGATTAGTCCATTCAGTTCTGTGTTTCATAAAGTACCGAATGTTAAGCTTTGTTCTTCTGTGACTTGTAATTGAAATATGAAGTCAGTTTTCTTTCACAATGCCTACAAGTATTTCAGAGAAAGAGGGTGGCAAACTTTGAAATGAAATGGCTGTTTAATTTTACCCTTTTGAAATGGGAAACAGATGAAGGTGACAAGTGAAGGTAAAAGTCTTCTTGTGAGACTTGTCACTGCTGTTCCCTGTTAGAAGCCTTTGCGTGATGTCTAAAGAGGAGATATATTTTTTTATACACTTCAGGTTGTTTAATGCTTTTAATGAGTTGTTTCTTCTGAATCACAGTTTACTGAATGCAGACTTGAGTGTGTTAAGCAAAGAGAATAAATAGTGTATCTTCAGCCTGTCTTTTGAGCAAATGTTGTAACACGTAGGTCCGAGTAAAGTGATACCTGTGTTGAAGCTGCTCTGAAATAGTGAAAGAAAAACATGAAGTGACAATGTCCAAGAGAGGAAAAATTTTTCTTATTTGGATCCAAAAATTGAGTTGAAGGTCTCAGCCTTTTCAAGCTCTATTTCTCCTATAGCTATGTCTGTCATAGGAACTTTTTTTGCACTGCAAAACCATCTGTCTTCTACAGCTGTGGCCAGCACTAGTTCTGTATTCTAAGTAAAAAAAGTAGCTCTGTTTTCCTAAGTCCGTTTTTCTTCATTTTGTTATGAGAGATTACTAAAATAAATGAATAAAAATTAATAATGAATTAGATCTAAGTCATTTTCTAGCCTTTTTAAAGTTGGTTTTACGAAAGCTTGAATAAAGAAACAGTTGCATACTGGAATTCATGGGCTATTTTAACTTGAAGTCGCAAAAGGGAAAAAAAGTAAACTCGTGAAAATGAAAACTGGAAGATAATTTATATAAAAGCTTTAATTTTTTATATACTTCTTATAGTTTATATGAAACCTGTGAATTTATAGCTATAAAATACAAACCTATGTGTATATTAATTCACTGAAATTAACACATTGCAAAATTTTGCTATTAATTGCAAATCTATACAGTTGCCCTAGTTTCACAGTTTCATATTTTATAGTATTTTATTTTAGTCTGTAGTTACCCTTCTTGACTATCATCACATTATTCCTCAAATCTGCTCCAGTCTGAATCAAAATTTAAATAACTGTGGATTAATTTCACTCATGGTATGAAAATCTAGGAGCTGAAACTATGTGTAGAGTACAAGGCTGCTTTAGGGGGCTAGCTGAATTTTTTTTATTTAAGCAGAAGCTATTAAAGTCAGGTTGATTTTTGTTTTGTCTTGTTTTTCCTTTTAAATTGAGAATGAGAAGAAAAAGTGATGCCTCTCATTTATGGCAACTCACTTTAGAAACTTGAAGTCTTAAATATTTATACAAGTACCCTGCCCTTATTCCAGGGTTGAAGCACATAGTTCCTGCTGGATGTGTGCTCTTGCTACTAAGCTAGGGAGCTTTTAATTTCTTCATCTTGATTAAGAATCTTTTTCTCAAGAGGCCAGCATTGGGAGTGCAGTGGTGTGGCAGTCATGGATTTCTTGAGGAAAACTTCCTGTCTTTTCTGTGGTGGTTTGTGCACTCAGTGACAATTGTATTTTATGTTGTTGAGCAATGGTTAGGAATTCTCAATAAGTAAATGCCCAGCTGTTAAAGCCCCAAGTGTCTCACATGTAACTCATAAGAAGATGGCTTGTTCTTTTTTGAAAGCTTTTGCCTTCAGAGTTCAGACTGAAGCCACGTTTGCTCCTGCCACTCTCTTCTAGAGTTACATGTCTGTAAATGTGCCCTGTGAAAATTGGACCCACAGGGACCTCTTGGTCTTTGAATATGTAGGTTTTGGGTACATGAAGGACTAAACATAAAATGGAGCTGATCTTCATAAACAGTGCTTGCTGTATTTTTGACAGTTCATTTTTTCCATTCTTGCCCGATAGTTTTAGTATCTCAGTACCCCTGCTTCTATATTTTTAGGATCTAAGTAAGAAGTTACTTTTTTAATGTAAATTGACAGATTTCCACCCTCATATTAAGGTCTGTAGTTACATCTGCTAGTGACTTTCGGTAACCAGATAATTGGAACAGTGGTGAACCTTCAAATATACATTGTGCAGTCCTCATCAGTGCTTATGTAACTAAAACAATAAACGGAAATCATGATCATTATGAACACTCCAGTTGTAATTAGTTATTCATTTTTTTCCCCGGTAGTTTTTCTAGAAAGCTGTTTTAATTCTGTATTTTGTCTCTCTTAATGATATGGAAAACAATGTGGTAGTTCTGTCTGCCTTATTCAGAGGTAGCTTACAGATACCTGGCAAACAACTGAATTACGAGAATCTTTTATAACAGTTCAAACAGATGATGATTCCAAAAGTTCCCTGTCCTACCTTGTAGTGGGAGGAATTGTTAATACATCCCCAGTTCTCACTTGGCACAGATGTGGACTCCTGAGCAAAATGCATGAATTCTTTCTACTTCAAAGAGGCATGGTGCACGAATGGGTCATAGCTCATCCTTAGCCTAACTATGAGGTTTTTCAAGTCTTACAGACAATTTAAACTACTATTTCATCTCTGTACTTTTTTCTGTGTTTTAGATTTGTTAATCTGCAAACTGGGAGTTTTAATCCATTAGTCTTACTTATGTATGTATTTCCTATACGTAATATTGTATATATTTTTGTCAGCTTGCAGTGCAGCTTACTGTAGTCAGTGTTAAAAAACTGAATTAAGATGCAACATTACACTATACTTTAAGGATTTATTTCCAGTGGATCTCAAGTTATTGTAGTTGTCAGTAGAAATGCTGATAAGAATAGCTTTCACTCCATTACTGAATGATAAAAGGAACATAGAATTCTATGCTTAAAACAAAAGCAAGCAAGCAAAGCTGTGATGAGTGAACTTAGTAATTTATTAGCCATCATCAAGCTGTAATATTTCTTTCTGAAGATCTTTGCACTTTATCTGAGGGAGGTTTTTTTTTTTTTTTTTAAGTTGATAGGTAGATTAAGCATTATTCCTTTTGCACCTTGCTCTGATTTTGAAAAAAAATTGTGTAAGTAATGGCTAACCTCTTCAAGTCTTTGTGTGTATACATTAGCATACAAAGAGTGTGTCCTATATGTAGGGGCCCATAAGGGGGCTGGGGAGATATCACTACAGTTCCTGGTGAACTAGGACAAGGAGTAATGGGGTCAAACTGAAAGAGTGGAAATGTAGATTAGATGTATGGAGGAAATTCTTTACTGTGAGAGTGGTGAGTCGCTGGAACAAGTTTCCTAGAGAAGATGTTGATGCCCCAACCCTGGCAGTGTTCAGGCCAGGCTGGATGGGGCATTGAGCAGCTAGGTCTAGTGGGAGATGCTCCTGCTGGTGGCTGGGGAATTGGAAGTTGATGATCTTTAGGGTCCCTTTGAACCCACACCATTCTACGTGGATGCATTAGACACATGTCAAAGCTATCTGGAGAGTGTACAAAATATTGAAAAGGTCTGTTGGATGGCAGAAGTCAAGAGATACAGGTAGTTTTTCCATCTGGATGTTTTTTGCTATTGCTTAGTCATATTATCTATAAATTAATCAGTCAAGCCTCACTGAGCAGAAACTTTCATGCTTTCCCCTTGGAATCTGTACTAGAATCCTAAAAAGCCTGATTGAATAATTTGTACTTTTGCTGTGTCCAGGTTGTCTTTACTTTCTTAGTTTCTCATGCTGGTGAGGACTCAAAGTTTGACATAAAAAGCCATATATATTATATGAATACTAATCCACTTTAGGCCTAGTATGTTTTCAAGTTACTGCTTACTGAGTAAATTCTGCATATACTCTGAATCATGCCAGATTAAATTTCTGCAGTTTGTAATGTCAGTTTTGCTGTTTTCTGAACTCTCTTTCTTTTCTAGTTCCTGACTTACTGTTGAAAACCCTAAAACTAATATATAATCTTGCAAAAGCTGCACAGAGAAAAAAAAGTTAACTAATTGTTTCTTAGTAATACATACACATAATCTAAAAATGGAAACATAAACATAGTTATGGTTATTTTATTCTGGTTTCTCTGTCAGTTAGAATTTTCCAGACTTAAGACTTGACTCTGCATTCCTTTCCCTTTCCCTTTCCCTTTCCCTTTCCCTTTTTTGCAATATCCCCTAATGGAAAAGAATCTGTAATTGCCATTCTACTAGTGTTTTCGTAGAGAGGTAATAAAGCCAGGCATAATAAAACCCTTTAGCTGCTTACTGGATAGATTTTCTTCTTTCAGATAAATGTAGTTCTTCTCATATTACAGAATGCAGTGGTTTTAGAAGACCATTTGAGTTAAGGTATTACAATGTTTTTAAATGCATCACTAAAAGTTTTATTTTATCCTATTTAATCTCTTTTTATTTTATTGTGTGGCTGCCTAAAAAAAAATTAAAAAGCCTATGTCACCTGATTTCTTCTTTTATGAAAAAAAATCAGTTATTGCTCTTTGTCTTGTTTTGCTTATTACCAGCACTAGGAAGGAAAAAAGTACAATGTGTTACAAAGATAGATTTCCTAAGTTCAAGGCCCCTGGCTGAGGTTATGTTTTTAAGGAACGGAATTTATAATGCATTTCAAAATTCTTTGTAGTTTTGGGTTTTTTTAAACTGAATATTTATTCTTAAGAAAGGAGAAGCAATTTACCATTCTAGTTTAATAGCTGTGTAATCTGTGTAAAGTATTACCTTATCTTGAAGTAGTTTTTGGAACTGATCCCTTAGGAAGAGGGTTGTTTTGCTTTTCTCTCCTTAAAAGAAGCAGTCATACCTGCTTGAATGTTGTTTCATTTAATTTGAATATTTTTTTATGCAGTGTTTTTAAATAAAGTTGTATTAAAGTGCACAAGGTGAGTATTACTGTAGTGGAAATTTGATGCAGTTTTTAAAACAGACTTAAGAAATACTTTCCCTTTTTCAGGGTTACCAGGGAATGGTTGATGGAGGTGATAATATTGTAGAAGTTTCATGGGAAAGTGTTTCAAGTATCCTGCAAGTGGTAAGTGCTAAGGGGTGAGAATGGGACCCAAACACTCTATTCAAACAGAAGAACCAAATTTCTAGATCCTGACAACCACTCTAATTATGTATTTGGACTGTGTGATGACTGAGTGACCAGCATGTACCACTTCCATCAGAGCCTGGTTTCTACAGTGTGGATTGGCTGACTCTTTCTAAAGGTCTTGGTGTGGTCTTGAATTTGGTGCCTAGAAATAATCCTGAAAACCTTTGTTCTAGATTTGCAACATCACATGTCATTAGCCTCCTAAAGCCACATTGGCAAGTCTATATTTAATAAAAAAGACATTATAGGGCCAAAGCATGAAACAGCTGTGTTTTGTAAGGCAAATAATTTCTTACAAAACCCTGTTGGCTTTCTGTGTAAGTGGATTTAGAATTATGGTAACGGATGTAATTACAGTGCAGCTCTGCAGAGCTCGGATAGTGCCAATGACTTTGTACATTTTTATTACAACATTCTGCACTGTGGCCATTTGGATCTTCTCAGCTTTTGCTCAGCATGGTAATGTTATTACCTCTTCCAGAGCAGGTGCTATGTTTGGCAAAGAGGCCTTACTGCTTGCCAAGCTTTCTGAAAACTACCTCCAGGTGAAGCGTGGGTTTCTTTGGAGCTTTTTATAAAGTTAATGAACATAAAGCAGTTAGCAGAGACAATTTTTTTTTAAACCAATGCCCTGGAATACTGTGAAGTGTTTTGTCCCGTGTTTGGTTGTTTTTCTGGGTTTTTTTCCCCCATGTCTATTTTGCAGAATCTGTAAATAGAATCATAGAATATATCAAGTTGACAGGGACCCATAAGGATCATTGAGTCCTAAAACTAAACAATGTGACTAAGAGCATCATCCAGATGCATGTGAACCAGTATGAGAATATTGAGTTCTCTTGGCCAAGCCACACAAGAACAGAGGCAGGAGCAGGATGTAGGCATCGTATACATGTGTGTACCATACACAGTGTAAGAAAAACATCTTTCTGAGCTTTATTGCTGGTAATTAAACAGACCTGCAGGGAACCATGGATCTTACAGAATGTGTTCAGTTGTTTTGATGAGAAAGGTTTTTCAGCCCGTTGTATATTTCTGTTTAGTCAGAACAGGTAGCACTTTGTTTCAAGTTCTTTTCCACTTACAGCTATGCTTTTTCTAAGTGGGAAAATACCTACTTTTAGGTATGTGTTTTAGTCCAGGTTTTTTTTCTTAGAGTATCTCTATGTGTACACATCTACCTTTTTGTCTGAAGACGGCTGAACTTCTATTGAACTTTGTTTTTTTTCTCCACTAGTAGCTTTGCAACACAGATGGCAAACTGGCTTGAGAGCTGAAACATCTGTTGGTGGGGTAAATCATGTCAGTACAGCCTTTGCAGATTTGAAGTTCAAATTTAGATGGAAGTGACAGATATACTACAAGTTAGAGTAAAGGGAATGTTTATGCAAAAGTGATATAATCACCTCCAGATTTGTTTGCAGGAAAAGAAATAGTTTTTTCAGTCCTAAATGATTCTGCTTTTTACAGTGACAATAAATAAGGCAAAAATTAAACTTCTTGAGTGACTGAAAAACATAAACACAGAAGATGTGTAAATAATGTGTGTCCAGCAAAACAAACAGCAATTTTTGGTGACCAGGAAATTCAATTATTTTTAAAAATGACCACCACCATTTCTGAAAGAAGCTCTTCAATTCATGTTAATAAATGCAACAGATAAGCAGTAAAGCAGAAAATGTAGCATTAGTCTGATCTATAAGGAATTAAAGGCAGTTATTTCCATAGTTCTGTGGAATGAGAATGAATGCTAATTTTGAATTTCAGGGATACATTTGTTTCTCTTGCTGTTTATGCATTTAGTGATTTTAAAAAAAATGCCACACTGGTGCAAATTCATCTAAATGCTTAACTACTTAGTATATCACTTTTACTCTTGCCATAACATACAAGTAACAACTTATTTATTATAATGTTTCTAAAATTAATCCCATGTAATTCAACATTTTCCTTCCAGTGTAGCTCTTCATCAGTAATTTTGAGTGGCTTTTTGTTTTTCCCTTGTGTGTGTATCTGCTCTTGAACGTAAATCCCCACAGGTTTGATAACTTTTTGTTTATCTGTAGGGTCTGACAAGCCCCTGTCCTGGCAGGAAGCCCTTGTTTAGATAAAGGGAACTGCAAAATCTCCAGACGTGGGGTCTGACAGCCCCTGCCCTGGCAGGA
>VYXG01006146.1:2580443-2634678 GCA_013397235.1 Lanius ludovicianus
TACGGCTTCTTGGGTCTGAGCCTCAGACCCCAACCAGCATGGGCCGGGAGAACCCCCCGAGCATAAACAACTTTCTTTATCCTTAGTATAAAACTAAAAGTTGGGAGTCTGTGATCCCAATGCCTCCGTAACCCATGTCAGAAAGGTGCAGCAGCACAGCCGCTCTCAGCTCACCCCGCTGCCGTTCCCTTTCGCAGGGTGGCACGGTGATCGGCAGCGCGCGCTGCAAGCCCTTCCGCACGCGCGAGGGCCGCCTGCAGGCTGCCTTCAACCTGGTGCAGAGGGGCATCACCAACCTGTGCGTGATCGGCGGCGACGGCAGCTTAACCGGTGCCAACCTCTTCCGCGAGGAGTGGAGCGGGCTGCTGGAAGAGCTGGCACAGAAAGGTGAGTTGGCCTTCCGGCCGCTGGACTTCCACTCCAGTCTGCTGGGAAGTTGTGGAGCCTCGCTGTAGGTATGGGAACTGTGTCCAGAGGGTATCTCTGAAGTTGAAAAAATCAGTGCATTCATTCTAGGAAATGGCGTGGTTCTTCGTAAGGTAATAGCTTTTGGTTTCTGTGCATCCTCTCATGCATATCATAAAGGTCCAAAAAAGGCCACATAAATTACTGTTCAAGTCTCTGTGGACTATTTCCTCTGTTATGACTCATTTTCAGGCTCTGAGCTTTTTACCTTTTGCTTGAAAAGCCCTATGCCCTCATATCCAAACTGAGGTGGTAATTCTTTTCCTACAACAAGTTACACATTTGTATGTTATTAAATTATGGTGCTTTCCTGCCTGTATGTCACTGGTTGTTTAAGATCAGAACATTAAGTGGCTGTTGATAAAAGTACAGCCAGCCCAGTAGCTGTCTTCGACAGAATCCAGGAGAATGTATAGGGAGAGTAAAAGAGTAATGCTATGTTGATGTTATGTGTTACTCATAACATATAAACACTCTGATAGCTTCCATCCATTTCTGTCTTCGGGACTTCCTGAACCGGATGCTGTTAGCAGTCTTTAATGAATTTCTCTTCCATGAATGTATACAATCTACTTGAAAGCATACAGAGTTTTGCTGAAAACATTGTGTAGCAAGGAGTTCTGCAGCTTTACTGAATGATAAAGATTGTGAAGAATCTTCTTCTGTTTATTTTGATCCTGCTGGCTTCTAGATCATTTGATGCCCATAGTTTTTGTGTTAAAATAAACAGTGAATGATCAATCCTGCTTCCTCTCTGCATGCCATTTGAGATTTTACAGCTGTCTTATTTTCCCTTCATCATCTCTTTTTCTAGATGGAAGAGTCATAGTTTGCTTAGTTGTTCCTTATATGTAAGTTCTATATCTTTGATCATCTTTGTTGCCCTTCTCTGAACCTTTTCCAGTTCTACCCTGTTTTGAGGTGGGGAGGACCACAACTGCACCCAGTATTCAAGATGAGGGCAAACCATGGATCTACACAGTAGTATAATGATCTTTGTTTTGTTCTCTATTCTTTTCCTAATATTTTCTAATATTTTGATTTTTTTTTTTTTTTTACTGCTGTTGGGCATTGAAGCTGATTTATTAATGAAAACAGCATTATTATATTATGCTGGAAGTGTTATTTTGTTTGTGATGTTAGGGTACATTTTTTTCATGTGTCTTACTTTACATTTATCTGCAATGAATTCCATCTGATACTTTACTGCTCACTGTGTCTTGCTAGTCTTCTTCATTTTTTCTCAGACACTCCATATGTTTAGATTCCAAATAATTCACTTTGATCAGTAAACTTTGGCACTTTGCTGCTCATTCCCTTTTCTAGGTTATTGCTGAGTGTGTTGAACAGCGCAGATCCCTATAGAGCTCCATTGGTTACCTTTCTAAGATACAAGAATTTGCATTTACCACTGCCCTCTGTCTCGTATTTTTTACTCTCTGTTTCACATTATTTACTCTGAAAAGCCTTCTGTGTTATACAGTGACTGCTTAGTTTCCTCAAAATCCTTTGGCAAAAGACTTTGTCAATGGCTTTTTAGAAATCTAAGTAGAATATGTCAACCAGATAGCCTTTATTCATGTGTTAAGTCACATTTGGAACTCTAGAAAAGGTTTGTGGTGCATGGTATACATTCATAGAAAACATTTTGATTCTTCTTCATGATGTTATATTTATCTTCATGGACATTAGTTATATTTTTTCATTATGGTTTCTGCTGTTTTTCTGTAATGTAGACATTAAACACACTGATACATAGTTCTTGAATCTCATATTAAAAATCTGGCATAATGCAAATGCACAGATACTAAGGTAGTTTTAAGTGCTTAAGCAGCTAAGGTATTTCATCCTTGGGATCCTTTAGATCCTTGGATGATGCAGCATTTTCATTCATGTCTTGGGAGACACGGCTAAAACTTAGAATAGGAGCTTTTCTGTTCTGTTTGCTTATTAATAATGAAATCAGAGCCTTTCAGTGTTGCAAAAGAGAAGTCTTGAAAAGTTGGATGCTGGTTTTTAATTGTTCACATATGCCCATAGTCACATCCAGTTTGCAGCCTTTTGCTTCTTCAGTGCACATTATACACTGAGACTACAATTTGAATAATACTGTTTTAAGTTGAAACCATCAATTTTAAGGTTGGTTGCAAAACCTGATAATTCTTTGGCACTTTGAGATGGACTGAAAAGCTCTTATTTCCTTCCTTACTGTAAGGAGTTCTGTGCAGGATTCTTGTGTTTGGATGTTTGATTGGCTTTTGTTTGTAGTTTTGACTAACCTTGTTACCTAAAATATCTAAACATAATTCAATGTTTGGATATGTTTCATTTATAAAAGTAGAGCACCCAAGCAATATGTCTAATGTTTTTTTTTAATAGTCTTACAGTTTTTTCTCTGAATACTTCTTTACAGGGAAGATTGATGCAGAGGCTGTTAAGAAATATGCTTACCTTAACATTGTGGGAATGGTTGGATCCATAGACAATGACTTCTGTGGCACTGATATGACCATAGGTACTGACTCAGCTCTGCACAGAATAATTGAAGTTGTGGATGCCATCATGACCACTGCTCAGAGGTAAATGGACCATGTTATAGAGACTGATAACAAATAAACAGATGTTTATGCATTTGTTTATGCTGATTAAAAGTCCTGCTTAGGTAAGTGGGATATGTAATATTTCTAGAATGGAATAAAAGTCCTTTGCATCTTTCAAGTGTCTTGATTTCTTTTTTCCTTAGTAACTGCTTTTTCATCATTCCTGTCATGGCAGCACTTCAAGTATGTGATCATAGAGACTGAATCAGCCTTAAGGGCAGACTAGGTTTTTAATGTTTTTAGTTGTTCACAGACATAGTCTGTTAGAGAAGATCCAGACACGCCATGAATACATGAGTACAAAATAGCATCTGTTTTATATAAGCTTTATTTCAGTAACAATTAAGCAGTTAAATGTTATTTTTTTTAATACAGCTATATCATTAGAGTTCTTAACTATGGGTCTGCATTAGTTACATTTTCAGTAAAGATTCACATCTTCTCTTGTAGCTGCCCATACATGTTTTGGAAGAAAGCAGGGAAAATGAATTAATTATGTGTTGGAAGATAGATACTTAATTTTAAATATATTGTTTAATGTGACAGTAATTTTGTTTTCCTAATGTTTTTCTGTTTCCTAATGAATTAGGAGTTCAGTAAGCATGGTAAACACAAGCTGTTTCCTGATAATAGGTTCAGTTAATTTGTTTTCTTATTTTTACAGCCATCAGAGGACATTTGTTCTGGAGGTTATGGGGCGACACTGTGGGTATGTATTGCCTTCAGCATTTTGTGTCTTATATATATGTATAATTATGTAAGAAATCTGAACCATAAGTGAATAATCATTTGTTCTGTTTATTAGGTATCTAGCTCTGGTTAGTGCCTTAGCCTGTGGTGCAGATTGGGTGTTTATTCCTGAATACCCACCAGAAGAAGGCTGGGAGGATTCCATGTGTGTTAAGCTTTCAGAGGTAATCTGTTAGTGTGTTTGAGATTGCCCAGTGTCTTTGCAGATGTTTATTTGAAAGCAGTGATTAAAAAATGTGATCAGGACTTTCAGCAAGTCTTTGGTTTTGGTGTCACATAAAGTTCTGTGTGATCTGTTATGTCTCTTTTCCCACACTCTGTGATTGTTTTGAAGAACTGTATGACCCACTGTGGGATTTGCATAAAATTATAACTATATAAGCAATATGTGCACATATCCTCAGTAATTTGATGTAAGACATGTTACTTCACCAATGAAAAGACACATATGAAAACAAAATGTGTGAGAACACTTCACATATGAGTGATCAAATACAAGAAATATTTCCAGTTTAATATGGAGCAACTGATTATAAAATTATGCTATCAATTTCTCTTGTTTTCTTTTTTTAACTACACAAATGTGCTTTTATTTTTATTACAGAATCGTGCACGAAAGAAAAGACTGAATATTATTATTGTAGCTGAAGGAGCTATTGATTGTCACAACAAACCTATAACATCAGAGAAGGTTAAGGATGTAAGTGTCCGCATCACTATTATACAAGATTTCTGTTCATAAGATGGGGCTTATTGTTAACAATAACATTTCTATAGAGTAAATCTGTTCCTGTAAGGTAGCTTGTCACACAGTTGTATTTTATGCTTATGCCTTATTATGTAAAATGCCATAGTCAAAGGGCAGTGTCTTCAGTCACAATTCATTAGAACCTTTTCTCCTTGTAATATAACACAACAGTTCAAAACCATCTGCTTCATGGGTGTCTTAACTGATAATTTGAGTTCAGCTCAAATAAGATTTATAATCCTATTTTACTTTGTATGTCTTGTAAAATTTTTGATATTGGGCTGTCTCACGGGGAAGTAATACTATGTGCTTTGGACAAAGTCTTGTCCAAATGATTGCTAAAAATTTCATTGGTGTCTAAGATTAAGAAAACTTTTAAGCTGAATTTTTCTCCTCTTTGTTTTGAAGGGGTCATTAAGAAAACAGATTGAAAAATAGTCATTGGTCCAGAGGAGCTTCGGCTTTGCCTGAGGTTTTTCTGTCCTGTGACTATGATGTTCTGTTTTCCATAGCTGTTGGTTTTAGAGAACCCTTTGACTTTATTCAGAATTGCAGTTTTATGAAGTAACATTTAGCACCAAGTGGTGTTAAGTGCACATGATGCTAGCATGAGTATATAAAACAATGATAATGATAAACCCACTGTATTTTGAAATTCTGTGCAGCTTGTGGTTCAGCGGCTTGGTTTTGACACCCGAGTGACCATCCTGGGTCATGTGCAGAGAGGTGGAACCCCTTCAGCTTTTGACAGAATTCTTGTGAGTATTCCCAAAATAATTGCTCGTGGCACCACATAGTGCAACTGCATTTTGATTTTTTATTTGGGGGTGGGATGGTTCTCTGCCTGATGAACTTGACAAATCAAACTGTTATCTCACATTACCTGTGTGAATAGCTCGAGTTCAGAGCAGTGAAGCACTTTGTGTAAAGGAATCTACATTAGGATTAAAATGCGAAGCTTCAACATCCATATTACAGGTACAAACAGTCCACAACATTTTCACCTTACCAAGGAGTGATTTGTGTCAGCTTAATTTACAGAGAAATCAGGACCATTTCTGTGATTGGAAGCCTTGTGCTCTTTAAGTGCTTGCTTGAACACTCAAACATTCTCTGCTTCCAGGCGAGTCGTATGGGTGTGGAAGCCGTGCTTGCCCTTTTAGAAGCTACTCCAGATACCCCTGCCTGTGTTGTGTCCCTGTCTGGAAACCAGGCTGTCCGTCTGCCTCTGATGGAGTGTGTGCAGATGGTGAGGTTCTGGCAAAGAGCCAGTTTATGTTATTTATTTACTACAACAGACTACTATGTACAATAATTGCCCGTTCTCATTAGGACATTGATGGAATGTGTACAGCACTTACCCATATTTGGGAATAAATAATGAAGTTCATGTATGTTCTCTATGTGTCACTATTTATTTGCAAACTATCAAGGAATAAGAAATACATATTTTTTTCATTTGTTCTAAAATTTCATCTCAGATCTTCTGTTTTTATTGTTAGAACAAATAGTTGAGATGCTTGCAGCCATTTACAGGTCATTCATGAGACAGGTTTCTGCACCAAAACTGCTCAGTTTAAACTGTAAAAAGAACGTGGATAACCAATACATTGATTTCTTTGTCCCATGAAGGCTTTAGGGATTTGTTTCTATTTTCTTCTTCTGTACCCTGTAATTTATGCTGTGACAAGAGGTAGCTCATAAATTGAGGAATTGTCAGTATTTCTTTTTCCACCGTGGAAGCATTAATACATGGGATATATTAAATAATCAAGTTCCTGTGTTTTTTAAACATACTGAGTAATCAACTTGTTTTTTCAAGACTCAAGAAGTCCAGAAAGCCATGGATGAGGGAAGATTTCTTGAGGCTGTGAGGCTTCGTGGAAGGTATGGCCAATAGCTTGTACCAGTTTATTTGCTGTAGAAAAGCTGAGTTGCTTCACTCTTATGCTGGCACATGACATTTTATTTTAAATATTTTACTAACTGTGTGGTTTTATGGGTTTGAGAATGAGAGGAGACAAAAGAGTTGCCTAAATAGAATAATTCAACTTTTTACCTTCACAAAAATAGCAAAACAAAGCAAACTGTAATTCACTGCTGTGTCAGAGTAGTGACTGTTCCTAGGCTGACTGGTCACAAAGCAAAGAGCTGCTGTGCTGTATGACCTGACTGGTAGCAACTGTAAGTTTGTTTATTCATGATTTTGAGGCCAGTCCTGTGAGCTGGTTTGTAAGTAGGTGGTGGTTTTCCAGCAGTAATGTTGGAGGAGGTATTCTTCAGTCCTGTCAGGAAAGTGGTTTCTGTTTCAAGTCATTTGATAATAAAATTCTTTCTCCCCATCTAGAAAACTAATTCGTTGGCTACATAGTTGTTTTATATTTTATGACTTTTCATCTTAAAGAATTGAATATTTTTAATTGTTCTCTCATTTCGAGTTTTTGTCATTTTTGCATTTTCAGTGACAGTGATGTTAATATTTCATACCAGTTTTTTTTAAGTTTCTGAAAAATTCAAATGTTCCTTTAAAACAACTATGAGATTAAAATTTAACTGTTTTATTTGCTTATCTACTCATTTGTTTAGAAGCTTTGAAAACAACCTTAACACATACAAATTACTGTCGCACAAAAAGCCAGATGCCGAGCTTCCAAAGGTAAGGGAGTTTGTTGGGTGTGCATGTCTGCTTTTGGGATACATTAGTAAATCCCTTCAAATCTGTATTATAGGACACTTTATAAATCAAATATAAAGATGCTTGGAGCACACTAGTTTGTTCAAATAATAAGTAATGTTTTTTAAAGTGGAATATCATTGTTACTAGAAAATTCCCGTGTAGACAATTTCTTTCTGTCTTGGATGTACATCTGGTCCCAATAGAGTGTCTGATCCTAAGAGTTACTGTTTTGCCTTATGTTCCTTACCATGACAAGAAGGAAGGGTGGTGTTTTAAGATCATGATTAAGACTCTGAAAAATATATTAAGATAAAGGAAGACTGTATTAAAAGAATTCTAACCCTTCCTTTTGAAGAGTAAAACTCCAGAGCAGTGCCAAATCTGGGAATTCATGGGAGGCAGTATTGAGGACAGATGCATCACCTTTACCTGAAATAATAAATCTCTGTGCATAATACAGTAATGGATATATAATTTCTTTGTAGTTGCTAAGATTTGTGTAAGAGGAAATTTCGATTTATTTAGGAAGCAGACACTAAATTTTGTGTTCAAACAAATTTTAGACAGGATTTTTTTTTTGTTTTTATTAAAAGTTTACTGAATAATTCTGTGTTTGATCATAGTTGGTGACTGTGTCATCTCACCTGTTAATTCCTCTTTTAACTGTGGTTTGTGACCATTTGTTACCTTATTTGTATAATGATGTTGCTGTTACATTTTTTAGAAATCTTTTTTCCAAATAAATATTTGAATGATGATTACTGATAGCTTCTCACTATTATTAAGGAGCAAAATTGCATTGACAATACAGTAAGGACCTAAGATTGACCTTCAAGAGCTAAAGGAATTCAGGATATTTTAGGTGGATATTTAAC
Source organism: Lanius ludovicianus (assembly GCA_013397235.1). Classification (NCBI taxonomy): domain Eukaryota; kingdom Metazoa; phylum Chordata; class Aves; order Passeriformes; family Laniidae; genus Lanius; species Lanius ludovicianus. The sequence continues at coordinate 2,588,559 of VYXG01006146.1, forward strand.
ATTTTCTTTGACAGATCAGGTGTTTGGATGGTGAGATTTTTTTATACAGCAGTGCAAATCCAGGACTGTTAGCACTGGACTTACATAGATTTTTAAAATACTTTTGTCATACCCTCTGTAATAAATGGCATTAGAAGGAAATGTAGGCCTCGTGTAATTACTAACTGCTCGGATTTGACTGTACTAAAAATCTGTGTACCCTCAGTAAAAGAGGTTGAATGGGAATTAAAAAGTAGATGAAATGTGCATGTCACAGGAACTGAGGAAGGAGCTAAGCTGATGGGATCAGGAGAGCCAGCTGAATGCTCTGCTGCAGCAGTGCTTCTGCACACATTTTATTTTGCTGTTTGTGATTCTACTGCATTTTTCTACAATCTTGCAATGTACTAGAGCCAAAAAAAAGAAACTAAATATACTCTGGTTAGTGTCTCTTCTTTTTTTGTGTGGGTTGTTTTTGTGGGTTGTTGTTGGTTTGGGGTTTTTTTGTTTGTTTCTTTTTTCCTGTTTTGTTTTTATCAGATGAGATTCCATAAGCATTATCCAACAGCTATTCTGATTTTTTTTTTGTTTATTTTGTGTTCTCATCTTCTGTAATAAAGCTAAATAACTTCTACGTCTTCTGCAGGACCAGATTGTTGCAATTGTGTCATATCAGTAGTTGTAAACAATTTAGGGTCATCCTGCTGACTTAAACCATGATGAATTTTAGTGTATAAAATCAGGCTGTCAAGTTTCCTTGCTACTTTCTTGTCATTTCAATTTTCTCTGCTAAATTCATACAAAGTGGTTAAACTTTTCCAGAAGGTTCAGTCATGTAAAGTTTAAATTCTTTCCTTACATTTTTACTCTTAGTATTAAGAAGCTGTAAAAATTAAACAAAATTACTGAATAGCAGTGCCTTTTTTGGTTATTCATTATATTTATATCTGTTGTAAATCCACTGCTACAGATGTCAGTGAAATTGTATTGATTTATACTTACCTGACAGTTTGTTAGTGATGGAGAGTAGCCTGTGATTTATCTGGAAATAAAAATTCCATTTCAAGGAGTGCAACATATTCAAATCTGAGTTTCATGCTTTATGGTTAAAATTTAATCAAAGGTGCATTTTGCACCCAGTTGCACTCTTGCTTTATATACTAAAATACTTATTATTTCATGTTAGTTTTAAATAGAATCTTTTCTCTTGCATTGCCTGTAGTTTAAATGGCTTATGCATTTTTTGATTTTTTAGACTTTTCAGTGTGAGTAGATCAGCTGCTTGCCTGGATACTTGTTAAACCTAGGGAGACACTCTATATAAGCAGCTATTTTGAGTCATTAAGAAATGTTTTAAAAAATGCCATAATCTGAAAATTGATGGTGTTGAGAAAGATGCTGAGTGCTCCTTTTTGCTACTGAATTGTCAGCTGCTTGAAAAAACTGGCCAACAGCTTAATTTTAATACTTTTCTGTTCCACTCAGCATTGTACTGATAAGCCACAAACACTGTGGTGCTACAATCAGTTCCTACCTTTTTTTTTTTGCTATTGTTGGTTTGTTTGGAAAAAAAAAATTAAAAAAAAAAATTACTGCTTTAGTAATGAGAAGCTGCTTGAATAACACTGGCCAGGTTGAGTGGAGCTCTGAGCAGCCTGGACTAGTAAAAGATGCCCCATGCCATGTCAGGGGGTTGGAAAGAGATGATTTTTATGGTCCTTCCAGCCCAAACCATTCTGTGATTCTGTTTTATGTTTCTTAAACATGGGCTAGAATATAAAAACCTGAATAACTTAACTTGCAAACCAAATGGAAACACAATAAAGCCTTATTTAAAAACAAACCTTTTTTTTTTTTGTTAATTGTTTGTTTCTTTGATATTGTGCAAGTGGGGAAATGTGTTTGCACCTTGTTGTTAACTTTAAATTTTCAGCATGTTTAGGGGCTTTGAAATTTACTTTCCTGCATTCCAGTTTTTAGCAGCTGCTTGTGATGTACGAATTAACCGTGGTGTAGCAATCAAAGTCTTTAGTAAATATTTTTATCTTGCAGACTAATTTCAATGTGGCAGTTCTAAACGTTGGTGCCCCTGCAGCTGGAATGAATGCTGCAGTGAGGGCTGCAGTGAGAGTTGGCATGACTGAAGGTCACAAAATATTTGCTGTCATTGATGGTTTTGAAGGATTTGCCAGAGGGAAGGTCAGTATCACATGTGTGTGTTCCCAAGTGGTGTGTACCCCACCCCCATTCTTCTGTTCCCCTGTTTTTACATGTTAAGCATCAGTTGGTGTACTGAAGAGAAACTGAATGCAAGACTAATGATTTCTATGCCTGGCTGGAGCCACAGATCCCAAAACTTAAATCAAAGGTCTTGGTTTAGGGTTTTGTACTTCACATTCAGTAGGAGAGGATGTGAAAATAAGATGGAGATGTGAAACACAGAGTTCATCTTGGTGTGGAAGCAGAAAGAACAAATGGAATGGAAAGAGAGTGGTAGTGATTCAAGAGAAATGAAGTTAAACTTTTGATTCTGTTTTCTTTATTTGCCATCTTCCGTTTTAGTGATATCTGTACCCAACAACTTTTTCCAGCAGCTTTTCATGAAGTAATATGTGGTGTTTGCTGCAACTCAGGAGAAGGAATTGGATAATCACTTACAAAATCTTCTTTTTTACTTTTATTCAAAGATAAAGGAAATTAGCTGGGGAGATGTTGGAGGCTGGACTGGTCAAGGAGGATCAATTCTTGGTACAAAACGGTAACATCAATATTTTTGTCTATTGATATGATGAATTGTAGTGTTTTGTATAACCACTGTATGATTCCATGGTCTTTTTGTTCCACAGAATGCTTTTAAGTCCTCAATTTTTATATATTGGGTATTTAGTTAGTTTTTTATACAAATCCTTGTATTCCAACTTGGGTATCTTTATAGTACTAAACCAGCTCTGAACAGTGGGAGCTGGGACCTCAACTTCAGAATTTCCTGAGGTCCTTATGCTTTAAAGGATTGCAAACCTGCAGTTTCTTTAAACTTGACATGATTCCTTATTGCTTGTCTGGGTAAATATGTAAAACAAAAAACATTGCATTGCCTTCTCAGTTAATGGTTTCATTAGTAATTAGTTTTTACTGCTTCAGAGTCTGTAAATTGTTTTTATTTTTCTTTTGGTTTAATGATTTTTAGTACTCTTCCTGCAAAATATTTGGAGAAGATTGCTGACCAGATGCGCACTAACAACATTAACGCCCTTATGGTTATTGGTGGATTTGAGGTACACTGAAATATCTAATTATGTCTAAGTAGAGTAGAATTCCTAACAAAATTAATAGTCTGTTTTGATTTTTACCCAATCTTCATGTAAGGTGCATTTGGCTTTATCTGTATTTGATACATGACACAAATGGTGTTTAAAAATCCTAAGTCAATCAGTGGTTCTCCAAAAAGCTGGCATTCAAAACAGTGACTAGAGCTGCTAAACAGATGTGCTAAATGGATAAATGAGATGGGATAGCATTATAGTTCTTTGTATTAAAATAAATTAATAACTTCTGAGTGCAAGTTTCAGTCTGTACTGTATCAATTCTTAGAACATGCTTGCAGAAGTTCTTGACTCTTGGTAGAAATTGCACTATGATTGCTTATTTAAGCCACTGTTCTCACATAGTGCATTTCAAAATCTAATAGATCTAGAGAAGTATGTTTTATTCTTGTATTTTATGTTTGCTTTGTTTTACAAAAATAATTAATTTTTGAAATTTTGGTTCAGGAAAGTACTTTGCCCACTCTTTGCAGAGAAGAATGTGCTTATTGCTTCTTGATAAAGAATGTATCATCCTTTTTGTCCAAGCTGTGACTCTAATTCAGCAATATTAAGATTTTTAAATCAAGACTAGCAGTACCTGAAGGTTGGGGAAGTAGTTTGTTTTGTTGAAAACCACTTTGCTGTGTCTAAGCTGTTTGTTTTCAGTATGTTCTATTTACTGTTTCCAAATGTATGCCTGTTTATAATGCTTTCTTTTTTGTCTGTATTAGATTTTAGTGGTTCCTTAGTGCTCTGACTTGCTGAAGTGTGCTGTGGTAGAAATGGCTCCCCCTGTGGCCCTTCCCATTTTGTCACTCCCAACTGTGCCCTTATTTTATTCATCCTAATTTTTCACCCAATGCCTGTGCCCACCAGGCTTACCTTGGACTTCTGGAATTGTCAGCTGCCCGGGAGAAATATGACGAGTTCTGTGTTCCAATGGTTATGGTTCCTGCAACTGTATCCAATAATGTGCCGGGTTCAGATTTCAGCATTGGTGCAGATACTGCTCTGAACACTATAACTGATGTAAGTCTGCTCTGGTGTGTGCACATACTAACAGTTGTTTAAAACTTAATCAATTGACTACAAATGGATATTTTTGTAGACCAGAACTTTGGAAATGTAATCTTGGGAATTATAGTTGCTTGATATAGCCATATTCATGACATCAGTTTAAAAGGGAGAAAGTCTGAGATCCCAAATTCCTCCATTAAGTTCTACTGAAACTACAACAACCTCTAAATTTTTTAAGTGCAAGATTAGATGGCATATATCTGTTGTATAAGGAAGAAAGGAACCTGAAGCTGAGACCTGATGGTCATTTGTACTGTAGAGGGGAGAAATCCACACTCATTATATGGAGAGTTGCAATATACCCAGCTGCAGTGAACACTGAAGGAAGGTTGCTCTGTTGAGAAGGAGATCCTTAGTTATGGAACATCTTTACTCTTCTAAGAGTATGTAAAATCCTTTCTCTAATAAGAGGAATTACATTTATTCTGCTAAAAGCAGATTTAATAAAAGGAGTTGGGACATGTTAAAAAGTATTTTTTTAAAAATCAAATCCAGTAATACAACATAATGTAAAAATTGAATGTTTAATCTCATGAGGAAAAAACTTCTCTACTTCAAGTGTGACAGAGCACTGGAGAAAGCTGCCCAGAGAGGTTGTGGAGTCTCCTGTGGAGATAATCCAAACCCACATGGATTTTCCTGCATCACTTGCTCAGGTGATCCTGCCTTGGCAGGGTGTTGGACTGACTAGATGATCTCCAGAGGTCCCTTCCAACCCCAGCCATTCCTCAGTTCTCTAATTCTAATCTCAGTTGAACAGAAAGTGTAGTCAGTTGGACAAAAAAGAGTTTCAAGTTGCTTTTGAAAATTAAATTACAATTCCCTTATCATTTAAATGTATTTGAAAATTTTAATTATGATACCTTTTTCATTTCAAGAATTCTTCAAATGCTACCAACTTCAAATGCCATAATTTTCTTCTTTTTTTTAAAGTATTTCAACATAAATAATTTTATCTTCATCAAAAGAAACCCTTCAGTTAGCAAGTAACAGTTTCCTGAAGTATTGCTTTGAATAAGACTGTAAGCCAACTAAAATTCATTGAACATATTCTTTATAGACAACTTGGGTTATAAATGTTGATGTTGTTTCCAGTTCTGGTAAATAAAAATATCCCTCCAAAATGACTGATCACAAAGTAAGGTGAGTAAAATGATTGTGCATAACATCTACTTTCCTTCTCCTCTTACCTTCGTGAGCTTTGTTAACCTAACTGACTTCTTTTTATAGGTTATTTCATGCAAAGGGGATATATTGTAGTCAGTCAGTCTCTCCTTGTTGCTGTGGTTTGCTGTATATTTAGGTTTCTAGGTATCATTTGCCTTCATTAGGTAAAATGTTCTTATTTCCCTATTTTCAGTGTAGTAGTTGAAAACTTCTCAAAAGGTTTTTGGGGTTTTTTTGATAATGGCTTTCTTCATGTTGTTTTACATTTGATTTTTCTCTGGAATAAGTCTGAGAAATAATGACTTTGTAGGATTGAGATTCAATTGAGTGGAAAATTAAATTTGAGGGTTTTTGGTTGTTGGGGTTTTTTTGTGTTTTGTTGTTTTGTTGTGTTTTGGGGTTTTTTTGAGAAGGAGCAGACTTTTGCTTTTGGAAAACATTTCTGCTTGGTATCTTGTCAGATTTCTGCTCTGATTGTTTGAACATGATTCACCAAAACTGCCAGTGCAAAATACATCCTTTAATTCTTGTGTCACGTGGAGATCAGGTTCAGTAGCAACTGTTAAGTGTGACCAGATAGGCTCAATACATGTCATACAATTGACTGTGGTAAACCAAAGCAGGAGGTGGACATGAATATCCATTTTATTTAGTTTATGTATAGTTTTTTATTCCTCTTACTGCTGTTAGGTAAATGCATTGTAGTTTACAGTGCTCTCAAGAGCAGTAGATCCTCTTCTGAACACCCAAGTGTTGTCACACTTAGTTTTTCTGTGGTACTGTTCTTACTTGTGTGAACTTGCCCACCTCTCAGTAAGGTAAGTACAGTTGTGCTGGTAATGAGGGCTTGTTATTGTTTGGCATCATCAGACACTTGTCAGTTGTTTAAACTTACCAAGCTGTGTAAATAGTAGCCTGAAACATTTGCTGATAAAATGTGTTAAAATTGTGCATTTAAAAAGAACAATTTAAAAGTACACTTAACAGATACATAACTTCTGAATGAGAGATTAGTGAAGAGTGTGCTTTTCACAAAGACATAGATGGTGGATACATTCCTCAATAACTAATTTAGATTCTGTAATAGATTATGGGACCTTTTTGAAATGTTCCATTTTCCACTTTTGTTTTAAAACATGGGCTTCAAATTTGATTTATCTCTTGGATAGTGTTCCATATTTGTGTTAAACTGTATTTTTCACTTCAGTCAGTTTTCAGAGTATTAGAAAAACTGCTAATGACAATATAAATATAAAAATACCTGAGGGAAAAGCTGGATGTTCCTACCTGAAGAGGATATGCTTAAGGGTTATATATGTAGGCATACAAAGTAAATCTTTTAGAATTGCAAGATAACAACATGAACTTCGAATTTGCTATGAAATGAAACATCACTTAAATAACTACCATGATAAAAATACCTATATTCTCAAGTATGTTGCTAATTCAGTGAAATTAATAGGATGTTATTTTGGATATGAGACCTCAGGAATGTGACAAACCAGGAAGTGTTAGGTTTGGCTTTTGTTGGTTTTTTGGTTTTTTTTTTTTACAGAACCATGAAGGATAGAAATTTCTTCTTAAATGCAAATTGGATTACTTTGTAGTGATCAAAGAGACATTAACAGTACATCTTGCAGGTGGAACTGAAAAGTAGAAACCTAGTCTGTAATTAAACAAAATGAATTAAAAGTTATTCTTTCAGCAGCAGAATGTAAAAAGAGTGGAGGAATGAACATTTAATTAGGAAAGAAAAACTATTGATAGGCTAGAGGAAATTTGATGGAAAGAGGAATAAGCCACAAAAAATTACGGAAGAAAATTCATTTGATTTAGGTGATGTAGAATTAAATGGGGAAATGAAAGCAAAAGGTATCAACTAGATTAGCAAATTGAACCTGAAAAAGGGAGAGGCTAAAACTTGCTATCGTGTTTCTTTGGCAGTCTTACCTTTCCTTTCACCAAAGGAAAAGGGGGCACAGACTGATGATTTGGTTTTGTGGGCAAAAAAACCCCCAAACATCCTTGAGGAGCAAAGAAAGCTGCATTCAGATTGCCTTAAGGCAGCCTCCCCACATTTCCCATGGAAAACACAGATTCCTGTACCTTCCCAGCAGCATATGTGGCTCCTCATTACTCTGACCTAGGAAGCTGAAAATTAGCCCTGGCCACTGGCTAAGCTGTTAATTTTTCATCTCCTTCAGTCCTGGTAACAGCTGGTATGGAGTAAGGGCAGCAACTCCATCACCTTCAATGGCCATTTGTATTTAGATCAACTCAAAGTCAACAAACAGTAGTCTTTGCTTGGCTGCATGAATTTTTATAAAGCATCCTTGATTATGTTGGTTATGGCAATAACCTTTTTAGTAACACAAATCCAATAAAAGGGTAGGAAATTATTAAACCATTTTATTAACATAGTGCAGTATCCCTCTATGACCTTACTGTAGTAATTCTTTAAAAAAACCAGCATAGCAGTTATTAAGACCATTGATCACTTATTTACCCTTTATAATTAAGTGACCATATATTAAAAGCATTTTCATATTTTGCCACAGTTGATGCAAAGATGTTGCATATTATCATCTAATGCTCGTGCTTGGTGAAGGTACAGTCATTGGATATGTTGGCTGAAATGACTTGCATCAAATAAAATGGCAATATTTAATGCAAGTAAAACATATCTGAACTGCATCTTAACATACCATAAACGCAGACTAACCAGTTATGTTAGTAATTGCTGTAAATCTCCCTTTGACTTGGTTTTCCAGAAGTCTTAATAGAAAACTTTTTAGTGAAACTCATGTTTTGCAGATCTCCAGGAAGCTGTGTGGTTTTACCAAATCACTGTTGCTTTGTGTGTCTTTATTCTTTTAGTAAAAATAAATGTTCAAAGCAGCCTGACAGAGCTGAGTTGGGCCAGGCAGTTACTGAAATTTCCTAAGTGAAGCCTGATCCACTCAAAAAACCAAATGCCAAATAAAGCACCCCTATTTGTTGCTCCTGGCTGTACTGCTGCTCAGCTCTTTGGGTCTGAAAGTGCAGTCTGTTAGGCTGTATTTCAGCCTCAAACTGAAAGTATACACTGAGCTGCCACATTTAAAAAACATGAGAAGAGATGTTTTAGAAAGTCAGTTTGCATTTATGCACCTACAGCTATAAATATCCCATCTTCTCACTGAACAGGATCTGCTCTGTCTAGGACAAAAGCCCAGAGAGGAGAGCTCTCACAGGTAGGGGGTTTTCCCATAATTTTCTTCTAAGTTGTTGCTTAAATCAAGATATGCCTGGAGATACCTTAATAGGTATTTAATTTTGATCTTCAGTAGTTTGCTTCTCTATACCAATTTGAGAAATCAAGAAAATGAGACTTCTGTGAACATCAGTCCTTTCTGGGAGAAAGAGATAAAAAACCAGTGTACTGTGTAATCAGGCTTTCAGAAGGAGAGCCATTACATAGGCAGTTCGAAAAATTGCCACACATCATGAGAGATGCTGATTAGTTTAGATTAGAAATAATTGGAATAATGTAACATGTTTACTTAAAACAGCTGTAAAATCTTACCCTTTGTTTTGACATCTACTAGGAATACCTAATCCTTTTGATATGATTACATATTTTGTAGAGTTTGGAATCTTTCCAAGGACCTGCAACTGCTTTTCAAAGAATCCTTGAACTATACTTGCAGGATTTCTTAACTCATCCATGTGCACATGTTCCTGGATTTTTCTCAGCCTACGTCCAGTGTATGTGCACAGAGGTAGATGTGTGACATTGATAGAAACTTCAAAGGCATGGGTGAACCTTTTTTTCCTTTCTCTTGGTGGAAATAGATGTGTCTTGACTTTCTAGGATAACATAGTTTTTTTTAAAAAGCATCTTTCTTCAAGCATTTTCTTCAAGTTGCAAAGGTTTTACTAGTTAACTTTCTAAGCTCCTTAGCATGAGTCAGACTTTGTTCTGTAAATCCTTTCTTGTGGAATGATTTCCAGTCTAGCTTCTTGCCATCCTTTCCTGCCCAGCTGCTTCAGACCTCTCTGCTTTGCACACTTCACCTTCAGTCTGTACTAACTTGTACTAACCCTCTGCATTTCTTCAAAGAGCATTGTGCCAATGCAACCCCAGTGCACTGTTGTGGTATGTACAGGATATTTCCCCCCCCAAATAATCTCACCAATTGTGTTTACTTGGGCCAACGGACAGCCACATTTACCATCACATGCCAGGAGTCATTAGCAGAGCAGTCCAAAGACAAAGAATGTTTCACTCACGCTTGTACCACTGCTTCAGGCCTTTGAAAGTTGTCTGCAGCTCTACGAGGCTCGTTCCAGCTTTGAGGAGTTTAAAGTTCCTATGTGTGTGTTGCCTGCTACTATTAGCAACAATGTGCCAGGCACAGACTATAGCATTGGTGCTGACACTGCCTTGAATGCTATTGTGGAGGTAAGACTGCATCTTTTAAAAGTTAAGATGATAAAATGCATAAGAGAGGATACCTAATGACCTTGAAATGTCTAGTTTTTTTTAAATAATGCAGTTACTGTATTTATTTAATGGCTTAATAGTTTAGAAGTTTTCCAAGATTGATTAAAGATTAACTTTAGAAAAGTATTTTGTTGTATGCTTAACTTTTGTGTACTCTCTTTTGTTTTTCAAGACTGTTGCGTTAGTGCTTAGGGTATTTGCTTTTACTGGGAATAAAATAGTTGCTTTCTTTGATTTCATGTTTATCTTACGTATTACTTAGGTAAAAGAAAAAAGCAACATGTTTTATAAATCCCCCTTTATTGGATGAACTATTGACTGAGCTAAGTGCAGTAGAGCATCTAAAGTACATGATTAGCACTAAACACATGAATAATCCCATAGACTCCATTAGGTTTAACATATATTAAGTGCATATAAATGCATGGATACTATAAGCAGTTAAGTCTGTCACTGATGTTCAGCTAAACAGTGCAGAGTCAGACCAACCAGTGTTCTAGTCTGCCATTGTTTTTCCCTTGAGTACAACTGTTGTATGAGCTCTTTCAGTCCTGTTTGCTTAAGATACAGCAAAGGGAACTGAGCTGAGATGTAATGCAAACAAATGAGTAAATCTTACCAGCTCTTTCATCAAACCCATCATTAGCAAGCCATATAACTAATTATGAAATAATTGACCAAGAAAGTCAAGCCTACAGATCTGGGGGGTGGGGAAAGGCAGGTTTGTTTTCCTGCTTTATGTAGTGTTACTTACATAGAAAGTGAAAAAGCCCCAGTAGGTAACTGGAAGAGCTGTGTCAGCAGAGAGGGTGGACTGGCCTTTGGGAGCTGCAGTGCAGCATCCCTGGGGTGAGATGTCCTAAGGTGGTGTGTGAGCACATCATGTGCACATGTTCATAGACAGCCCCTCCTGTAGCTGTTTCCCCCTTGGCCTGACATTTATAGAAGTGGGTAAGTCTGCTAATTGTGGCTGATGCACCTTTCAAAGTGATAAATGAAAACACAGTGGGGCAACAAATGGTTGCATATAGTGAGGCTTCCTCTTACTTGTTTTTGGTACTAATTTAATTACAGTTTGTCTAGATTTCAGTAGTGCTCTCGTTAAAATGGTTGTATCTTTTGAATTTTGTTGTCGTTAGCATGTTTAGTTAATGCTAATAGTAGAACACTTGATCTGGTGAAGTTTTGACTATTAGGATTTTTCATTAAGCTGGATCAGTTCATGTGAAAGCTCAACTAGTAATGCAGTTCCAGAAAGAGTCCACATTCCTTAAGATGTCTGAAACCTGCACCAGGTGTTTGACTGGTTTGGCTTTTCCAGCCTGTAGTGTAGTGTGTGAAGTAAGGATTCATTAAAGTCCATCTGTGCCAATTTCACATCTCAGTATTTCTGTCACAATCATTCTGAGAAAGCAAGAATAGTAGAAAGTTTCTGCTCCATCTCTTGTACAGTCAAGGATAGGAACCCTTCTAAGTAAATGTCAAGTGGTTAGTCCCATCAGCAATTACTGATTTACCTCCTTGCTTAGCACTTGGAGATTCTCAAAAGGCAGAAAATTTTATTGTTCTATCAGCAGATTAAAAACCTTTCCAGAAATCTTGGGTTTACAAATATTTTAAGTCTCTGAAAAGGGTGAAAATATGCGTGTGTATACTTATTTGTTGTGTAAAGATAAGATTTTTTTACAACATAAGTTAAAGACAGTACCTATCCAGTTGCAGGCAGCTTTTTAAAAAATGAGTTAAAATTGTTTCAGTGCTGTAGTATTCTGGAAGAATTTTAATGAAACAGTGTTTGGAAAGAGCAAGTAAAGTGCTTGGGCACATTGTAAAACACAATTAATGTAGAAGTGTAATTTTGAAAAACTGATAGAAAGTCAACAGATTTTTGTGATTTAGCTTATTATGGAGATGCTTTTCTGCTTAGGATAACAATATCTATATTGTGAATAAGTTCATGTGAATGCTGCACTTCTGTGTGTAAGCAAGAAAATAGTATGTATATAGGCAAATTACATAAATAAAATACGTATAAGTTAAATTACATGTATCTTTTTCTGTCTTGATCTAAATACATGCATACACTGGTCTTACTCTTTAAATGCATTAAATTGTATTATGTCAGAAGTTTTAGAGTTTTTATATTAAGTTTTCTCATGTATGAGTTAATTATTTGTTCTGTGATCTGTTAGGTATGGTTTTAAGGGCCATATTGCACACAGTCTGAATTTCAGCCTGAAGTAGTATTTTCAGTTAGCTGAATGAAGGTTCTGATTTTTAAAAACTGAAACAGAAATACCTCAAATATTACAGCACCTTTGGTTACTCATACAGAAAATCAGTAAGGCATGGGGATTTTTTAATGTTAGCATAATTCAGGTTGCAAGATGACAAGCTTCCCCAGTACTTTAAATTCCATTTTTACTAAACTGGTAGTTGGGACAGTATATCAGTTTCACAAAACTCTTCCTGTCACAAAATGGGATATATCCTATTTATTTATTTGTTTCTAAGACAAGAAAATAGGATCTATTTCTCTTACTTCCTTTCTGAAAGGAAAAAACATTAATCAACAACTTTAAAATAACTTTGAATGGTAGAAAAATTCATTCCAGGAGGTGAGTTCATCAAATAGATTTTTGAGTATTATTAAAACCTAGAGGTGGATAGTAACCTAGTTCCCAAGTTTCTGTATTTTCTTGAGTTACAGTATTTTTTTTCTGAGATTCCTGGGTCTTGCCACACTGCAGAGTGCCTCTGTCTTTGTTCCTTCCCATATCTCTTAGGCAGCTCTAATAAATATTGCTGTTAATTGGTTTTATGTAAGCAACAGATCTCATTGTAGAGAACATTCTTTATGCTGGTCAGAGTAAGGTGCAAGTGGAGATTGCAGTCTTCTTATAAGTATGTACCTGTTAATAAAAAACAAAAAACATTTTAAAACATGCACCAGTGGTGCTTGAAAGAATTAATTATATTTGTGTGGAAATCATTACTGGAAAGTAATTGGGCAGTACATGCTCAGGACTTTAAAAATTGGTATAGATGAGAATGTAGTGAATTTTAATATCAATACTAAGAAGAAGTAAACTATAGTAATTAATAGAGTTAAGGAAGAGAAGTTTTTTCATATCTCAGTTCATTAAAAAGATTCATTATATCTATTTGTATCTGTGTTAGAAAACACAGATAAACAGCTGGTTAATGCCACTACAAAACAAAATAAATTCTTGTTTCAATATTTGCAGGAAGCAAGTAAATTTTAAGAGTTGCTAGCGTATAAACATTTTATCTGGTGTCCAGTATGAGATTTATAAGGAATACTTTATCTGATAATTATTATAGTCACGAGGATCATACCATTTAGAAATTCCTTAAAAGATTTATTTTTTATAAATGCTTTATTTTTAATTTTTTTTTTTTTGTTAGCAGTAAGTGACACAGAGTTGCATGACACACAGAAATGTAAAACATGAGGGGGTTAGTGCATACTGAGGCTCTCGTGTCTCTGGGCAGACGTGTGACCGCATCAAGCAGTCGGCCAGCGGCACCAAGCGCCGCGTGTTCATCATCGAGACCATGGGCGGCTACTGTGGCTACCTGGCCAACATGGGTGCCCTGGCAGCAGGAGCTGATGCTGCTTACATCTTCGAGGAGCAGTTTGATATCAGAGAGCTCCAGGTACTCACCACCTTTTGCTCATTTTTCAGTAGATCCTAAAGTTGTTGGATGTGTGTATCACAGTGTGTTCACTTGAGGTAGATTGCTAAGCTTAGGTTGAGCCTAAAAGCTGCATTTGTCATGCCAGTTCCTGTGCCATAACGTTATATTAAGGAATATAGACACAGTAGATCCTAAAGTTGTTGTATGTGTGTATCACAGTGTGTTCACTTGAGGTAGATTGCTAAGCTTAGGTTGAGCCTAAAAGCTGCATTTGTCATGCCAGTTCCTGTGCCATATTATTATATTAAGGAATGTAGACACAGTTACTGTTGACACCCAAGTTCAGTAAAATGACAAAAAGAATTATATTGGCCATAAAGTACTACTAGATGAATTGTTTAATTTTTAATCTTCTGATTGAAATTGGAATTCAAATTCAATGAACAGACGTGGGTAGTTTTAAAACAAAGCCAAAAACAAGAGAAGAGTATTTTTCCATTATGGGAGAATTGTGTTAGAAGGCTGTTCAGGACAGGAACTGACCAGCATGTCAAGTTTATTAAATACTCACCCTGTTACCACAGCTATTCAGAGCATGTCTGGAGCTGTTACTAAAATAAAGCCCTCAGGCTTTAAGGATTAGGGATTATGGTGTATAGTACATACACTGATATGGAACTTGTCTACTTGTGAGGATTTTACACTTCTGAGGCAGTTAGTGCTAGCTGCAGGCTTGGACAAATACAAAGCTAAAAGGATAGAAATTTATTTCCTGAAAAGCAGAGAGATGTCAAATGAATCTCCACTCAGCTGTTGGCAGGACTGGAAGCAAGGGCAGGCTGTGAACTTCAGTGACAATTTCTGTATTTTTATGTATATCAAGCTTGATGCTGTAGCAGTAAAGCATATAAAACCACCTTTGAGTTAATAAAATCTGTTACTTCTGATGTGGAGAAAGGTGTTAGTTTTAACCCAAGATGAATAGCCATGCAGAGTATGCCATCCTGAATCTCCAAAAATCTCAGTAATTTGAATTTGCACATAATGCTTTTTGTGGAATATTTGACAGAAGTTCTCAGGAAATGAAGCTCATTAAGGTTGTTTTAGAGCTCTCCATGGCCTTTGAAAAATACTTCTGTTGTTTCTAGGCTAATGTGGAACACTTGACTGAAAAAATGAAAACCAGTATCCAGCGTGGTCTAGTGCTGAGGTAGGTAAAGTAGATGTAACAGATGGCATCAGTGATACTGAGCATTCCCAGCCAGGTAGGCTACTTGGCCACTTGGAATAACACTCCAAGTCTGTATTCCTTGATTATTCCTTTAATTTGTGATTTTTAGTAAAGCTGCTGCTGCTCCAGAAGGCAATCTGGGATCTGTCTGGAAGTTCAAGTCCAAGACTTGCTTCTGTGTAAATATATTTGCTCTAAGACTTTATCCTATTTTAAGACTATTTTCTCATTGGATTTGTCTTTTATTCTAGATTCTTTCTTACTCAGGGTAGTGTTACAATGACTATGACCTTTGCTATAAAAATTCTAAAAATCATGAGCCTGTTACATGGCAGTGAGTGTATGTGATGAGATAAAAATGGCCAAGCCAGGATTACTGCTATCAGAAGGGAAAACTCTTGTCATTCAGTAGCTTTAAAGAGATCCAGTGCTTTATAGTAAATTTGCTAACTCTCTGGCCTTAATTGTTACAGAAATGAGAACTGCAATGAGAACTACACAACTGATTTCATTTATCAGCTGTATTCTGAAGAAGGAAAAGGAGTGTTTGACTGTCGAAAAAATGTATTGGGTCATATGCAGCAGGTAAATAAAACCCTGAAGACAAGACTAACTTTGTATGCACAAAGTACATACACTGTTCAAGTATTTCTAACAAGTCTGACTCAAAATTAAGGAAAAAAAGTGTGAATTTTTGTTTGTAGGCAACTCAGGTGGTTTTTTTAACATTTGATTTTATTGCAAACCCTTTCAAAAAATCTAGGAAAAATGCATTAAATTCTTTA
Source organism: Lanius ludovicianus (assembly GCA_013397235.1). Classification (NCBI taxonomy): domain Eukaryota; kingdom Metazoa; phylum Chordata; class Aves; order Passeriformes; family Laniidae; genus Lanius; species Lanius ludovicianus. Next base: position 2,604,252 of record VYXG01006146.1, read on the forward strand.
TGTTTTATCCTCTCCTGTCTGTATAAATAAATATTCCACTTTTTGTCTTAAAATTAATTGTAATACCTTCTTCATAATACACTTACTTGTCCATCCATAGTTTATCTGCCTCTTGAACCCTGGAAGAGCAGAGATTTCATTAAGAAAATTGTGCAAAGCGATGTTTTTGTGGAACTGAGAAGTCAGCTGCTCCTTTGGCCTGTGTTATCTGCATTTCTTTATCTCACTAACCAGCTTGTTAGTGGGCAAAGGGAGTTCCTGATTGGGCTATACTCGTCACCAAGGCTGAGGTAGAGGGAAGTGGACAGTCCCCTCCATTCCTCTAAGTGAGAAGTGTTGATTCTGTGAGAATGCCACAGGTGTTGAACACAAATTTTAAACACCTTAGCTTGATTTATGGGGTGGGGCTTTCGGTTGGTTTGTTTTTTAAAGGGGGGAAATGGAACTAAGAGCTAGAGCAGGCCATCAGCAGAGATAACTGATAAAACAGACACCAATCCTAGTTTGATAAGCTAACCCAAAATTCACTTTTTGCACAGGGTGGAGCACCTTCACCATTTGATAGAAATTTTGGGACAAAAATTTCAGCAAAAGCTATGCAGTGGATCTCCAAAAAACTGAAAGAAACCTACCGGAAAGGTACAGTCTCTTGTTACTGTCTTGGATTATCTGTCAGTAAGTGATACCCCACCTTGCAAACACAGCAATGTTTGTTAGTCAACATTCTTCTTCTCCTCTGGGTGTTTTTATCATTTAGTAGTGCCTTGCTGTGCTTCCTGCTGTATGAGCATTTCCACTTGAGTGAGGTCAATAATTCAGATAGCTGTTTTATCATCCTCTTAGACTATGTGTAACTGCAGGTTTTCATGCATGTAGGAATTGATGCTTGTATAGTTACATCTGTTCTTTTTTATTTCATGCTGCCTTCATGGGAAACAGCAGAAGGTAATATGTCTTCTTTGGGAATTTCTGTAAAGCACTGTTTCCTAAAATCTAAGCTAAAACTGGATGCTAAATTTGAATCCTTTTCTTGTTTAATTGCACTGCAATTTCCTTGCTAATCACCAAAGTTAAGCTAAAAAGTGAAGATCTAACCCTATTAAAGCACTAATTTGATATTTTATAATTCTGTTAAATAATCAGCAGCTGAAATTAAGCTACTGTAAGTTTTTGATGCAGTTTAATTACAGAAGAATGGTGTTTGCCCTTATACATGTAAGAAGGATGCTGAATTACTTCATTCTTTTTAGGAAAAGTATTTGCCAACACCGATGACTCAGTCTGTTTGCTGGGAATGCGGAGACGCAACCTTGTTTTCCAACCCGTGGCTGAGCTCAAGAGTGAAACAGACTTTGTGTACGTATGCAATGCCTGGTGGTGAACACCTCACCCCAGCTTGCCTTGCACCACTTCAGACACTTCCCACCATCTTACTGCTTTTGCCTTGGGCCTGCATTCTCCCAGCTCCACTTGGATTGTTCACTTCTCTGTTCCCTTTGTGCTTTTACTTCGTCCCTCTTAAAATCCAGAGTCTCATGGTGAAGTGTGGGACTCTGCTGCCCTGTTAAATAACTTTCATGGGATTGCCTTTGCCCTGATGCCTAGAATTACTTCTGTTTCAGTTCAATGGGGCAGCATTTTTGTGCCAAATTAGGTATTATGCTTAACACCTTCCAGTAAGACCTGTTTTTTCCTTTTGGATGCTGTGCCCTTGATTCTCCTCCTTTTGGGTCAGCATTTACATCATCCCATGAAGGTCAGTGTGTGATCCCACAAGTGTCTCACCTCCCTGTTTTCCCCCCCAGACACAGGATTCCCAAGGAGCAGTGGTGGCTGAAGCTGCGACCGCTGATGAAGATCCTGGCCAAGTACAAGACCAGCTATGATGTGTCAGACTCAGGCCAGCTGGAACACGTGGCCATGCTCCCAAAGGAGGCAGAGACCGGAGCCATCTGAACACACCACCTTTAGATTGTTGTCATAGATGCACATTGTGAGTAACAATGCTTTAGAATCGTTACAGCTTTGTTTTGTAACATTTAAATTATTGTTCCAGCACTTTATGTGAAACAAGACGTTCAGCTGTCACACAGATTTTGTCCTGTTTGTGTGTTACGTTTGAAACAAACCCTTGCATCTAATGGAAACCACCAGTTACTGATACTGCCCTTTAACAAGCAAGTGCAACACCGTTCTATGCACTCCGTAAGTTACTCATCTACTGCACTTTGTTTCAGAGTACTTACACCCCAAAAATAAGTGTAGATGGCTAGTTTTTGTGTTGAGTTACAGGATGTGCTTAATGTTTCTGAAGTGAAATAAAATACTGTTGCAAACATCACATGTGTGTTCATGTGCTTTTAAACAACTGGGGGAATAGCACTTAAAGGATTCTCTATACAAACCAGTGAAGGAGAAAAGAAACACCTTTCCCATCCCTAACCCTGCAGGAAGTCATCAGTCACACCAGGGCAAGTGTTTTTCATTGCTGCTTCAGGATTAGGCTAGGAGTTGGAATCCTTTCTCCTTGTACAGGAATGGTAAAACCAGTTCTTGGATTGGGGAATGGGGAGGAGCAGCTTTAGCACCTTGAGAGTCAGAAGGGCAGAACCTGGCCCTTGCTTCATGCATGTTTCCTTTTTCTCAGAGCTTCTTTATTAACACCCCCCCTCCCATACTGATGAAAAAGGGTAATGAGGCTGACAACCAACCAAAACTGTTTTCTCGTGCCCGTTTATGTTAACTGGACCATGACAGCAAGGTAAATACTATGTCATGGCAGACCAAAATTGACTGGAGGTTGCCCAAACTGTCAAGCTAAACTGAACTTTATATAGAATAGGGATTTGCCCACTGCACTGCACTCTCAGCTTGGTGGAATACAGCACAGACTGTTTAGGCTGGAGGTGGCTTATGCAAAGACAGCTGGAATTACCACACCACAGAATGAAATCTCAATATGAGAGGCAATTCTTTATATATCCAACTGCAGACAGGATTTCAAACAAAACACCGTTTAAAACTAGAGTTCTACATATACAAAAATATTTCATTTTTATAGTATTCACGTGTGATTGGAAGAATGAGACTTCAGTAAAAGATTAAGGTCTTTGCCATGCAGAGCATGTAATTCTTGTTCTCAAATACTGTATGGTTAGAAAATTTTTCACGTGGTTATTTTGAGAAGGGGAGCTTCTAACTGGTTTGGTGAACACCGTTAAAAAACAGCAATGAATATTTCAGCTGGACCATAGCACTGCTAAAAGTTACTAAGAAACCCCTAATGCTGTAGTCACACATTGGCTTGTTTGCTGTGGATGTTCAGCTGCAAAGTCATCGTTTGACCCATGAGGGATCTTTGGTGATATCTGCATTTTCTGGGCCAAGTACAGCTTGACCACGAGTGCTCTTCCCAACAGCAAGGTACCTTGGAAAAAAAAAGCAAGCAAAAACCCATAAACAAATGAGAAGCTGGTACATTCAGTTAACCACAGCTCTGCTATACAGGTTCAAAATACTCCCATCTCAGGAAGAGCATCCTTTGCTACAAACAGCTTGTGTTTTGCCCAGTCATCACAGCAGTCTCTCCTTAACCCTGTACTTGGCCATACCAGAATTTTTAATTTACAGTGGAATTCAGAATGCTACAAGTGGAGTAGAACCAGCTCACATAGTGAGTGTACTCATGCTCCAGACAGTTTCTGGACCTTTCAGAAGTAAATCAAACCCAATCTCCCACAAATTCATAGTGTAGGAGGGAGTTAAATCTGCTAAACATGCAATAAGCAGGATATAATGAACATATCCTTTTCTAGGTTACAGAAGAAAATATGAAAGTAGTAAGAAAGGCCAAGGGAAGAAATCCAGTGACTTAATTATGACAACTGAGCACAGACTTACTTGTTTGATACATCAACCAGGTTATCTCTGTTGACAGCAAAAAGTTGTTCTCTGTGCAACTGCTTCATTTCATCTGAAATCCCATATAAGAAATGACCCATTCCTACAAAAAAGAAAACAAAACCACACACTGCACTGGTGCACTGTAATCTGTCCCAGTGACATGCAGGAAAATAAGAGCAAACTGTCATAGGAACATGTGCTGGAAAGGAAAAGAGACAGACTACCATCAAAAACCAGTGTTCTGAGAGAACACCCAACTGAATCAGGCATTGTTAAGGTAAAACCAGGGTGAGGTAATCATACTGTCCTGTTTAGGAAAAAAGTAATTTTGGCAAATGATTTAGTTTGTCAAAAATCTGAACATAACAGTGGTCCAGGAAACTTAGATGTAATTCATTCTGAAGAGTGGATTCTTTCTAACAACTTTTTAAACAAACTATATTTCATGAATCTTCTTTTTTAGAACATTTTTTTTATTTCCAATTGTGATGTATGTGCACTGTGAAGGTTTGATCACCTTTCTGTACTGCACAGAAATCTGCATACAAATCTTTTGTTTAAATACTTGCCTACAGCATCTTAGTACTAAAATTAATATTATGGTTCCTTGAACAACCACAGAACTCCAAAATAATAAAAAAGCTGCTTGTTAGGGAAATAAAGGTGGCTGGGAGGACTTGGGTCATCTAGTCCAACCTCCTGGCCAAGGCAGTGCTGACTTCCCAGCCAGGTAAGGTTTTCATATCCATATGCAGGGCCCAGTGACTCAAAAGCATGAAGGCACAGGCGTTCCTTGCAGCAGTTCCCAGGCCTCTGGAACAGAGCTCTCCTATTCAGTGCTCAGTTAAGATCTGTGTTCAAATGCCAAAGAATATTTGTCATCCCTCACTGACACCAACACCCAGCATGCAAGCACTGCACTCAAGTGCACCTCACACCGATTGCTTTTCAACTGCCCAGACCCAAACCAGGTTGGATCAGGTAGAAGTCAGCTTAATTTCAAGTGTTCTTTTTCAAAAAGTTAGTGTTAATACAAGTACATTTTAAAATAATGCTGATCTTAACCTTGTAATTCCTTTGTGTATAGGAAGGAAAGGTATTTATCAGGGCAGGTTTTGGATTGAAATTCAGCTGAGAATGAGGGAGAGAAGGAAGTGAGGAAAGCAAAGCCACATGTCAGGAAACTGAAAATATGTGAAGATACCACCAAGGCATCATGAGTGTGCAGACCTGCAAAGAAGATAACACTCTCCCATCCCAGCAGCCAGCCTTCTGTGCTTTAACTTCTTCAGAGCACACATGCACAAAAGGCTACTGACAGTCAACAGGCCTGTTTCAGTCAGGACAACAAGCCCTCAGCTCTTTTTGAATCAGAAAACTAGGATTTCTTTTCATCTGTCTGCATTTAATGCTTTCCAAACCTAAAGTAATTTCCTCAATCTACCTCCATCTGATGCAGAGGAGCAGTATGAACACCAAACTTCAGCAGAGCCTGAGTGCATGAGGTGTTTCTGAAAGGGAGCAACAGGAATCAACTCATTCATTGAAACTGCCATCTTACCTGCCAAACACAAATTTTACCATCTGACAGTTTAGCAAACTATTTTCTTTCCTTGAAACATAAACTAGAAAGAAAATAAACACTGACAGCCCTGGGAGGATGATGAGAATGTACCTTTATCTGAAGGAGCTATTGGTGCATCCACAGCAGCAAACACTGCTAGTTTAGCTTCATCAATATCTTGCTGTGTGAATTCTCCAGATTTGGCCCATTCAACTGCTTTTTCAAACGTTTTCAAAGTGGCTAACGAATTTGGGTCTCTTAGAAGAAAAAGAAAACATAAAAATTAATTACTTCAGTCTTAAAATGAAAAACTAGAATTCCTTTGTTCTCCATCTATAATTTACTATGCATCACACAAACATACATGGGGAAAAACAAATTACAAACTTCCTTTTTTTTGTACAAAAAGAGGTTTTGGGGTTTAGTTTTGTGTTTCTTTTCCAGCATAAAGCAGTGCTACAAACCAAACAGATGTGGAATTTTAGATACACAGGAGCAGAAGTTCAGCTGCCTAAAAATAGTTCCAAGACAGTGTAGAGAAGAGTGGTGTAATAAAAGCAGGTCAGGTAAGCCAGCACTGTTCACAGTGGGCTCAGAAAGCAGCACTGCCATTACTGCCCACACCAGGAATATTTATGATATGCCCTATCTTCTCTCCATTGCTTTTCTTGCCACACCTGTTTTTACTCTCTGTAAAACAGGTGCCACAGGTTAACTACTACTGGCAAGTTAAGGACTCCTGCCAGGACAAGTCCTACCATGTTGAAGCTACACAGAAAGGCCAGGCTGCTCAAACCTCTGTTAGGAATCCTGACCAAGCATTGTGCCAGGCTGCCTTTGGGCTAGGAAAACAACTGAAGCCAGGACTCCATCCACACAACATTTCTAGTGAGGATTTTACAATTACAATACCTCCAGTTCAAATTGCATCTGAAAGTGCTTTGGTAAGCCAAATACGAGGTAACTGTTCTGGACTGGCAAAAAAGAGGAATAGAAAAGAAGGATCAAGTAGTTCTAGCTCATCACCAGCAACACTTTCTGCTGAATCCCTGATGATTTCAGCCAGTTCCTGAAGGAAGCTGCATACTTTCAAACTCAGGACTTTAGGGAACATCACTATTCTACTTCGTGGTCTCAAATTGAGAGTAGTCTTCAATTTCCTTTTTTTAGGGCCTCCTTAACCCAGAAATAAGTGAAAGCCAGTTTTACATAAATCTGATACTGAGGCAGTAAACACCAAAGCACAGAGGTGCAAGAGTGGTTGCTACCAGCAGAGATTCAAATTGAGCTTTTCCAAGGACACAAACAAGAGAAAACAAGGATGGGTTTATTAGGTAATCTAACTTCATCAGCACTGGATCATTTAATTCCATCCCTTTGATTTCACTTCTTCTTGAAAGACTGCTACAATGAGCCAAGAATAAGACACATCCAAGTGCAGTCAGTGGTCCCCTCAGCCATCAAGAGATAAGAACCAACCTACTGTTACCTGTAGGAGTAGAATGTGAATATGCCACTGTGACTAAGTTTAGCACCTCCACCATAAGCCCCTCCTTTCTCTCTGATTTCTGTATGTAGGAACTTAGCTGTCATCAACCGTGCAAGAATTCGAAGGCTGGAATGAAAGAAAGAGAAGCAGCCAAGTTGTGAACTGGACAACAGTAATGGTCTCAACTACCTCCAAAGCTCACCCAGATCCTCATTTGCAATGCACTGCTTCTTGTAATCTGCAACAGCAACACTCAGTATTTAGTCACAGCTGAGTAATGTCACATCACCGTCAGAGCAGCACTAAGCTTTGTTACACACAGCAGGACTGTCAACTCGGGACACATCCAAGTAGCCAGGGCTCTTAATTCCAAGGTAGGGGACAGCAGCCCCTCATTACTTAATGTCAGCCTTTACAGGGCTTCTCTGGGCCCAGCCATGCAACAGCTGCTTCATAAAGATTTTGTGACAAATGCACTGCAAATCATTTTCGACCAACACTCCATTTTCTGCAGTCAGCCCAACCCTTTCCATTTTGTTTTGTGCTATGCAGTGCCCAGAGAAGCTCCCTGATGCTCTGCTTCCCACCTGGCATAGTCTGCAGCCGTGTAGGGCACTGTTCGAATGCACTCCCCAATATAGTTCACTGGGAAGGGAAGTACAAAATGGGTCTTCATCTGGCATGGCTTGAAAGTAGGATCCTAAGAGAACACAGAATTGTCACAGTTAGCAAAGCAGACAATTTATCTATTGGAGAACTCTCTTTTCTGAGAACTAGGAAATTCTGTCAAACATACAGACACACAAATGTTAAAGCTGCCACTTATCCTACCCTGCAACCAGCGGTGTTTGGCTTGTGCCTGTATCAGCAACTCAGTACAAAGAACTGCCTTGGAAAACTACAGGAGAGGGACACTCCATCAGCTACCCATCCTTGCAGCCCCACTTCTCAGCACTGAGTGTTTTTAATCACTACCAAGGAGTCTGGTTTTGGCCATGGATTTACTTTGATTGAAACATGTGTTCATAACTCTCCACTTGTGTCACACATGTATAATGGTCACCACATCATATTCCAGACATTGAAAACAGAGTCAGAAACTGTAACTCACAGAAAAAGTAAACTATACAGCAGCTGTAGTATAAATTCCTGCTCAAACACTCCATGCAATAGACTCAATTCTTCCTTACAACCCCACTTCCAAACTTGCAGTCCTTTTCATGTCTCTGGACCTCTGCAGAGCTCCTTCCTTTGCCTCTTCCACACACACATCTGCTTGTGTGCTCACTTAAGCACAAGCAGACCCTTACACACCTCCAGTGGCGCAGTTTCAGAGCTCCCCATCCTTTCTTAAACTCAGAAACCCCAGCCCCTCAGACAACTCTGGCTAGCTGGGCCAAGCAGAGCAGTGTATTTACAGCACTGGTCAGCAGGCAAAACCTGGGCTGAGCTCTCCCTGCCCCTCTCTTCTAAAAGGAGAGCTCGTGGTATACTTTTCTTTCCCGTGGCCAAATACAATCTCATTTTCACTCATTCTCTTCTGTCAGGTGTCATTCACATTCAGAATCATTTAGAGATGAGACCAAAGAAAGGAAGAGACTAACTGGAAGTGATTAAGTTGGATGGTCAGGTGTGGAACTGAAGGGCATGAATTATGTTTCAGTGCTGTGCTTCTCTATCAGCTTAAGATGGACCATTGCATCAGTAACAGCCCTGTAATACCAACATCCCCCACCAATAATGTACTTACATTAACTAATTTCCTTGTGATCTGCAAACCAGTAACCAGTTCACCTCCCACAGGTTTCACTTCTGAAGATTTCTACAAGAGAGCCAGCCCTCATATAAAAAGATGATTTAACAATTTACACCAAGACTACTACAAATGTAACCCCTTCCACTCAAACTTGTTAAAGGCAATCATCAAACCATGCCTTCACAAACATAAGCAAGGTACTCAATTACTTCTTTGTGTTTCCTACACAAATGCCAAATTAATTTCTTTCTATGAGGAATATGGCACTGAGAGACATCAAGACCCAGATTAAACCAGGCCCATACAGTTACAAACTATCATTTCACTCATGGGTAGGGAACTGGGACCTTATGCCAGTCTCATCAGAAATTAAGACAGATCTGCATAGTGACAGAGCAGATCCTTTGTCAACTCCACTGAACCAAGCATATTTTGTGCCAAATGTCCTGAACACCATGATAACAAAACAAATTCCTATGCAACTGAGGAACTGCACATCATGCCCTATTTGCTTTTGGCCAACATTTCAAGTAAAACTCAGTTTAAAAAGAAGTTACAGTTTTATGCAACAGGGGAAGGAAGAAAATCTTTTTCCACATCCCAAGCCAAAGCAGCAACCCCAGGATAAGGCTTAACAGCTGATCTACTGCACTTCTGCTGTGCACTGCATTGCAGTGAAGACAGTCCATGGCAGAACACAAAGCAGCTGAGCACAAAAATGCCTGGCAGATTTCTTCAGACATCTTTGCATGGACACAACATCTGAGTTCAAACTTCTGGTGGCACAATGGTATTGACACCATCAAGCCAACTGTATGTGATGCCCCAATCCCAAATGACAATTTCTCACCTCAAACACCCAAATGACAATTTCTCACCTCAAACACATGGGGACGAACAGGTTTTCGCTCTTTTTTACTTCTAGCTATGCCCTTTAGAAACTTCTCTACTTCTTTAGATGCTTCTGGTATCTGCTGAGGTGCTGCATTCACTGAGCATCTGTCAAAATTATGCACCAAGTTTTTAAATATAGTTCTGTGTTTTCAGAGAGTCTCTTATAATTTCTACCACTTAGTCATTGCAAACATTTCCTTTTTATTAAATCATCAGCATGTTAGATCAGTGACCTCTGATAATCATTAACAGAGAGAAAGACAAAATAATCTAGCATCTGATGTGAAAAAAAAAATTACAGTCCAATTGCTTTTCTTTGGCTTGACCTAGAACACCTTCAGACCAAAAGCTGAGCAGTAGCTGTCAAACCACTTCTGTGCACAAGCTCAGTTTTGCAAATAAAAATGTCTCTGAAGGAAAATAATGCCCTCTGTATCCTCTCTGTCGAGGCAGCCCTACCATGGTTTTGAACAATAAAGATATTTACATAATTTCATTTATCATTTCATGCTTCAAAAAACAAATTTTGCAACTTCTGTCACTTCAAACAGACCTGTTTATGGAATTAATACATCTGACATTAAACACCTCAAATGTGCTCACTTTACTTTTTGCAATATATGCATAAAGCAGGTTTCAGAATGTCACTGCCTTCCTTTTAGGCACAAAACAAAAATCCAACCCAATATTCAACTGTTACAACACAATGTAACAGTATTTGTCTAATGAGCACCTTGAAGGTGCAAAAAAAGGCAGATTTTTGACTATTTCTGTAAATTGCACAGATACAAATACAAGCTTTGGGTACAACAGTTACCTATGACATTTGTTTTAAATCTCTCATACCATTTAAAAACTGAACAAAATGAGCAAGCATAGCTACCACTCTGTAAGCAAGGGGAATTTAAATTAACATTTCTGTAGTTTTTCCACAGCCATCTCATTTCACAAAACCCCTGTACAGCATGAGGTGCACTGAGAAAAGCACATTCACAGGCCAAGGTCCCTCTTTAACCAAAATGCCCCTTTTCTTTTTAGCTGGAACTCACCTGATATTGTCACTATTTAATAAATACTTCTTAATGCGTGGTAGTTTGCGTAGTATTGGTTTGATATCAGACATTTCTGCTATTCTCTTCATCAACTTCACCTGTGCAGGACAGGAAGACAGAAAGACCACAGATTAAATCAACAGGAAGAATTAACAAAACCAGCCTGTAACTCCACAATCAAGGATTTGGACCTTGCTGAAGGGCATTATTAACTTCTCACCTGATCCATCCCACTGAACATTTCCTGCAGCTCTCCAGAAGGTGTGAGGTTTTTGCTGGCTCTAATAGAGGCATATAAATGCCCACAATCTGGAATGCCATTTGACAGCTCCTGGGCAGTCTTCTTAACCAGCACTCTGAAATGTTCTTCCTCCTCAAATCTTGGGCTGAAAAAGGACAGAAGCAGGTTTCACATGAAAGGACGCCAATGAAATTTATTACACTGAAAATCATTCACCATCCTGAGTTCAACAAAGTGCTTTTGAACTGTTGGCTGTCCATTTAATCCACTATATATAGTCATGCTCTTGATGTAATACGTTAAGTTCAAAAAGACATTAGAGATAGAATTATGAAAGTAAATCCCAAAGTAGGATCTCTAAGAAGAGGAGAATGGTTGGGGGAAGAGTGAAAAAGAGAACCCCAAAACACATGCAAACCCAAACAAACAAAACCCAATGTACTGTACTTGTTAAATATTTCACTCCATAAATGCATCATGTCTGGCAGATTTCTATCCAAGCACAGAGATGAAAAGAGCACACCCTGAAGGAAAAAATAAACAAAACACAAAAAACCCTTCACACAAGACAACCACAGCATTGGCCCAAGAAATGCACAGTAACTTTTCATGGAAGGGGTGTCATGATGCCAACCTAATGCTACACATCCCAGAACCTAATGCAGGCTATGCTGCTGAAATCAGAGCAGACATTAAATGGGACTGCTCTTCTAGCAAAGGAAACCTGGCTATTCATCAATTTCTTTTTCTCAACAGAAAGCAGCAGTTCAGAAACAAAATTTCACAGTTTTTGCCATTAAGTACAAGTTCTGTTCTGAGGTGCACCTTTCTCCAGGGAATCCCCCTAATTTTAATTCCAGGATCCACAGGGAGCAGACCCCCAGCAAGCCTGAGAAAATCTCAAGAAATATTGCCAGAACTGTTATGCCCAACACATAGATTTAATGATGCTGCAAACAGTGATGTAACACATTAACAGCAATCTTTTGAGTGCAACACCACACCATTCTGTCCCCTACCCTCTGCTTCCATAAAATTTTGGATCACTCAAAACTATGGTGACAGAGGCTAGTGAAGCACTGCCTTAGATAGAACACCCACATCAAACACTCCCCTTAACACAAAGTACAAAGTTATTGCAATTATCTCATTTATACCTTACAAAAAGTAAGGAGTCCTTTCACACACGAAGTTTTTAATGCTCATTAGCTTGATCCTCTCCCTGGAAGCCTGGACTGACCCTTAACTACACAATTGTTACTGCAAGTGTAACATCTGCAAGGTTATGACCAATTTACCTGTTCATACACATCCAGGTGTGAATCATCTGGAATGATATGTGGGCTGACAGACATACCACCTGTTTTTAGTTCTATTTTCTGGGCTTGTTCCCTGTAATCAAGGGCTCCACAGCCCATCCTGTGAAAAACAAGAGATTTGTTTCCCTTTTCAGTGTATACCAAACCCAAAATCCGTGTAGCATTTGTACAATAGTCTGTTTAGGACAATACTAATTTAGCAACTAAACAATCTGGGCCATTATCAAGCAAACATAATACTTCATGCCTTAAAAATACTTTCCACCAAGCTTTTCAATAAGGGCATCCTGTTAACTTAAAATGCTTTATTAAAAAGCATGTTTTATGTGCAGGCTTGCTACCAACATCCATATGAACTACATTAACACCATCACAGGAGCTGCTCTCATCAATAAAAAGAACATATTCCTCCAAGCCCAGGTCACTTGTTCTGCTCTTTGCTCCCCTTACCCCTGTAACGGGGTCACTATTTCTGTCCCCACATGGAAAAACTGGACCAGAAGCCCATTCAAGTCAAAACTTTAATCTCTGCTAGGCTATTTTTTATTTACAGAAATTTTCCAATCTGTTGAGGGAACACTTGTGTTGACGCTCAGCAAAGAGGCAATGCTGAGAATGATGGAGAAAGGGAAACTATCTGGCAACTCTGGGGAATACAGAAGAAAATTTTCTGCAGGAAACCAACTTATCAGCATTTCCCTTTTATATTACAAACAGATGCTGGAATTATTAAAGGCAATATTAGTATTTTGGCAAGCTGCATTACAGCCTGTTGCTTCTGCCTGTAAGTAAACCTCTCACTTGGTAATGACGTTGCAGAAGAGTGGCACATAAGGTTTGAGCTCCTCAGGAAGTGTGTTCAAACTGGAAACAGCTCGGAAATAAACCACCCCATTCGTTGGCTGAGCACAGTACTGGATAGGAATTTCATCAGCTAGGGATAAAGAAACAAAAGCAAACAATAACCAGCAGCTTCCTAGTACAAAAACACAAAAGCAAAATGGTTTCTCACAAGAACTTCCCATTAGGAATAATTTTCTGTTGGTGTTTCAGAGCCAGTTCTTGTTTAAATTTTGCACGTTATACTGAACACTGGACCAAAGGGATTTTACTGTTTCTGTCCATGGTAAGGTAATCGACACCTGGACCATCTGAAAAGAGAACTCTTCTAAGAGAGGTTGTATTTTAGAGGTAACATTCAAATTTAAAAAGTAGTAATTTGCTTCTGAACAAGTCAAGAAGTTTTTCCCTCGTATTTTTGCCTTCATCACTTCAAAAGCCGAAGAAAGCAGCTTCTTGCACTGTACACTCTTCCTAAGATAGGCCATTAAAATACAGATGTTAGAATTTTCACAAAACCAGGTCACTTCTTGCATCAAAATTATACAATCTTGACACTTGCTGGTAATTTTTGAAGAAAAATGTGTTAGAAATATATTAAAGAATGGTATTTACCTGCAAAATTTTGACAGAACCGTAACAAAATTTAGATACACCATCTCCTATCAACCCATGGGGAAACCCCTAGCAAAGCAGGGAAAAACTTGCACTAAAGTTATGAGGAATGACAGTAACTTTTTTCCCCCCCATGGCTCCTATACATAATATTCTGTAAAAATGGGTAGGGAGTGCAGTAAGGAAGGCTCACTGCACCAGCTGCCAAGAGTTCTGCGAGCTGGGTAAGCCTCTGCAAAGTGGGGAGATTGCTCAAGAGCCTCCCAGAGAGTCCTCTGAGTGCAGGGCAAGGTGGAAGTGTGGCAGCAGCAGGGAGCTGCCAGGAGGAGCTGCTGCCAGCCCTGGGAAGGCCGGGAGGCTGGTCCAGGCTGCCCCTCAGAGGTGATGGCCCTGCAGATGTGTCTGCCCAGAGGGGCTGGGCTGGAGGAACAGGAGCACAGCTGTGGGCCAAAAAGCCAGGCCATGTGCTGGCCAAGGGGCCACAGCTGGGCCAGCAGCCAGGGAACAACCCACCAGTGCTGCTCTCTGGGACATGAGACAGTGGTGCCACAAACCTGTGAGCGTTGTCTGCAGCACAGTGAGGGGGATTTTGGGCTCAATGTCAGACACTTTTAAAGCTGGGAGACAAGAGGTATCCTGAGGTTTGCTTTGAAGAGCAATTAATTCCAAACCTAGTAAGGAGAGAAATTGTCATTTTCAGTTTGTAGTGAAAGTGCTGTCAAACCCTAAAACCTACTGAGATGATGCAGACCAGAAAAACTCAAGAGTCAAGTTTGGGGCCTTCTATCCACAATTTTGCAAATATTCTACTAAAGCAAGTTCTGCAGATTATCATGTAAAAACAGCAAATAGAACACCTTTGTTAGATTCTCTTTCCAATCCCTTCTTCACAACCTGTTTACAGTAACATGTAATCATTGAAGAAGTGACACCTGTCTACCTGTCCTGTCACTCAGTTCTGCAACCATCGACCCAGAGCTGGCAGATAAGAAGCTTCTTTCTAACCCAGTCTGCTCCAGTTCTTACTCAAGTGCTCTGTAAGAACACTGATACAGCTAAATTGTTGTGATTACTTTCAAATTTCAGCCCTTCAGATACTAGCTGGTCACCTCTGAGTACTCTCCAATTTATCTCTCTAAGCAGAAAGCCTCTCCTGATTTCATGCTCCCCTATCTCCTGTCACACACCAAAGCTTCAGAAGATTAATGCCACATTCTTGGAGAATTTCTGTTATGAGACACTGCTGTAACAAAATTAGATGACTGCCACGGTTTTCAAGTGTAAGTTATTCTCCAGAATAAGTCCAACACAGCATTACTTTTACAGTTGGCTTTTTAACCAGAAAACGTAAGAAATATAATTACAAAATATAAGTTTTACAGGAGCATGAAGCAGACCTCATGCCCATAAATTAACAGCTTCAAGGTACATGATGCCATGTAAGGATCTGAAGAGAGGGTGCCAAGAGGATGGGCCAGGCTCTGCTTGGTGGTGCTGAGCAAAAGGACAGGAAGCAATGGGCAGAAACTCATACACAAAAACTTCCAACTGAACATGCAGAAGAACTTTTGCTGCACAGTGACCAAGCACCAGAACAGATTGTCCAGAGAGGCTGTGGAGTCTTCCTCACAGGAGATATTCCAGAATCCTCTGGCTCCCTCCTGTGCCACGTGCTCTGGGATCCCCTGCCCGAGCAGGGAGATGACCCACTGCTGTCCCTTCCAATCTGACCCATTCGGGACTCTCTGAATTCATCTTCCAGTTAGTGCAAGTTAACATGGGAAAGAATAAGCAGACTGGTATTTTAAAATAACTTCCTTTCTTCTGCCCTAATGAAGACAATGATTATTCCATTTTTGAATGTTAAAACTAATGGAATATACCAGTCATACACTGTAGTGTAAGCACTGCACAGCCCTGTAACACATATACACAAATTTTCAATAAAAAAAATCCCATCCCTTTCAGAGCAAATGCTGGAGAGTGCCTAAGAACTTAAGATATTCTACAGAACACCTGCTAAAAAACTGTTATACAAATAAAAATGTGAAAAAGCAAGCTAACCTTTTTCAAATATTTGGGTTTTTTCTTCTTCAGAAAGTGCATTGACCTTTTTTTCCAGCTTTTCTGCTTCCATTTTTGCTTGTTTATCATGGTAGTCTTCCTCTGGACTCATTGACAGAGTCAATTTGTGTGGATTATCCTGCAGAAATACATCCCAAAACAAAGCATTAGTAATTCTGAGGGCAACTTCCTTGCCTCATATTATTGCTCCATCAGCAGTAATAAAACAGTTTGTGCATCATTTGGCTTGAGTGTTATCACAAGTATCCCAACCACACAGACTTGGTTTCATACAGGAGATGCTGCCTGGGTGGGGAAGAGGCAGCTCACCACAAGAACAAGCACCAACAGCCTTCTGCAAAGCTTCACTATGGAGTCAGAATCCCTCAACAGCACACAGCACTCATTAGTTTAATTAAATCAAGATTAAACAACTGTACATAACACTGCAGAACTACACAATGTAAGTTTTATCTGCAGAGTGTTCTAAGATGGGCAATTTCGTTAAATGCAATAGGGTTTGATTAAACACCTCTTTCAACCTGTCCAAGCTTGAATGCACAGAGATCCCATATGATGTAAAATGTGCATGCCTTATCCTGCTCAGAAATGCTTTCCACATCAGCCTTGCTGCCACAGAACTCCAGGCATTATGCAAGAGTCACAACTGCTGTTGAATTCTTGTTTATAAACCAGACTGTGGAATTTTAATATCAAAATTACTCATGCAGCTTCCATTTTCCTTAATAGGAAAGGGAGGCCAGTCAGAAGACAGTGACCTGAAAAACTGCCCATTTCAATGTAGGAATCAAACAGCAACATCTGCCACTGACACCACCACCAATTTGGGACAATTGTAATCTGTAATCACATTCTGGTTTATGTGTTCATCTCTGCCGTGCCTGTGTGAAAAACTACAGAAAGCAGACTACAGAGCTAAAGAGGGAAATGCAAAATTCACCAGCCACAGTAAAATGGACAGGATGAATGGCATTGTCTCCCTTGCTCCCTGCCTGCCTGCTTTAGTCACTTCCCAGCACAAGGTACAACTGGGCACAAGCTCAGGATGTAAGAGCATCCAGCTGCTCTCCTTTCCCACCAGGTCATGCCTTTGCCTCAGCCCCCTCAACAGAACTGTACAGTAAAGAAAATGCATAAAAATACTGCACCTGCCTTTCTTCCTTACAGAAACCAAAACTTTAACAGCTCCCTACTACCTCCAAACACTAGTAAAGCCTTTAGGAAAACTGATTTCAATTGATGCCACTGCTTCATGATGTGTTGCTTTTGAGTATATTAGAACCAAGATTTACTCCAATCAGAGTGACAGTTACTTATAATAAATCTGCCTTTCAAAACAACTTAAACAAGTTGATTAGGAAAAAAAAAAAAAACAAGAAAAACCCACCAAAAAAACCAACCAAACAAAACAAAGCCAACAAAACCCACAAAAAACCCACACCACTTTTGCACTGCTATCACTGGATTTTTTTTTTCTAGCATTAACTAATTCAAGGCTTCAGAACAATTCAGCATTATAATGTCCTTACTGTTTTTTATTTCTGCAAAAACTCCAGAAGAACATATGGAGATGAAAACAAGAAAAAGAGCAGAAAATAATTCAGACAGCAGTTCAATGAACATGAGGAGAACCAGTACAACCTCACTTGTAACTAAACTCTTTGCAAGGAAAAGTACTGACATACCTTGCTATGTCAATACTAAAGAACACATAACTGAGTCCATAATTCTGTGTTCACATCTGAGCTTCTCATCAGGAACCACAGTTTGGTAAAACATTAGCATTTTATTAGTTTTCTATTCAGTGTGGTTCCAAATGACCAATTAGATTTTTTTTCCATTTCGAAAAGTTTTCACTTGAACCATTTAAAATTAACATGCTTCATTCAAATGTGCTGCTGTTCAATCTACACCTAGAAACAGGCACTGTGGTGATAAAAAATTAGCCTTCAGTTTAACTTCAAATACAAAACTGTGATTTAAAAATTAATACCAGAAAACCTTCCATCAATTGGCCTACCTTGAAGTATGTTTTAACTTTTTCCTGAAGAAATCTGGGGTTTTCTTTAAGACACTGCCTGAACTGAGAGACTTTATTAGCAATCTTCAGCAGCTCCACTGGATCCCCATCTTGATTCCAACACGATGCTATGTACTGAACAGGAAAGAATAATTAGCTAAGCAGGACAATCCATCTGCATTTCTCTAGTGGATCTGTGCTCCAAAACCACCTTATCACTTATATTTGAATAGCAGACACAGAATGTGCAGTGCTAATGTAGGTGTAGGGGGAGAAATATTGCTCAGATTAAGGTTCTATTCCATCATCTCCTGTGTCCAGTTCTCTCCATTCCTGCCTCTAATTTCAACATACCAAACCTCCATTTTTTTTATTATTACCCTTTTTTTTTGCATAGGTGTGTCTATCTGGAAATATACTGTAGTCTTTACCCCCTCATATTTAAAATTATTTTTTCAGCTCAAAAAAGAAGGGAAACAGAAACAAGTGGTTGAACAAAACAGTACATATTATTACAGTCTTGTATCAGCTAGATGAAATGATTCATAGGAAGGTGACTCCAACATTTAAACTATGTAAAACAGAAGGGACTTTGGAGAAAAAAACCAAACTAAATAACCAGAAATATCTGCAGGACATTTTTTTTAATCGCTAATTTGACACTATCAAGTTTGCTTAAGTTGCTATCAAAAGTTCTCCAAAAACACAACTGTAAGATAACAAAAGCTCCTCCATTTTTACTCTGTATGAATGGGGAAATAAAACAAAACCAAAGCAAAGTATAAAAATCCCAAGACATATGAAAAAAAAAAGCCTCTGTCAAATCCATCTTCTCTTTTCTTACCTCTTTAATTAAAAGCAGGTATCATAAGCCTTCAGCATTTTTTAGTAATAACTATTTATATCTATTCTGTGTAAACTCCCTAATATGATACAAAACATAGTATTCTTTTATAACATGCTTGAGTATTTCAAGTTTCCTTGAAATAAAAGCAGTCAATCTTTATTTGAGGCTTCTGTGGGGTAATTACAACAATTCAGGGCTGGTTCTCAGTGGCTAACTCTGAAGTTTAACCATACATCTAAGAGCATTTTCCAAGCAGTGTTTGAACACGGACAGGCTTGAGGCCATGACCACTTCTCTGGTGTCACAGCTCATCCCTGGCTGGCAGCTGAGCTCCACCCCACCACTGCCCTCCCAGCAGCATGTGGAGGAGGATCAGAAGGGTCAAAGTAAAGGAACTCATGTGCTGAAATAAATACACTTTAACAAGTAAAGCAAAAGCTGTGTGCAAGCAGAGCAAACCAAGGAATTCATTCCCTGCTTCCCAGGGGCAGGCAGACCCTCACCATCCTCAGGAGAGCAGGGCTCCATCACACATAACAGTGACGTGGGAAGGCAAAAAACATCACTGCAAACATCCCCTCCTTTCTTCTTCCCTCAGCTCTTACAGCTGAGCATGGTGTGGGTCACTTGGGGTCAGCTGTCCCCCTGGTGTCTCCTCCCAACTGCTTTGTCCATTGCCAGCTCCTCGCTGGTGGGGTTAAGTGAGAAGCAGAGGCCTCGACACTGCCAACACTGAGCAGTACTGAAAACACTCCTGTGTTATCAGCACAAACAAGGAACACAGCCACTGGGAAGGGATTTAACTCTGTCCCAGACACCTGGGAGAGCTTGTTCCAATGCTTGACCACCCTCTGGTGAACAGGTTTTTCCCAATATCAAAACTGATGTCTCCTATGTTGACTTTCACAGGACCTTTGACAGTCCCACACAGCATCCTTCATCACCAGACTGGAGAGATATGGGCAGGATGAATGGCATTGTCTCCCTTGGATGGACTATTGGACAGATGAGGACTTGGCTGGATGGTGACATGCAAGCAGCTGCATTCCAGTGGCCAGCATCCAAGGGGAGATCAGTAACAAGTACTGTCTGTCCCTCAGAGGTCTGTACTGCGTCCAATACCATTCAACATCTTTATTAATTACACAGCCAGTAGCACTGAGGGCACACTCAGCAGGTCTGCAGATGACACCAAGCTGAGATATGTGGCAGACACTCTGGAGGGCAGGGATGCCATCCAGAGGGACCTGGACAGGCCTGAGGAGTGCACCCACATGAACAACATGAAGTTCAACAAGGCCAAGTGCCAGGCCCTGCACCGGGGCTGGGGCAATGACCATTAATCAGTACAAGCTGCATGGTTTAAGGTTTAAAGCAGACCTGCAGTGAAGGGCCTGGGGATATTGGTAGATGAGAAATTGGAAATGAGACCACAATGTGAGCTCACAGCCCAAGAGACGACTGCATCCTGGGATGCACCAGAAGAATCAGGGCCAGCAAGGCGAGGGAGGTGATTCTGTCCCTCCACTCCCATTAGAGCCCAGCTGAAGCACCACAGCCAGCTCTGGGGCCTGCAGTGGCAGACAGACACTGACCTGTTAGAGCACATCCAGAGGAGGACCACAGATGTGATCAAAGGGCTGGAACACCTCTCCTACAGAGACAGGCTGAGAGCCTTGGAGTTGTTAAACCTGGAGAAGGAGGTGGCTTTGCAGAGACATTTTTAGGGACTTCCAATAAAAGAAGGGGCTTATGTGAAGAGAGACTTTTTATCACACCCTGTCCAGACAAGACAAGCAGGAACGGTTTTAAATTGAAAGAGAGATCTTGATTGGACATAAAGAAGAAATTCTTCACTATGAGGGTGGTGAGAATAGGGGGCTGACAGAAGCTGTGGGTGCCCCATTCCCTGGAGTGTTTGAGGACATGTCAAAAGTGCTCTGAGTAACTGGATCTAGTGAATGATTGCCCTGCTTATAGCAGGGAGGTTGGAACTGGATTATCTTCAAAGGTCCCTTCCAACCCAAACCCTTCTATGATTCTATGATCACCTTAGTTATAACTAGGTCCTTTTCAGGCTCCCTTCAAAGTCAACTTCTGAGACGTGACTTCAGAGAAACAAACTGAAACACAACTCTCCTCTGTGGGAGTATCAACACTAAATGCTGCAAGACTGGTGTTTAAAAGCAAGAAGTATTTAAGAGCTTTCTGCTCCAGAAGGAAGGCATAGCAGTTGAATCAACTTCAAGACTTAAAAATGTTGAAAGATAATGTTATATGCATAAATATTTCATTGGGCAGAATTACTCCCAATATCTGAAAACATGCCAGAAAGTACTGGATATCAAAGTCAGGTCTATTTTGCCAAATTTACCATGAAACATGACAGGCACTTAAATATCCACAATTTGCCTATTTGGCTGCATGGCAATCTGATTTGAAACAGCCTGTGTTTGTGCTCTTCCATTTACAAATCTCCCATAACTCCAGGGCTCTGCTTCTTTGCCTGTTTATAACCAGGCATGAAATCCTGTCCATGCAAAGAATCTGCATCACCTGAGACACAGAAAGCACAAGAGCCACGAAGCAACTGAGGCTGCTGCAGAGCAGAAAGGAGCAGAGGAGATTAAAGAATGAGTGGTTCCAGGAGACCCTGATTTCCACAGTGACTGCAAATACTACACCTCACTTATTCCAAGTATGACTTGCAGACTTCTTCAAGACACCACATTCTGCTGTGTAATGTGTTTTTCGTAACAGTTTGGTATCAAAATTTGAGGCCAAGAACTGCATTAGTGTACATTTTCCCTTGTGAATCTAGAAATTAACGTATAGCAGTACAATCCTAAAGTCCATAGAATAATAAAGCCCTTCTATTTGGCTTTTAGAAAATACACAGGCATCTAGCCAAAACACAGAGTTCCCAGAGCCAGTATGATATGCCCCTCACAGAAGTAACCAGTGCAACTGCAATCAAAGCTGCTATTCAGGCAAAGACAACAAGCTCACTGCCTGATTAACTTGTACAGTGAGAAGGCCACAGACAGTCTGACAGCCACTGAAAAGAAAGAAGAAAGATGTACACAATATGACAAAGGAAGAGCTCTTATGTGGAAAGTTTTACATATCAAGAGCCTACAAAATGACTCCATGTTTTATAAAGTTTACACAGGTAGTAATTTTTTTTTTAACCCTTCTTAAAAAAAACACACATAGACTTACAGATGTCAGGGCAAGTCCAAAACTTGTAGACTGATGCTTCAACTGTATTTCAATTTTGTGAAGTAGAGCTTCAATCCTATCTTCCTCAAATCCTTTCCTTTGGGAAGGGGTGATGAGAGAAGGAAATCATATCCATTAACACTGGCCACTTGAAGTTATGAAAATGAATTATTATATCGATAAAGGAAGCATTAAAAAATAACATCTTTCACTCTGAATTAAATTGATGTGAAATAATCTTATGTTGTGTCATTTAGAGAAATTGAACCAACATCATTTATCTTCTGAAAGTTATGCTGATGAGAATAAGCTACAATAAAAGCAGCAGCAGATTCAAGTTTAAAGAGTATTGAACATTAATACTTCTACTTTGGTGCCTTTATTGTAATATAACTAGATTTTTAAGACATGTTATTACATGCAAGTCTATATTATTACATGCCTACATATCATTACATTAACTAAGAGTATTTTTAAAAAAACAGCATTACTCACTCAATAACTTCATCGACTGTTCTATCAATTATCTGTTTCACAGTATCAATGTCTCTTTCAGCAATACCCTGTAGACCCACACTGAAATAAGCTTCTCTTGTTGAGCCATTAAACCTAGAATATAACACACCCAGCTTAGTGACAAGTACTAAAACTTAAGCATTAAAGCTACCAACAAAGGCAAAAGAAAGGACAAAACCTGCCATTTCCACATACATACATGATTTTAAAAGCTAGATAGAAAGTAAAGTAATTACCAAATAGGCAAGAAATGGAACTTAAAAGCATTTTTTGTTCAATTTCAGTAGTAGTAGCCACTACTAAGAAAACACACAGCATATGGTTTAAGAAAAACAGCCACAGAAGTAAAGCTGGTATTTTCTGTTCATCTTCCCATTCATCTGTAACTTCTTTCAGGTAAAGAAGTCTCTCTTTTTAAGGTGAAAATTTGAGCTGCAAGTAACACCAAATCTACTTTCTGCTTAAGAAGGTGAGTGGAATTGTACTTCTAAAGCAGTATTTGCAAAGTAAGTGGTTCAAGTGAAGTTTTCCATGTTCACTACAATTATTATCAACAAGCATAAAGACAATTGTGTTGAAGCTGTCAGGCGGGGTCAAGCAGAGAGCTCATCTGTAGAGACAAATTGCACTAGCAGAAAAACAGAACACCTTGCAGTTCAAACCAAAGCTAACAAAAAAGCAATAGGTGCTCATCCACTCATAAACAACCACTATTCCATGTCTAAAAATCACTGAAGGAATTCAATGGCAGGCTCAGGCACTGGATTCTGCATACTCATCTCTGGACTCAAAACTTTTTCTTGTAGATTCATCAGCACAGTCACTAAGGCAAATTAAAGCCAGCTCATGAACAACTGTTGTGGTTTGAAGCTGGCTAGGTACCAAGCCCCACAAAATCTGTTATTTTTCATAAGGGGAAATAAAAGATAGGGGATACACAGCATAAAGTCACCCCAAGACAACAGTTCAACCACATATCAATCTAGCTAACCTGGAAAAGGCCCATATGACAAAAAAGACAACATAATCTCTACTTCAGTGCCTAAAGATGGATTTTTACTGCCATGCTCTGGAATATTAAAACATCTACATGGCACTGGCAAGCACGAGACAGGACTTGCAGGAAGCCAAGTACTTCGTGTAAAGATGATTGAGCCAGGCAGAGTAAGACACTAAAATCACAGGTGAGCCTAATAATGTTTCCCACTCAAACACCTGACAGAGTCACTGGAGAAAAAGGCATGATTTGTGTCATCCTCAAGTCTAAAAAACTGTCAGAGGAATCATGTCTGGAAGGGACTTTGTTCTTTGTGCTGACAGAAAAAAGAAAAATGTCATGAGCAGCTGAGCCTGAGTTTGGTGCAGGCAATGCACCCACCCTCAGCCTGCAGCAGTGTGAGTAAGGGCTGAGGAGTGTGAGTAAGGGCTGGGAGATGGAGTGTGAGTAAGGGCTGGGAGCTGCAGCGTGAGTAAGGGCTGGGAGCTGCAGCGTGAGTAAGGGCTGGGAGCTGCAGCGTGAGTAAGGGCTGGGAGCTGCACTGTGAGTAAGGGCTGGGAGCTGCACTGTGAACAAGGGCTGGGAGCTGCACTGTGAGTAAGGGCTGGGAGCTGCACTGTGAGCAAGGGCTGGGAGCTGCACTGTGAACAAGGGCTGGGAGCTGCACTGTGAGTAAGGGCTGGGAGCTGCACTGTGAGTAAGGCCTGAGAGCTGCACTGTGAGTAAGGGCTGGGAGCTGCACTGTGAGCAAGGGCCGGGAGCTGCACTGTGAGCAAGGGCTGGGAGCAGCACTGGGAGTAAGGGCTGGGAGCTGCAGTTTAACCAAGTGTCAGCCCAAACAGCCTTTTGAGCTGAGCTGATGGCAAGTTAACAGCACCTAATTACACAAAGGAGCATTTCTGACAAACCTACCTACTACTACACCACAGAATCAAAGCAAAAAAAAAAGCAACATGGTACAGGAAAGAGCTCACAAACTCTTCTGAGTAATACTTAATGTTCAGGATGAAAAACCCAAGAAAATTAAGGCACTGAGGGTATTCCATGTTTTATTCCACTAACCATTTTTATAGTTCGTAAGCTGCAAACAATACAACTTTGATTAAACCAACTTAGCTTCTATCTAAGTGCTCTGACAAACCACAAGTCCCATTTGAAAATGCTTTACAGTTCACCTGGAGAAATTTTTAAGATGTTTTAATATTAAAATAAGATTATTCTGGTGTAAATTGCCTGTATGAGAGATGAGTTCTCCCAACTTAATAGTGTTTTTAGCTTTTCTGTATTGCTCATAGTGATGAAATGTGATTCACAACACTTACCCAACATCAGGAGAAAAATCTGTACCAACTCCAGACTCAATTAAGGCTTTGTAAAAAGGAGAATTTGGCCCATCAACCAACAATGACGACAACAGGCTCAGGGTGAACGTTTCAAAAGTGTCTGTAATACTAAAGAAAAACTATTAGTTCTTGAAAACTGTATGTGACACCCAGTACCACTGAGTCCAGTTCAAAAGAACTAGAAAACAAAGGCAGAGGGAGCAAGGGAGAAATAATTGTCAGCTATGAACCCTGAATCAGACCTTGGGGAACTAGGAGGGCTCTGTGCATTTCACTTGTTATAACTACCAGGAAAGCAATTTAAAATGGGCTGCAAGGGGAGGTAAGTTAGAATTAGGGTCATACAGAACAGACTGCACATGGCAGGGCATTAAAAGGATAACGATGTTCAAATGTCTCAACCACTGAACAGTTCTGTAAAGTTCATTTTCCTTTTGTCTGCTAAAGCAAATTCTGTTAAGCAATTTAACTTTTACTTACTAAAGCAAGATTTGTCCATTTTCCTATGGCAGCATTTCCCTTAAAGATGACATTTATCAAGAGGGGTTGGAGACAAGCAACATGCCTGCACCTTGCTTAAAGATCTAAAATGAACCTTTTATTTAGAATTTCATTTTGATATACTTACTCTGTCAACAAGTAGCTGACACTGACAGTGGTCTGCTTGGAAGGATCAGCAGCAAAGGAGTCTAAAGCACATGTTACCCTGTGTTCTCTCTATAAAGTATAATAAATGATACACACTCAACATACTAAACTCAGAGCAGAAGTTACAAACAAAAAAATGACTGCTTGCATCTTCATAGCATCATCTTTCCAATTATTTAAAAAGATCCATGGGCAAATACACAAATGCAGGACATCTTGAAAAATCTGAGTGGTATCTCAATTTTTAAAAGCGGACAATATAGGAGAGGTTGAAAAAGTCTGGCCATAAATAACATTCTGAGAATTTTTCATTACACTTCCAGATGACTAGGGAGGAAAGGAGAGGGAGAGAACATGAAAACTAATTTTGACACCAATGTTTGGAAGATTAGATACCATCAGAAAGCATATTTTCTGACACTAAGTACTAGTATTTCTTTCATCAGGCCTAAATGCTTTCCATTAATAAGTTCTTCAGTGCTTCAAATGACAAGCTACTTCAAAATTGGAAATAAAAAAACCAAACAACTGCAGGCAATCACTACATTACTGAAACTCAAAAGTAACTAGTTTTTCCCCACTTTAACAAAAAATGAAAACACTTCAGCTCATTTACACAATTCTAAACAAAAGAGTTACTCCAGTAGACTGGGTTAAAACACTAACCTGGAGTTTTTTTGGTTTAGTGTTTTTAGTTTGGCTTTTTTTTTACTTACAGGCTTTGTCCAGAGTTTCTGTTTTGGGATGTCAGTATTTGATTCAATTCTTTCAAATTTTACCAATGCTTCCTCGTGTATTTGCTTCAGATGCTGCTCCAGTGGAAAATTACCGTAAGTGAAAAATCTGCATTTCAAACAAAATATTGAGATTAAGCATCTGATTTATTATGAAATTTATAGTAGCTACTTGTATTATACTCTGAATTTCATGTGCTTTCCAGTAATTGTTACACCTGGAGTGGAACACAGTTTGGTGGTCTTCAACCTAGGGGTCTTACAATCTGCAGTGTAT
The DNA here is from genome assembly GCA_013397235.1 of Lanius ludovicianus. Lineage (NCBI taxonomy): Eukaryota > Metazoa > Chordata > Aves > Passeriformes > Laniidae > Lanius > Lanius ludovicianus. The sequence continues at coordinate 2,630,614 of VYXG01006146.1, forward strand.
ACAAAACTCACATATCTCTTGTTACAAATCCACATTTCTCAGCTTGTGGGCCACAAAACACCTTTTTGTTTTCACTACATTCAGTTTTATTATGTCCACATTTGTTCAGTTGCAGGAATATACAATGGTCCAGAAAAAAAATTAGTCATTGAAGCCAGAAACCCTGTGCTCCTACGTTTCAGAAGATGAAATTCTTATGGTCCTCACACTTTAAGTATAAAATACAGTGATCCATGTCTGAGGTTTTGTGTGTCTATAAAACATGGCTGGGTTCTGTGGGTCACTTCACTAAACACACCCCTGTTCCTACAAGACTTCCACTGGACCAAATATGAGCACAAGGTATTCCTCAGGAAAATGTCATCCCCTGATTAATATCTCAACCCAAGAACAGCAGAATACTTGGGATGATAAGAAAAATCAATGGATTGTAAATTCACTGTCATGACAAAAGCAAATTAATCAGAATAACAGATTGGCCACAAAATTAGTACAGAAGAACAACTATTTCCCTGCACATAACATTCACATTGACTTCCAGTTTAAATACCTTATTAATACCATCTAGATCAGTATCTGAATCAAATTACTTATTTAGAACCCTCTACAGTAATATGTGATGCAGGAGGAAATGAAATCATTCATTTGTAACTTCTAACTTAATCTGCATTACTTCAAAGAGGACAGGAACCCTTAGATTCACTATGCCACTTGTATCTTAACCCCCTAACATTATTGCTAAAGACTTACTAGGATGCTCCCTTTCCCCTCAGCTCATGAGTTCAGATGAATCAAAAATCTCCACAACACACAGTTATGATCAAACAGACACACCTTAGAAACTAGCCACATTTCTTTCCTTTCAATTCACTCTTCACTGCTCTTCCTAGAATAAATTCCTTGCTTCCATGCTGCTTTAGCTGCTGTAGGGCACAGGTTATCTTTATTGCTGGCCATGTGGATAAAAACACTGTGCTGCTGGTTTTCTCCTCACAAAAATACAAAGCAAGCACTAACTCAATAACCTAGGAAGTTAATCACCAATTTCACATACCTGGAATTGCTTGGATGATAATGTGTGGCATGGAACTGCTTAAGCTGCTCCCATGTGAGGTCAGGAATACACAACGGATCTCCACCAGAAATTACACCATAAGTGTGATCAGGAAGGATTTTGTTCTGCATGTGCTGTGCAAATATCCTCTCATTATCTGTCTTAATAGGAAAACACCACACTTCAGTGAAAGCCATCAAAACACACTTTAAAGACAAAAGGCATTCAATAATAAGACCTCAGAGCTCTAACTTACACAACCTCCTCACACAATCATGCAGTCTCATGTACTTTAATAGAACTATGTTTCCATGGTAATGTAAGAGGATATTTTACAATAAAATCTATTAACAAGGTGGTTCTTTATACATAAACAAACTTTTGACAGGCTAACTTAAAAAAAAAAAATCTATGCAATACTATTGACTTTACTGAGGACTTAAAATTTTCAAAAGGAGGAATGGAAATCTCTGGTGCAATAATGCCATTGATAACCTACAGCTGAAGCTACCTCACTATCTGTAAGATCTTAAACCAAACATTCACAAAACTTACAAATGCCCCTTTCATTTCATTAAAAACAACTCCTTTGAAGACTAGAGGTGTCTGAGGATCAGCTGGGTTCTCATGTTCTAATCTCCAACCTTCCTGCCTGAAAAATTAATAACAGCAAGTGTGAGAGTTTGAAGGGTTTGTTGATTTTTGGGGGGCTTCTATTTTTAATTTAAGATTTGCACACATCTCAAACTGTCTTACCAGAAATCTAGTTGACGTAAACATGGAAAGAAAGCTGCATCCAAGTACACTGATAGGAGATTCTGAAAGTCCTTGGGATTTTGTGTTGAAAATGGATAGAGTGTGTAATCGCTAGCTGCATATAAACAAACATAATGAGAATTTTAGAAAGTCTAAGATGCATTTTACCCTCATTGATTTTTAATTTCTCATCAGTATAAAGAATAGGAAGAAATGTACTAAATGAAATACATTTTTGCTGAGGAATATACAGATATTCAACACTAGAGCTATTTTATCATGAAAACTTTGCTTCAGGCATGTATCTATATAAATAATTCAATGTATTGTTGTATACTATAAAGCTCCAGCTCTATTGGGACTTTGTAACTGACAAATGAACAAGATTTATTTTGTTGTCTTGCCTTGTTAGTTTTTTAATATCTCACACACAGCATTCACACCTAATAATAACAGCTCCCCAAACACAAATTAAGGAGAGCCAAGAGACAGCTCTACTGCAATAAAACCTCATGCATTTTAAGTGGTATTACTTCCTTTGGACCTACCTGTGAATGCATTCATAAAAGTGGACAGTGACCTGTTTAACATTTTAAAGAAGGGGTCTCTGCAGGGATACTTTTGGGAACCACACAACACCGTGTGCTCCAGAATATGTGGGACCCCAGTGCTGTCCATTGGAGTGGTTCGGAATTGGATGCTGCAAGAGAGAGCAGAGAGAGAGATGAAGTCATTTGTGAGAAGTCCACCCACTCCCACCTGTGATCTATGGAGTATCATCAGGGGCTAACAGCTAACAGGGCACACATGAGGATGCAGAGTTTGGGTTCTTTATATTCCCGAGTGCTCAGCCATCTTTTTCAGAGAGTGTACAGCTTCTGCACTTCTACTTCTGGAGTAGGTCCCGAAGTTTTCAGCACACAAGTCAACACATTTATTCTTACCCAAAAGGCTCAAATAAAAAACTTCATGGAAGGTTATGGTTGCATAATCTCTTTTTTCAAAGTTTTCCAGGCAGGAACTGCATCTGAGTCAAATATTGTTTTGAGGAGCAGACTGAAAAACAGACTTCACAACATCTGTTCCAACCTGAAACTAAGAAGCCCCAAAAAGGAAGTACTGTCCTCCCTGTTACCACAGAATAATCCAGTCATGATGCTAGATTACAACTGAAAGAACATAAGGGGATGTTGAGATTGAATATGTAATACCTATATCAATGTTTTACCTGAACAGATTATTGGAGTCCTCCCGAGCCACATGTAAATACCTGGCTCCTGTACCATCATGACTAAGCTTCACTGCAGTCAGGAACAGCTCAGGAACAGCTGTCACCTGCATTGGAAGAAAACACCTGTATTGCAGATTCAACTAGGTCAAACAAATTGGGCATGATATAGGAATATGCAGTTTGTTGATCCTGAATATAATACTGGCTTATACAGTATAAGTTTTTGCTCCTATAGTTTGAGAGGAAAAAGTAATTATGCAAATAGAAAATAAAATTTATAACGCAATGAAAGTACACTACCACCAAAAAACTATACTCTTACAGTATAGATAAAAATTTAACCAGAAAAACAAAAAAAAAGGCATTATGTTCAAATGTCAGTGGCTAGGGCAGCAAAAAAAAAGAGCAAGGACCCTGTTCTACCACTAGCTCTGTCACCAGCAATCACTGTGAAGTTCTGTTATCTGTCAGGACTTTTAGAAGGCCACAGCAAATGGTGACATCTGCAGCAGACACACAGACTCCTGGGGAACGTTATTTACTCTAGAATTAGTTCCCTATAAGAACATCTCTGTATACCATTATTATCATACATATCATTGTATGTATTGTATACATAATGGCACCTAAAGTATTTGCTCGCAGACAAGTACTAAAAGGAACTCCAGTATCGTTTTCATGACTGGCTACCTAAAGTATTTAATGTGCAGACTCCTGGCCTCACCTAGGTGCCTTCCAACCACAGGGAAGTTGATGGACACACAAAGGGAAGTTGATGGACACACAAAGGGAAGTTGATGGACACACAAACAGAGGGAACGCAAGCGGCGGGCGACGCTCACCTGCTGTACGGTGAAGCCGTGGATCCGCTCGCCCACCCGGTACTGCAGCGCTCTCTCATTCGCAGCAACGCTCTTCCACCTCCAGGACCTGCGGCTCCAGGACCTGAAACGACACAGCGCCCTTTAAACAAACGCGCTCCTGCCGGCGGTGCCACAGCCGCGACCGACACCGACCCTGCCGC